>NW_023591078.1:2218950-2818950 GCF_014843425.1 Jatropha curcas | reverse complement strand
ATATGTAACCATGTGCTATCCTTCTAGTATTTTTTTTTTAAAAAAAAGAAAGTACAAATTTGCTAAAAAAAGTGCTATAACAACATTTTGTGTCTTTGACTCATGTGGCTGGAGTCGGAGATTTATCTCTTCATATATGACAAATTATCTATGGTTGAGAAATCCTTTGTTTGAGAAATCCTTTTTTATTCTGCGTAATTTTAATGCATTGCATTGGAGTTTTAAGAGAATGGAATGGAAAGCGAATGGAGGTGAATGAAGGATATGGAGAGTAGTGTAAATGGGAGTTAACTAACCTTAATTTGTTTGGGAATTTTAAAAGGAATATGAGATTAATTTGTTTGGTTTAACGGTAAAGTTACTCCGCTTTTGACCTAGAGATCGTGAGTTCGAGCCTTTTTGTAGAAATATGGGGAAGGCTGCATATAAATGTGGGATGTTTAGCATGGGGAAGACTGCATACAAATGTGAGATGTTTAGTATACTTAAGAAAAAATGGCATTTGAAAGTTAATGGATATAACAATTTAACCTCAATTAACTCGTTTAAAAAAAAAAAAAAAATTGGTTGAGAGGTTAACATTCATTTACATGATTTTTTATTTCATTCTTTCAATTTAGGTACTTTGGATGCTATTCTCAAGATGATTCACTATGAAGGCTTCTATGGCTTTTACAAGGGTATGAGCACAAAAATCGTACAAAGTGTTCTTGCAGCTGCTGTTTTATTCATGGTTAAGGAAGAACTTGTCAGGGGTGCGCGATTACTGCTTACAAAGGGAGGCATTAGTACAGCAAGATCAAAGCCTCCTTGATTGCTGCTGTATTCTCTGCTTCTCTCCTCCACTCCCCCTTCTTCTGATTATTGCTTCAAAATTATGACATTGCTATTTAGTAACTGAGCTCGGCAGATTATTGGATCAAAGTTGCCTGGTAAACTGTTAATTTAAAAGCGGTGCCAGCATTTCTAGGCTTGTTTCTTGAAATAAGAGCGATCTATTGCATGTTGTAATATTTATCAGTATACCCAGTTAATTCTTTTTAGGGCTACTTAATCAAGGATATTTACTATAAAAGACACGTCTAATACTTGGTTTCTACTTTTAAACCTGGTCCTTGTTTCTAAAACGTATTTACTATTTGGTTTCAATGTTTCAATAATCGTATTTACGATTCACTAAGAATCAAAATTGAGTACCCAACTCCAATTGGTTTACAGCGACTTATTTCATAAGCTTTGATCAGTTTCGTTTGATCTAGAACGAAAACAAATTGCGGTTCTTTGAAAGGTGTATTTTGAAATGATAATTGAAGTTTGGCCAAATGTGTAAATTCACCTTGTATTTGAGTGTAGTTATGTTTTTAGGTTCTTTGAAAAGAAAGTTTGAGTGACGAAGTTTGTTAGATGCAAGTATTTGAGGGGTCTAAATCATCTATTTTTTCAACTTACCAGACTGGAGGGTCAGATTTGATAACTTCAAATTGCCCATGTTTTATAGAAGCCTAGCTTATCACTGAATGAAATTAATTTTATGTACAAAAACATCCTTTTAATTGTTTTCCATGGTTTTGAATATTGTTATAATGTTTTACTATTTTTCATATAAAAAAATTGAAATATTTTATTTTATTTCACAAACATGTTAATATTTTCTTTTTATTCACATTAACTTGATGCTTAAATTCTTTTTGTATGTTTAAAATTATTTTGGCAATAATTCTTCAAGTTTTAATACTCTCTTTTAAAAAAAAAAAAACAAAAAAAAGAAAAGAAAATATTGAATGAATCCATCCAATTCAAAGGGAACTGCAATTCTAGCTTCAAGCCCAGCCCACCAAAAAGCAAGAGCGGTAAAAAGTTTAATACGACGCCGTTTATATCCCGCTGACCCAAAAGAATAAAGGTAACGTCCACCTCCTTCTTGCCCTTTGCCCACTCTCGTTCGCTGGTACAGAAAACACTCAAAAATTTCTCTCTTACTGTCCGAATCGTAGCTGCAAAAGAAACCAGAAATGGCGAATAAGAACCCAAAGAAAGCTAATCTCTTAGATCACCACTCGATCAAGCACATACTCGACGAGTCGGTCTCCGAGGTAATATAAAATGCATACAAATCTACACAATAAAACCCTAAATCCCCTAATTTTCTTATCGCTGTCGATTATTTGAATTATTACTTCTCTTTGTTTCTGATGTCTAGATTGTTACGAGTCGTGGATATGTTGAAGATGTGAGGTTGAGCAATGTAAGATTGTTGATGGGCAGTATTATCATAATTATAGCTCTTGTTGCTCAGTTTTACAAGAAGAAGTTTCCTGAGAACAGAGACTTTTTGATCGGCTGTATTGTATTATATCCTTTGAAACTTTTTTTTTTTTGGTTAGTTTTTGTTGTTTATATATGTTAATTGAGGAATTATCCGTTTTGAGCAGCTGAGGAAATGTAATTTTTTGTTTTTCTGAATCATGACATGAATTGTGAGATTTAGCAGTTATGTGTCAGGATTGAGGACGAGTCTTTTAAATCTTGAATGTTTGGGTTTTCAGTTTTTTCTTTCAATGTGATGACTATATTTTTAAATATGTTTTTATCTTAGTTTAGGTTTTGATGAATTTGGGGATATGTCTGTAAGTCTGTTCCTTGTGGCTGGAAGATCATCTTTGGAAATTGTTGTTTAGATTTGTTTTGTGAAGATTTTAAGCTCTGATTTATTTAACCCTTGACTCTGGCAAGTATATAGTCTTCAATGGATTGTTGCAGCTGATTATATATACAAAAGAGAAGAATGCAATCTTATTCACGTATCCTCCTAAGGTAAGTTTGGCAAATCTAAAAGAGGACATTTGGCCTATAACAGCTTCTAGTTCTATATTCTTTTATGTGGTACTGCTGAGGCATTCCTGTTGTAATGTTTATCTTGCACCTTGAACTGTAGATTAATGCATGTTAACTTTTTGATATATAAAAGTTCTCATAGCTCAATGTGCTTATTTAGTGTATTATTCAATTGCCACCACAAAGATATAGAGATACATAATGGTCTTTTCATGTGACAAAAATCATTTTTGGACTCTTTTGGTTAGAACAGACTTTAGATGATGGATATAAGATAAAGATAAATTGCTCTGCTTTTCATATGTATTGAGGTTTAGAAAGTTTGTCGTTTAAGCCAAAGTGTGCATTTCTTGGGCATTGGCTTTGACACAGGAATATGCTGATCATGCCCTGATAGATAGAATTTGAAAGTTGTTGCTCAGTTGTACTGTTTGCTTTGAAACCAGTAAAAGAAATTTGATAAACAGCCTTAATCCAGCTCAAAGTTCTTTTTCTTAGATGCTGTAACACCTCAATTTGATGCCAATAGCTACTGGTATTGCATTTGGACTTTTTACTCTCTCAATTGGATGCCAGTAGATGCTGGTATTGCATTTTTTTTCTTTTTATTCTTTCTATC
The DNA here is from genome assembly GCF_014843425.1 of Jatropha curcas. The sequence continues at coordinate 2,815,496 of NW_023591078.1, read as the reverse complement.
CTTCATAATCTTCTTCGAAAACTTGAGGATGCTGGTGTACCATTTTTCCTTGTCTTTATCCTTATCCTCTTCTATGCAAATGCATGGTTGCAATTCGCATGCTTTTGCTTGATGGTTAATTAATAGTCTAGAATGTTTGGTAAATTAGTGGATAGTTGTTGTTTGGTAAATTAGCAGTTCAATTTGAATTAATAGTCTAAAATATAAAAAACAGGAATATTAATAACTTGTAGATTATATTTCAAAATTTACACTTTATTTTGTAAACTTTTAATTTTAATATGTTAAATATTTAATGTCTAGAGACAAATATATTATCTTTATTATAAAATATAATGTAACAAATATTATTTTGAATGACTAATATTTTTTATTTTTCTAGGACTAGGAGTGAATAACTAGCATTAACATCCCTATATTAAACTACAAACAGATGACTAGTTTTACCATCCTTATGTTAAACTTCAAGTGTTGGTGAATAATAAACAATGTGACACACTATTCTGGTATTATTGTAATTGTGAAAACATTAAATGACCTTTACATCAACTTCTAGCATTCCACTCCCTAACAACTACAAAATGCAGCCTTTCTTCATAGATTCTGAAACACTAGAGGTTGATTGGTTGTCTGCCAAAGGACAAAAACTCTTAACCAACAACAATAACAAAGTTTTAATGCCAAACTAGTTGAGGTTGACTACATGAATCCTTTGTTTTCATTCTGCTTCGTTCATAGCGAAGTCCACACTGATGTCAAGTAGTAGGTCTTTTGAGATAACTTCCTCCATGTGATTTCAGGTCTACATCTTCCCCTTTTAACACCTACCAGAAAGGATAGAGACTCTTCACCAAAAAGATAAATTGGGCAGATGGAGTCTGAAAATAAGCCAAGTCAAAGGGGCCTGCGTCCTTCCTAAAAATAAGCTATTTAGGTTAAATTCTCACTGGTATTGTTTGACATAGGGAGATACTGGTGTGTTCTCCAAATAATTTCATTTGTAAAGCATGAATGGTGTGAAAAAATATATAGTTTATGGCATAATGAATCTAATGTCATCCCATGTCTGCTGTCTTGTACAAATGACAATGCAATGTTATTGCTCCTTCCAACATCGATTTTCAGAAGATTCCGTAATTTTCAATTCTTTGTTTTATGCAGGGATCTTACACTAGCACTGGTTTAGTGGTCTCTTCTAAATTGCCCAGATTTTCCGATGAATACACACTAAGCATAGCAAGTGCAGATCCCAAATCAATTTCTGCAGGGAAACCTGTGCACTTTACCAAGAGTGTCACCAAGTGGTCTCTCTCTTATACTCACATAAACATGCATACAGGCGCACACAAATAATGCATGCACATTCCCTTCATTGATTTCATAAAATTGCAAGTGAATCTCACTGCAGTTCTGCATTTCTGACTTTCCAAATTACTGCAGGTTCACCAAGGATGGAGTTTTAGTGGAAGGTTTGTTCTGGAAAGATGTTGAAGAACTAATAGATGATTATGCAGGAGAACCAAAGAAGAACAAGTAATCCACTGTTCTAACAACGTTGAGTAGATCAATGGTTAGACAGATAGAGGTTGAACATTATTGTGATTTAATATGGATGTTCATCGAAACTATGCTTCTTCCCTTGAAAATTTTTGAGGCAAACTAAATGAATTGACTAGCATGATTTCTTAGACAACCAAAGAAATTATAGTAATCTGCAGTTGCAGACAAAAGTCCTGATGATTGCTTTCTAGCTATTGTTTCTTGGCATTTGCAAATTGCAGGAAAAAGTTTTCGCTTCCTCCTGTGTCTCAGGTTTTCACTTGCAATTGCGTATCACCTAAATACTGTCACCTGTGTGGATCTTCGTTGCTATATTGTGGCAGTATGTAACATCTGCATTTCATATCTGTTTGCATCACATATCTGTTTGCATCACATATCTTTGCACTTAATTTTTAAAGCATAGAGTTTGATTGATTCATGTCGTTTTGATTTTTTGATCCATAAGTCAGAGCTTCTGCTTCATGGAATAACATGTAATTATAATAATTATCTCATAGGAATAATCATTACTGACATGAATTTTTAAATATATAATAATTTATTATATGTAATAATTTTTTTTAATATTATTAAATACAGATTTTATAACTAGTGAAAGTAGATCTTTTGTTCCATTAGCTATTCTATTTATTGACATTTTTTGCATTAGCTATAATTTTCTGTCTATAGTTGAAGCTGATCTTGCTTTCATTTCAACATCGTCTGTTGCCCTTCTTTTTTTTTATTTTTTTTGATGAAAATTGTACTGATGTTCTGGCATGCTTGTGGGTAAATTATGGTGTAAATAAGCTTAGTTAACCTTATACCTGAGTTCGAGCTCAAAAAGAGCTGGGTTCAGTTTACAATAGAAAGTAAAAAAAATATTGTGGCTTGTTTTGGAGTTCTGGTTCGAGTTTGAACTCATTTTTGTAGGCTTGGTTTGGAGTTCTTTTACGTGCTTGTCTATTATTATTGAGCTTGCTTGTGAGCTTCATTCTAAAGCTCGATTTTAATTTTATTAGATAAGCACGATGAATAATTTTAAGATTAATTCGTTAAAGCTTATTGAACAAATTTTTTTGGCTAGTGGAGTGTTGAGCAATTTATGATTGGAAAAACAATGTGGTGTTACGTTTTTCTGTGATTTTTATTCTCTTAAAGAGTTATTATTATTTTTGGTATATATTGGAAGCTCTCCCTTGGAGGTACTGAAACTTTTTATTAGAGTGGTTCTGCGTTTCTTTCTTTTTTTTTGTGTGTGTGTGTGTGTAATATCAAACATTCATCTAATATCATTATTTGAAATAATTCTGTCCTAATGAATTTCAAGTTGAAAATTTAGATTAAGGTTGGAATATAATCAATGGCCTATAGAATATTGATCTGCAGTTATGCAATGTTTGAGAAAGATGTGAAATGAAATGATTTTATTCTGTTATGTTAGTAAGTGATCAAGGCATTTCGGAAAGTATATTATTGTTGATCGACGCAATAATATTTGTTTTGAGGTAATATATATTTGCAACTTTATTTAAGGAAAAAATAATTTAGATTCAAATTTGGTGGTTTAATTAAAAGAACCGTATCTCTTAGATAAGAGGTGGGTGTTCAAACCTTGTGTGTGGAGAAAATTTAATTAAGCCTTGTGTGTTCAAACCTTTATAACTTATAAGTTTGGCGCAGCACTGGTAAGATTAAACTTAATTCAATGGATGATGTAATATCAGTGATAAATATTAAAAAAATGTATATTAAAAGAAAAATAATTTAAAACAACTAAAAATTAAAGGAAAATGAATAAAATTTAAATTGCCAGCTCAATAATTCAACTAGAGGAGCATGACATTGTGTGACTGAGGTTGGAAGTTTGATGTATTGGTATTTTCTAGTTTAGTGATTTCCTTGCTATTGGGTTAGGTTGGCTCAAAATTTGGAATTTTGGAATATGCCGTTTTGTTTAGACACTCTCCATCCACAACCAAATACAAAAATAAATTGTCAGGGGACCCACACCTAAGATATTTTTTCTGGTACTCTCAATTTCACTTCTTAATTTCCTAAAAAAAGCTATCACTCTCGTACTTTATATAGCTCACAGGAATCACATCATACATAACTGTAATTGGCCCAAGTCCAGTTTCTTTTCCACTAATAAAACAACCCAAAAATGGTCATATTTGTCCCTTCATCTAGCGGTGAACATGGTTTGATTTGATATGGTTTAAAAAATTTCCAAACCAAATTATAAAATTGTGGTTTATAAATTTTTCAAATCAGACTAAATCATTTAATCAATATAATCAAATAAACATGAAGTGGTTTATCACTATTCATTTTGCAATAAAAAAAAATTCTTGAGTCTATCATTAAATAATAATAATAAATTTGCAATCAGTAATGGTCTGGATGCTCTTCTCATTTATGTAAGGAGTCGGAGGTTCGAGTTTAAGTCCTCTCCATCACAGTTGTTGTCACCAATTTATTAAGTTAAAGGGATGATTACCCTATTGTTGTATAATTCGTAGTGCAATTTCAACCCATAAAAATTTTCTGGTCTTTAGTTGCATTGTTTATTTGAAATTAAATAAACACCTAGATTATCTACATATAGAATCGAGCAGTGAATCTAAAATTGAATAACTTGACTCTTCTTTTTAATTTGGTCCGATTCGGTTTGGTTTGAATTATTATATTTTAAAAATCCAACCGTGAAAATCTACCCTCCATTCACACGTTAGCACGTAGCACCCATCCTAAAAAAGTCGGCCCAATTGCTGACTTGTCCTATTTCGACTTCCAGTCTCGTGGCCCCCACAACGTTTAGAATAGGCCCCATAAAGTTTGGAATAGGCCCCACAATGATGAAGCTGAAGTGGCACTTACGCTAGCTGCAATCAGTGTATAGTAATGACCGCCCGGACTTGAAAGCCAACGCAAAATTGTATTTAGATAAAATCATTTCGGTTCCGGGAGGTATATTATATAACAAACCCTTCCGTTGCTTATCCTCCCATTTTTAAACGCCACAGCCGGAAACTTCTGTACCAGATTTTTTCTCTATCTCCAAATTTCATTTTGTTCAAGAAAATTTTTGTTCATTTCTTGAGGTCGATTGAGATTCGAAGATTCTGATTGCTATCTTCTGACGAGAAGCTCAAACTTTAGGGTTTCTGATTTTTCTTTACTTAAAAATTTCGAGAGATTCTGCGATGTCTAGCTCTAGAAAGCAAGGATTATGTGATGATTGCACCGAAGGATCCAACGGCGATGATTTCGATGAATCGTTATCTGTTTCAAGCGGTGCTGAGTCTTCTACCGTTGGATCTGGTAGCGTTTCGCCAGGGAGAACTGAAATTGGGTTAACGGAGCGGTTGGCGGACATCCTTGTGGATGAAGGAGATGGAGATCTGCTGCTTCAACGGAGCGATCGTGAAGATAGGGTTTTGCAATGGCTGCAAGCTTTAGATATGCAGGTAATGGGGGCGTGTAGAGCTGATGAGAGGTTGAAGCCGTTGTTGAAGCTGAATGCTTCTAGTGGTATGGCTGAAGATCGACTTTTGGCCCATCTGAGTCGGGTATGTATTTAATCTGCTATGCTCGTTTTTTGCAGGCTTAATTTGGGATATTATGTCTGTTAAAGTTTGAAGGGTTACTACTATTAAATATATGATGTAATTGTGTTGGCTGATATATTTTTCTTCTTGTGTTTTTGTGATCAGCACTTCGAGCCATCAGAAGTAGGCATGCTTGCTAGATGTTTCTGTATACCTCTCGTTTCAATTCGCGTTGGCAAGATTAACAAGCAGGGGACTCTATTATGCCCTACTGCTGCAAGGTAATTGAATATATTTGGATTTCTTGTTGTTTGTTTGCTTTTTTTTGTTGATTTGCGTGCGTGCAACGTATTAATTGCGTTTTAGCATGCACAAATAAGAGGGAGGACGTTTAGCTCGGGGTTTAGCTTTATTCTTGAACCTTAAAGATCTTTTTAGGAGGATGTTTATGTCTTCTTTCTCCCCTCTTACTCCAGTAAGCTTTAATTGCCCCTTTTATTTTGTGAGATCACTGCAAAATCTGGACAACTTCATTTGTTGCATAACCATGTGATCTCTAATTCTATAACTTGTTTTCTTCATTTTTTAATGTTTCGTTTTATATATCCGAATTGCATAATTAAGTAGGTGTTGAGGGAGCCCTGCATGTTGCATTTATGAACTTTTATTGTGCATATGATATGATGAGATAGTCTTTCGCTTCTTCATCTATCAAATCCAAATTTCTATTATATTATACAATTATACATTGTACATCCTATGCAGGCAGCCGATTTAGATTATGCATGATGTTAATGATGTTCTGATATTTTGCAGTATGTCACCCCAGTAAGTTTATAGATATATGTTTCAAATATCATGTATACATGGATTTCTTGCCATGCTTAGATCTGTTTACATATTATTGCTTGAACAGTGTTTTACCGCGTTATATGTTATGTGGTTTTTGTTTAAATTATGGTTTGGTGCTCTCACCCATCCTCTAATATGAGGATAATTTAAGACTGTTCCATACTTGTTCCATAAGATCATTTGGATGTGAAGGATCTGTTGAATGAAATAATTCAAATAACATGAAATTGTTTTTTGCTGGTTTCGTTATGCTTGTTTCTTCTCACTGCTTCTAGATTTGACTCCTCCATAGCTGGGGCATTTCATTATGATGTCAGGGGCAGTGTGAAGATTATTCAACTGTGTAATCCTTTTCAAGATGGTTGTGAGTGAAAAGGGTTCTGCTACCTGTGTTATTTTTTCTCCAATTGCTTAGTTAGGTTTACTACTGAATTGAAGTTCCATTAGTATTAAGTTTCCTTTCAAACACTTGTGGCTGGAAAGTGTATGCCTCGTCATTGTTAATGAATAGTAGTCATTGCAGGGTTGTGTGTTTTAGCTTATTAATGGTGATAATGTTCATGCTTCCAAGTAAAAATATCTTTTGACTTGTAGGTAAAGTGGGCGTATTCTTTATGATCTCTGAATTATGAGGAAGTAAAGGTAGTTTCATCTCCTATATTATATGATCACATAATTGCTGCTGCTTTTTGGATTTAATAGGGTAACTTTTTGACTGGAGTAGAATTGCGTGCAAAAGGTCTCTGTATTATGTATCTTAACTAACAAATTAATGCTATAAGCTGTTTAGTTGATATTGTAATGTATCTATCTTTCTTCAAAAGTTTGTTGCTTTTGTAATTTTCTTCCAATCTGTTTTTTATATTCTTTAATATATCATTTATTCTTCTTTTCTGACCTTGCTGATCTGTGATTATGACTTTGTGTATTTGATTGGGAACTGTTATCATTTTATTTTATGGACTTCTGGGTATAACTAAAAATGTGCTATATGAAAAAAAAAAAAAAAAAAAAATTAAAGATGGAAGATGAGACATGACAGGTTTTTTAAAAAAAAAAAAAAAAAAAAAAATTAAAGATGGAAGATGATGAACATGACAGTTTTTTAGGATTATCTAATATTCTTTTTAAATTTATGCTATTATTTTGCTCTACATGTGAAAAGTGAGTTTTTTAATGTAATAAAATGGTTAAAACTCTATACATATTGAAGTATAATGGTTTAACTTTGGTCATCGGCATGGGTTTAGTTGAGAAATTGAGGTTATTGAGAAAATTTAATTTTAGTCTAGCTTTAGATTCTAGCTTTAGAGGATAAATATCTGAACAACCATGCAGTAAAATAGCATGCTTGATTGATTGATTGGCAGTTGAAGCGAGGGTATAAAAACTTTGCTGTAATATTGTTCCTGCTGTAAACTTTGCACTTAAATTACTCTAATTGCCAGGTTAGTAAATCTTCATTAGCTGGTAAAGAGAAAAATAAATGATATTTTGTTGTTTAAATCTCTTAATTTTAATGAACGTTTGTGTAGGCATCACTGATAAGGCCCACCCACCAAAACCACTCAACCCAATTTGTTTGTTTTTTTTTCCTTTTATGTTTTTGTGTACTTTATGATTGAGCTATTTGTTTTTGGATACGGTGTAATAGTAACTTTTCTGAGAGCGTTCAACTCCATAATTTTAACTGAAATAGTCAGTTTACGGGATAGAGAGAATTTAAAGAACTCACTGCTATCTGTGACCTCCTTTTAGAATATGTTCTGTTGCTTTTTGCTTTTTTTGTTCAGTTTTCCTGTTTTATTCTAAGTACTATCTAATCTTTTCCTGTTATTTCAGGGGAAATTTGAATCTTACACTGTTGCCGACATCTGATTTGCGCCTCTCCTTCGTTGGAGATGATGGTAGTACAGAGAGACTCTTCACCCTAGGCAGTAAAGCACAGGGTCCTGTTGTCACAGTTGAAGAGATCTCTGCAGACAGTTCCGGCAGATCTTTCCTGGTAAAGATAGAAGACGATAGAGATTTCTACTTCTGGTGCTCAGAGAAATCAAAGCTTTTAGGGATGGAATTGCTGTCAAAGGTACGGCATCTAGTAAATAGTCTTGCATGTACATGCATTGATTAACAAGCAATTTATTTGTCTTGATAATTTGTTCAGCTAAAATAATGCAGGGGTAACTGAAATAGCATTTCTTCAATTTGGAAGTGGCCATCCAATTGAAAATTGAAAACAGTCATACTCTGATTTACATAAATGGTTTTTTCGTTTCTTATTATATTTTGGAATAAAGTGAAACATGAAGATTTATTGGAAGTTTCTTTACCACCTTTTTTTTTTCCTTTTTTGTATTGGATGATTTATGTATTGAATGAGATGTTATTTTCTTGATAATAATAGATAAAGGATATACTCAAGAGGAGACCATCAATAGCAGATTTAACTGGTATTAGTAAGTCACGTCTTGATTGCTTTGCTACACACCTCCGCACCTATCTTGTTGGAAGCATCCGAGAAAATGCTGTATGCTTTCCTGCCACTTCATTGGGCACCAATCTTGACCTCGCTGATGGTACATCTTCTATATCATCTAAGTCTCTGCGTTCCCGACACGTTGGCAGTCAGGCTGTAAAGGCAAATTCATCTTATCAAGGAAGCCTCAGTCCTAGATCAAGTTCCTTCAAAGAGGGTGTTCCCAGAAGCTTGTCTTCTCTGAAAAATGCTGCCCGGGAAAAGTTAAAGCGCCGTGGGGATAGCCATCTCTCAGCAGTTGATGACCTGATGATTACATTCCCCCGTAACAATGATGCATCAAGCTGTATTCAGTTGGAAAATGAAAGACTCGCCGTAATTAATAGTTGCCCTGTAGCACCATCAAGTTTTCTTGAATCACTAGGGAAATTGGCGATCTCTCCATCTCTAACTTCAGCACCGCATGTTATGCCCTCAATTCCACCTCTCATTTCTCCATACTATTGTTGGTGCCCCCAAGGTGCATCAACTTTGCAACGTCCTTCAGCATCTCCACAATTCACTACATCATCAACTGAATCCCCCTTGCTTCCACCACTGTCTTCATTATTGTCGGCCGCTCGGCCTTCTGGCCTGTTAACTCCAACACCATCCCTTAGTTTAGCTGAAATTCCCTCGTTGGATTTTCCTGCTTTGCTGCCAGACCCATTGTTAAGATTGCCAATGCCTGGTTCGCAGCAGATCCCAACCTTCACGCCTTTAATTTGCGATCCAATTGTTCATATTCCAGTAATTGATGTCTGCTCTTCGGGGCAAGGTTATCTGGTGAGTGCTGGTCCTGCTATTTCAAGTTCTATACCACCATTGCACCCTCAGCTTGTGAATCCATTGATTCCCGAAACTGACTCTATGCTAGAGAAGGGTGCAAGGGAGACTCTGCGACTACTCATTAGTAGTTCAGCCCAGGGTAACCCTCAGTTGATGGATGTTTTGCCTGCTGTGTTAACCAATGATGATAAAAAGGGTCTACATGCTACTGGGAGCCGAGGCCTGTATGCTGGATCCAGTGATGTTAATGCTATTGCGAGTAGCATGGCTGCCTTTAGCTTGGTCTCTCTGTCAGAGAGCACCAAAGGAGATGGCGATGCTAAGGTAATTGGCAGCTGTGACAGTTTTGATAGAAGTTTGCAAGATGGACGTAGTGGCTTGGATCGATCATGTTTTGATGATGATAATACTCGGTTTCCAAACATGGAAGAAGGAAACCATTGAAGCAGTAAACATTTCTGTTTTGCTTTGTAGATGATCTGTTTTGTCCCTATAAAAGTTGTAGATAATGAATGCAGTTGCAGCGCTGGCTTTTGAAATGTAATTAATGCTAATACTGCCAATTTATATAGGGCATTCTTTAATGTCTATACCTTGATTTTCCAGTTCTTGATAGAATGAACTTTCTAGTAATTTTTGTGGTTAAAAGTTAATAGATGTATTGTTTTTAGCATTCTCTCTTGCGCACTTTTTATGTCCTTTTGTATGATTGATAGATAGTTAGATATGGTTATAGTTGTCAAATTGAGAATCGGAATTCTTTTTATCTATAGAATGAAATAGAAATTTAATTGCTAAATTTCGTTCTAAGTCATGCAAGTTTAAAATATTAAATTATTATGTTAAATTTTTTAAAAAATAAAATAAAATAAAACTACCAAACAATTAACTTTTTATCTAATTCCATTTTCATTCATTATCATTTTTAAATTCAAATCCTTCGTTATTTTCATTTTCTATTTAAATAGTTATATCCTCTAATGTTGCTCTCTTTTTCTTTTATGCTATTTTCAGAGTATGAAAATCAATGAGTATGGGAATCGGTTCGAACCTTAATTATAAGGAATTGCGTGAATTATTGAATATAATTGTAAGGAATCGCGTGAATTATAAAATTTATATTCAATTTTAATTCTATAAAATTTGAATTATAAAATTTATATTCAATTTCGATTCACTTATAAGATTCTAATTATTTACTATAAAAATCAAATCGAATTGTAAGGTTTGAATAGTGAATTATAAAAGATTGTGATAACACTGGATATGTTGATTGTATTCATAAGTCCAGCTTGCTAAGTGGCCGAGTGGATTTGGAGTCAGAATCGATCGGATTTACATAGTAAAGTTCGGTTTTGCAAGAACTTGTCTAAATTTGAAAGGTTTTTTGATTGGTTCGGTAGGTGATGGTCCTGATTTAAAATAATAATAATAATAATAAATTTTCTTAGATAATATGATTATTTTTAATGAATTATTCGAGGACATGAATTTTCTAGTTAGACAAATAAACAAAATGGACTCATATTTAATTAATTACTTAATAAATTAATAATTAGTCATCATAAATATTTTTAAGATTTTATTAGAAAATTTTTTAAAGAAATTCCATCAAAGTTCCTGTTCAGTATTAGAATCTGAGTTGGTGTCATGCACAGAACTGATAGTTCTTTCACTAGGTACAGAGTGGAAACAAGTGGACAGATATATGCAAGGCAGAGGCTGTTCTATTAGCCTGTAACTCGCAACAAAACCAAGTGTACATGCAGAGCAACATAATTTTAGGAGACAAAAATATTGTTAGATCATTGGCAACAAATATATCTGAAAAGGAATGGCTTTGGTATCTCCACCCACATCCTCAATGCAACGACAACGACAATTTTATCTACATATATAATTTATGTGATGCTTAAACTACAAATCAACTATAAATCGGTCCCCATTTGAGTATTGGATTTTTATTTTTATTTTTTTCATATAATAATGGGGAAGAACTCAATCTATTGACATCCTCTCAAAGTTTTTATTCTCAAGTAAAATCTCACCGCTCTTTCAAAACATATCTTGTTAATCCAGGTCATAATGCTAATTTGGAAGTATTTTTATTTATTTTATATGTAATTAAGGGAATCGAGAGATAGCAAAATGTCCCACCTGGGGAATAAATTGAACCATAAAATATATATCTTTTGTTTATGTTGCTTTACTATTGATAATGGATCCAGAAAAACAATATCCTCATCCACCTTATGACTTTCTGAGATTCTTAAATACTTCAAACAAATAAATAAATTAATGTGCTTTCAGATTATAAATTTGAATCTTTAATTTTTTTTTTTATTCATGAGACCAGAATAATATTATGGACTATATAGTATAAGATAGTTCTTTTCTTTAAATAATATTCATTAAATTAGTAATCATTTTTGTGATGAAAAAAACTTAAACTCAAAACATGTTTATATAAACATATAAGAAGGAAGAAGATGAATCAGCTAAGGTGAAAAGTAAAAATAACACAGTATAGTTAATTTATTTTATCCGGAAGGCACTTTTACCAATTGAGCATAAAAATTGTTGGTGGGGTGGTCTGGTCTGGTGGGTGCTTGTCCACCTGGGTCCTATGCTACAAGCTAAAAAGGGATCACTAAATTGCTTTATGTCTTGAAACCTAAATCCAACAGTAAAAGTTAGAATCCTTTTATATTGTTATTATTGTGTTATTCATATTTGCTTTGTGAATGTTCTCTCATCAAAATTTACAATTGTAAGACTTAATAGTGATTAGTAAAGTAATAATGTGATAATTGTTAAAATGTTCAAAGTTAGTGTTTTGGTTTAATAATTGTTTAATATCTTATTATATTTCTCTTTCTATTTTTTTTTTCAGCAATCAAATTAACTTTACTAGAGATTATTAACAATAAAGAATCGAGCGAAATTAAATCCAAACCAGCTACCAAGCGAAATATATTTAGATAAAATCTTATTATATTTTTTTGGTATATATATCGAGATCTCGAATAAAAAAATTTTCTTTTTAAATAAAATGTTTTCACTATAAGGTTGTGCTAATTATTAATTTATGTTGAAATTTCGAAATTATTGTTAATCCTAGTTGACTCGAGTCAACTAGCTCATATATGTAAAAATGTGAATAAGAAAAAAAGAATACATTGCATACTTGTTAATTGTTATATAATCATGTAACACACTTTTTTATTTTTGGTGAAATTGAGTTATATACACCATGAGCATGTATTTTTAAAAAGCAAATTTTCATTCTCTTTTAATTAGCAGCATTAAAGTCAAAAAAAGGAGGAAACGGTTCATGAATTCTCCAATTCATATTCAAATTCATAGTTTCTACTTTTAAGTGGGTTTCTCTGCCTAATACAGACAATCACCGATCCAGAAAATCTAATTAATAAAAGGATTCAACGGAAAAAAATTTAACAATTTAGTGAGTAAATACAAATTAGCATAATTATATACAGTAAAATGTAAAAAACCAGTGAGGATTGTAGATCGGCTCTAAATACAGATTTATAACACATTTTATAAAAGAGAAATAAAAATAAACGGTAGTTTTTATTAATATAAAAAAAATGATATTATGCATGAATTTTATACATTGATATTAAATTTATTTTTAGCAATCTGTTTAAGAATAGTTGATCGATGTTAGTGTTAAAAATCAGAAAGAAAGAAAGAGAGAAGGCAACATTAAACACAATCATGAGAGTCAATTGATGTGAACATAAGTATAATTACAAGTGAAAGTGTCTTCATCTCCATAATTTTCTTTTTAAGGAAAAAAAAAAAAAAAAGGACAGAACACAGTTATTTTTTTTTTTAGGTGCATATGGGGGGACCATGGCGTTGTCTAAATCCCTCCCTACATCTGGAGCTGGTGGTCTGGTCCCTTAACCCCGCAACTGTTATGCTTACATCAGCCTATGTGACTGCTGGCCCACATTCTACATGGCCCAAAACTTTTATTTATTTATTATTTTTTTTTTTTTTTTTTTTAGACATAAGAAAGAAGAGGAGAAGGCAACAATTAACAACACAATCATGGAGAGTCAGATTTAGTGAGATGGAAAAATCGATGGAGATAAAAAGTAATAAGTGTTAGTGTGACCTACCTACGACTGGAATAAAGTGGCTTGTGTTCAATTACTCCAGCAACACATTATACTAATTTACTTTAATTTTTTTTTACACGCGAGTAAAAGAGAGTTACTAAGAAAAAAAAAGGAAACGAGAACACCCAAAAGTTTAATTTTTTTTTTTTTGGGGCGGATAACTGAAAGAATTGGAAGTGGGAAGCCTCTAGGGAGAGGTCTAGTTATGGGGAGTACGATATAAAGGATGAGTTTATGAAGAACTTATCGTTAGGTATAACATATAAGGGAATCTTATCCACGAAAAACCACCACCAAACAAAAGTGTTCTGAGGATTTGGTTTTTAGGAGTTATGTTTCTTACTTTCATGTCCTCGTTTAATCTACCCATTCTACCCCGGGCAAACTCCTAGTTCACGTTTGCTTAAAAAATCCACGGCCCTTATGTAAGGATAACATGACTGCCCCGCAACATATCGTACCCCAAGATGAGGGGCCCCAGCAATTTTATTTATATTCTAAAATAACTTAGTTTTGTTTTTTTTTTGTACTGATTGGGCAAAAATTAGACAACCCTCTTTGTACCATCTGGCTCGCGTAAAGATTCCCTTCCAACTCACCTTCATATTATTATTAGCTTTTAACTAGGTAATATTGGGAACTAGGTTTATGCATTATATCACATGTCTGAGAAATAATGTGTCTAGGTTGGTTTTATAAATAGTAATTTTTTCTAATTGTTAGTGTTAAAAGCCGATATAGATAATATTTGTTTAATTTTATGTCAAATTTATCTTAATAAATTTGTATTGATTATCAAATAATAATAAAAGAATTATGGTATTATAACACAATTACAAAATGGGATATAAATAATATATTTTAGTATGGATTCTCGGTAGTCAATCCAAATATCATGTAGTATAGCCATAACCATGATTTACATATTGACAACTTATTTAATTATAGGAAAGAGATAAACAATTATTTTCGTGAGTTCTAATCCTTCTGATAAGGATTCCGAGGTAAGTCTTCTATAGGGGTTTAGAAATATTGGTTTAATTTATGTAACAAAAATATTTTAATAGATGGTGCATTTTTTTTATTAATTTTTTTTTTTTTTTTTGGCAAAATACCTCTTCCAACTGCGAGTCTCAATCCTCATTTTTATACTTACTAGTAGCTAGTTGCTATTCATAATAGCTAGTGGTTTTAATCTATTGTTGTTAACCGATAAATATTTGTATTTGGTAAATTTTAATAATTGTTATTATAAAATATAAAAAATGATTAAGGTATAATTATATTTATATATTCTCGTGTATTATATATATATACATAAATTAAAATTTTTAATGAGTAATTTCTATTTAATTGTAAGGTAGAAATATTGTTTAAATTTTTTATAAAAATATTTAATAGATGTTTATTTTTAAATAATTATAAATAAAATGGTCACTTAAAAATATTAATTTAAAAAATAATTTTAATAGGAAAAGGGGCGAGACTTTTTGGGGCTGGCGAGAATGGCCTTGGACCCAGCCTGTTGCCATTCTCATATGATGAAAATCTATTTGCCAATGAAAAAAGCCCCTCATTCTAGGGAATGTGACCTTAAATATTATGTTATGCATTATCGTTATCTCTTTAAGAGTATAGTTGGAGTTGCTTGCTCGTGTCAATGGATGGGATGGTATCCCACTATAAGATATATATGTAGGCCATTACAAGATAATTGGTCCAAACCGGAGTTAAATAAATACATCAGTATCTCTGAGTTCAAAAACTAATTATAATGTCCTCGAATTATAATTTCTATTTGGTAAAAACATCGTAGCTAGTATAATAATTTAAGGTTCAATTTTTCAATCAATTGACTGTAATAAGAGGTTATTTTGGTCAAAATGATTAAAATGCTAACAAAATTATAGTTTAGAAACTTCATAGTTAGTATTTTAGTATAAAAAATTTCGATCGTATTCGGCAGCAGTTTTTTAAGTAGTTTTTAGCTTTTTGACCAGTTAAAACGCTAAACACTATTTTTTATAATGTTCGGTAACATAACGTTTGAACTAACTTTTAGAAGTTAATGTAGCGTTTTATAAAAAGTTAACTCATGTAACATTTAGCTTTTAACTTTTCATGAAAAGCTACTCAAACAATTAACAGTAAAACGCAACTAAAACAACTATCAGCTACAGAAACAGTTAATTTTAATGAATAGACCCTTCAAGCTGAAAATACATATGGTTAATACTAAAATAAATAAATAGATAAAAGATAATGGAGAAAATTAAATAAATTGAATCCATTATTATGGTAAACCATCCTCTTGATATTTAAAAAAAATTAAATGTAATTATCTTATTTATTATTGTATTAAGAATTCTAAGTCTAATTTCATAGCTTTCAACCAATAAATAAATAAATAATTCAACTTTAAAAGATATATAAATTAGTCTGAAATATTTATGTATGCAATTTGTTTGACTTATGATCAATCTTGCTTAAAATTTGGAAATTGACAATTTGAAATTGTTCAATTATTGGAGGTAATGATTAATTATATTAGGGTATTTAATTGGTTGGAACAAGCCGTTGGGTTGTTTTAATGGACCAAAATCAATAAAAGGAACAAAAAATAATCAAGTAGGTGATTTGTTTTTTTTTTTTTTTTTTTTTTTTTTTTTATTAGGTATTTAATTGGTTGGAACAAGCCGCTTGGGTTGTTTTAATGGACCTCAAAATCAATAAAAGGATACCAAAAAATAATCAAGTACAGTGCTGATTCCCTTGTTTTTTTTTTTTTTTTTTTTTTTTTTTTTTTTTTTTTTGAAAGGGGTAGGTGATTTGTTTTTAATTGCATTATTAAACATAAAGTAGATTCAATTTAGCTAATGTCAAAAGGAAGAAAGATATGTGATTGGAAAGTTTGGGCACTCTCTAGAAAAAAAAAAAATCATATATATGCCAAAGATTATTATTTATAGACAAGAAATATATTCTTTTTGCAAGGCAGGAATATTAAAATTTGCAATTTGTTCATGGTGAGGTTCCACCATGCATACTCATTATCAATATTCAATCCTTTAAAACGTTTGCTTCCGTCAAAATTAAAAATAAAAAATATATAATCAATCTGGCAATAGAATCAGGTTTGAATTATTTTTCTTTAATTCAGAGCCGAGCAATCACACCCTTTCAGTCTTACTAGCTAGCACTTTTTTTTATTTATTTATAGAAAAATTCGTATTTATTTTGCTAATGCAATTACTTTGAATTTATAAAACAAAAATAATAATATTTCTCTAATAATATGATTCTTCAATGCATTTCTTCTTCATTTTTTTAGATTAGTGTTGATGGGTTATAGGTAGTGTTTTTTTTTTTGAATATCATTATTTCATTTGAAATCCAAGAAAAAGATTTGGCAATTGAAAATTTATAATTCCTTATATTTTCTTGTGGAACACTTTGCATAGGTAGAGTTGGTTGCTTATATTTTAATTCTGTTAGAAAAAAAAAAAAAAAAAAAAAAAAAAAAAAAAAAAAAATTTTACATTCTGTTAGAAAAAAAAAAAAAAAAAAAAAAAAAAAAAAAAAACAAACCGTATAAGTGAATGAATAACCCCACAATCTAAGTACTATTGTCTTGTTATCACAATACTTTAATATCATGCAAGACGATCTAATACGCCAACCCTTTAATTTAACGTCATGTGACGTATCACTTTAATGCTCGTCCTTAAATTACGGTTTGATATTACTTTCTCTGTTTCAAGATTATATTGAAGGTATCGAAATGTCTCCAATTTCATAAATATTAAAAAATTAATTAACTTTCTTTAAATTATAAATAAAATTAAGCAAAAAAAAAAAAAAAAAAAAAAAAAAAAAAAAAAAAAAAACAAACCGTATAAGGTAATGAATAACCCCACAAGCAGTACTATGTCTGTATACAATATATATCATGAAGACGACCTAATAGCAACCCTAATTTAACGTCATGTACGTATCACTTAATGCTCGTCCTTAAATACGGTTTGATATTACTTCCTCTGTTTCAAGATATATTGAAGGTTTTTCATAAATATTAAAAAATTAATTAATTTTTTTAAATTATAATAAAATTAAGGAAGCTGGGAAAAATTTATTGGTGTATGACATGAATGAATGAAAGATGTACGTAGTACTGACTTAGATGAACATTACCATGTAGACATGAGTAATTATTATAGTACCAGAAGGCTATACTTAGATACTTCAACATCTTAATAATAGTTTAGGCCTTGTTGCATTTTGACGTGTTGGATGACATAACTTTCATAAAAATTTTTATAATTTGACAAAAATGTCTATTGTTTTTTTTTTTTTAGAATTCAACTAATTAAATATAATGTTTTTTTTTTTATTTTAAGCCTAATAGCTGGTTTTACCGAACACTTCTCATTTCAAGTCTTTTATAAATAACTACTATCTTCTTTCTATAATATTTATCACATTTGAAAAAATAGTTTGTTTTAAAATACTTGTCACATCTGTGGTTTTAAGAAGTAATTAATATTTTTTTTATGTTTACCCTTTGTATATGACTAATAATTATTACTTTAATTTAATAGTTTTCTTGGAGAATTGTTATTAAATTAAGAGTAATATAATTTATTTACTCAATAATTTATTATAACTTAGACAAATTTAATAGTTTTCTTAAAGGAGCGTGAAATTCCAAATGTAACAAGTAATATGGAACAGAGGTAGTATTAGCTAAAGGTTGTGTTCGGCAATAGTTTTTTTGAGTAGTTTTTAGCGTTTTGACTGGTCAAATGTTAACACTATTTTTTATAATTTTCGGTAATATAATGTTTGGATTAACTTTCAGAGATTAAGGTATTATTCTATAAAAAGTTGACTCATGTAACGTTTAGCTTTTAGCGTCTTATAAAAAATTACTCAAAAAACTAACAACTAAATGCCACTAAAATAACTAACAGCTATCAAAATAATTAATTTTACTGAACTTATCTAAAAGCTAATAATTAATAGCTGACATACATAAAAACCTACCATGGATTACCGCCTTAATAATGATTGACGAGTAGGAGATTGTCTTTAATGATTAAGAATTATTTTTGTTTTTGTTTTTTTTTTTTTTTTCTAAATGGCCAAAGGAACTGAAAAGTGACAGGTCAAGTCATTTTCAAAATTATAAATAAATACCCAAATCTATCCAATTTCAGAACTGTTTTTTTTTTTTTATATATATATACCTTTTCTTCTTATCTCTGCCGCCGCAGCCACAGGCCACAACAAGGTTGTTTATTAGGAGTACATGACACAGCAGCCGTGAAAGCAAGACACTGAGGGAAAAAAAATCTAGTCCAAGCTCCATACTTGATTAATTTATAATTTTTAATCTGCATTTCTCAGTACTTTGATTGATTTATAATTTCTGTTTTTGAAAACTAGGCTGCCAATTTGCGACTAATTATAGAAGCCCATAGAAACCAATGGATTCATGACGTATTTGAAAAGTAATTTATAAATTACTAAAAATTATGCTATTTAATAAATAAATTTTGAGAAATTTAAAGGTACAAAAAATTATTTTATAGATTAAATAATTTTTACAAAAAAACAAAAAAAAAAAACACCTAAATGTGATTTTTAGGTTTTTTATAAAAAGTTGTTAATATTAAAAATTTAAGAGCTCGATGTAAAATAAAATTACAATATATGAATAATTGCTTAAGATTATTTTTTTTCTCCTATATAAAATTTCTTTTACATTCACATGTACTCATAAAATAAATTTAACATTAATGAAAATAAAAACTTCGAGAAAAAAAATAAAATGATATCATATTGCTAATAATACATTCATATTATATAAAAAAATAAATAATTGCTAATAATACATTCATATGATGAAAATAAATGATTGCCAATAATGCAACCATATCTTATCTAGTAGGCTGTACATTTCAAGAAGTTAACATGTTAACTTCTTTACAAATTTAAAGTATAATATCTTATATATGTAATAATAGTTATGAGAGTTTTTTTTAATATCAAACCGAGTCGAACCAATAAAAAAGGATTAAAAAAGTAAAATAAAGGTAACTGAGAAAAAAAAATGAACGGCAAAATAAATTAATCGAACCTATTCGAATTTTATTTATGCTTCATTGAATTATTTTGAGTGCAAAAAATTTTCGATGAGACTCTATGAAACCAAAATTAAATCTAGGAAGTGGTTTGATTATATAAATTAAAAAAATAAAAAAAAAATTAAAATTAAAATCTTAGATTCAATTTTTGGACAATTTCGATTAATGCTCACTCCTGCTTACCATAAAATTACGTGCATGAAATAATATTAATTTTATAAATGCAATAACTCTGTTTACTTTAAAAAATATGACATAAAGGAGTTCATATGTTAATTTTATTAAAATTATTTGCATTTATGATTTTTGTGTGCATGAAAAATTTTATTATAAGAAAAATATTAAATTTCATAAATATTGAATTCATTGCATTCAAAATAATGATATCCATAAATATACTGAGGCAGACACTGGTCCATAGGTAAATTGAGGCACAAAATATTTTTAATGGGAGACCCTAGGTCTATTCATAACCTAGTCCTCTAGGCCTCCACGTAATGTAGCTTCTCCAGCGTTATAACTTCTTCTTGCACTGGGCACCTCTCAGATAGCTGTCATTTGTTGATTATATCGCCGTCTAGATTGGTACCGCCACTTTTTTTCTTTCGTTATTTTCATTTTTTTCTTTTTTTATATTGCATAATAATAATAATTACGCAGTCCCCCCTCTCGGTAAATATTTAAGACTTGTTTGGTTATGCCACAAATAGGTGATTTGCGTCTAACAAATTAGGTTGTAAATACTTTTCAAAAAAAAAAAAAAAAAAACTTCTCCAGCGTCCGTATAACTTCTTCTTGCACTGGGCATCCTCTCAAGATACGCCTGTCATTTAGGTTGATTTATATCGCCGTCTAGATTGGTACCGCCACTTTATTTTCTTTTCGTTATTTTACATTATTTTTCTTTTTTTATATTGTCGCATAATAATAATACCTTTTTTGCCTTTTTTGTTTTTCCTTTCTTTTTTTACTTTTTTCTTTTTTTATTTTTCTTTTTTTTCTTTTTTTTTTTTTGTTTTTTCCCTTTTCTTTTTTGTTTTATCTTTTTTTTTTTTTTTTCTCTTTTTTTTCTTTTTTTTCTTTTTTTTTTTTTCTTTTTCTTTTTTCTTCTACTTTTTCTTCTAATTTTTTTTCTTTTTTTTCTCTTTTTTTCCTTTTATTTTATTTATCTCTGGTTTTTTTATTACGCAGTCCAAATCTCGGCTACCACCTCTATTTTACAGAACCTTGTTTTGTGCATCTCATGACACAATAGGTTGATTTTGCTGGTCCTAACTAATTAGGTACAGACCCACTGTACAATACTTTTCAAATAAAAAAAAAAAGAAAAAAAGATCCGTAAATATTTAGAAAAGTTTTTTAATCCAGCAATTCTTAGTATTAACTGTTAAGGTTCTATTATTATTAATGCATTATATTTAAGTTTTTAGTCAATCTTATACAAAAAATCATTTTGACAGATTAATATTTTTACTCAGCACCACTGTCAGTATTTTAAAATATAACACGAACATATCTAATGTCTAAAATATGCAAAAAAAAAAAAAAAAAAAAGATCGTAAATATTTAGAAAGTTTTTTAATCAGCAATTATTAGTATTAACTGTTAATTTATTTATATTATATTATATTTAAGTTTTGTCAATTTTATAAAAATAATTTTGAAATTAATATTTTTATCAGCACATGTAGTATTTAAAAATAACAACGAAAATATAATGTTAAAAATATTTAATTAATATTTTTACTTATACAATATACTAAATATATTTAATTAACAAATCTTTGAAAAAAATATATACATCATATATTGTAATATATAAAAATAATTATAACTTTAATAGTGAATTTACATTGTATCATTGTCATCAATCCATTACCAATTGTTAGTTGGTTTGACTAAATGACCCTTTAGTGATAGTAAAATTATAAAGCTTTTTAAATATAAAATTCGTCGTTAAAAAATATAATTATTTTTATAAATTATCATATATTATATGTATTTTTAATTATTTAAAATATTTCCTGTTTTAAATATTATATAAATTCATTTATTTATACTTATTCAAAATTAACTATTAAAATATTATTATAAAATTTAATTAATATTTGTAACTTATAAAGATATTAATTGCAAAAAACTATAGTATTATATTGAGAAACATAATTCAATTTATACAATTGAAATAAGAGATAA
This sequence comes from Jatropha curcas, assembly GCF_014843425.1. Next base: position 2,793,751 of record NW_023591078.1, on the reverse strand, counting down.
TTATACTATTAGTGTTTGAATTTAACAATTTTTTTTATATTTTAATATCTAAATTTTATTTTTATCGATTAACTGTTTAAAGACTTAAATTTGCAGAGTTGTCATCAATTAATTAATTGAATATATTTTTTACATAGTTGACCAATGTTTGACTGTAAAAATTAAAAGAGGTATCAATCTTCAAGTCGGAGATGACAACATAAAGATGAGAGGACGAAACATGAATGAGTGCGACCGTGCGAGAGAGAGAGAGAGAGAGAGAGAGAGAGAGAGAGCGAGAGAGAGACTAGGGCTAAGGCTTGGAGAGAGCCTGTCTTTCACATTAAGTTTATATCTATATTTAAGAGGTTCAACATCCCGGTATAATGCAATACAGGTACATCTGGAGGCGTGCACAAATCAGCTATTTAAGGAAGATTCAGGCCGTCAGTTTATTCAGGTTTAAATCTAATTTATTATTTAATCAAGTCAATTTCATAAAATTTTATTCGGTTTAATTTAAAGTTGAATTAATATTGAAAAAATAGATTAAGATCGTGCGAACAAACTGATTTGGTTCTTATCGATTCGGTTCAAATGCCAATTTCAGTTCGGTCTATCATCCAAAAACTTTGATTTACATATTTTTTTTATCTTGATTCAGTTCGATTTAAACTGAACCAACCATATGCTTCCCTCTAAATAGGTCTCTATTATCTCAAATTATTAAAAATTCTTATAGTTGAGAAACTCAAACATTCTGTACATGAATGAAAAAATTAATCAGATCATACTCGATTAGTAAGTTCATATCTCTATTCATTTTTGGAAAGGAGTTGCAATGAAAAATTATTATAGTTTGCGATCAAGCGTGTCTTACCTCTAATACATATATGAGTTATTTTTCTTATTTAACCAAATTAAAGAAACAGAAATACAAAATATAATTTATATCCAAATAATTTAAAAATGCAAATTAAGTAAGCATGACATATCATTCATCCTCTTTTAAAACTTCCAACTAAGCTGTAGCCAATAGATTAAATAGCATTAATGGTAGAGAATCAGATGCTGCTTTTACATTTGATATTCTAAATTTTGTTTTTCCTTTTCTTTCAAAACACAAAAACAGATTATTTTATTAAATTAAACATCTGCAATGATTACTAAATAACAGAAATATGTGTTATTATAATAATCAAACTTTATTCTATTCTTTTTTATTTTAATAATTGATTGTATAAACCAGAAATTTCAATAATTCAATAGGAGTTATTAGAAGAAAAGAAATTTTAGATTCCTGATCTCTAATAGATAAAAAATAACAATTTCTATCTTTTTTAGTGAAAATAATTATACATATGTATTTGCCTTGATTGTCATTGTTAAAATTTATCAGGCATATCATATTGATAAGTCTTTTCCTTAGAATAATGCATTTAACAAATAATATAGGTTCAATGATAAAATTATTATTATTATTATTATTCTTGAAGTACCGAAACAATTAAAAATAAATATTTTTTTAACTATTAAATTTTAACCGAGACTTAAATCAAGAAAATCACAGGACAACGAGAAACAAAATAAATTTCTAATCTTGGATAATGGTTACCTTTACAAGAAATTAAGGTTATGTTATTTTTTACAAATTTCTGTTATTTGGGATATTCAGAAAATAAGTCAACGGAAAATATTTTCTTGATTAAAGGAAAATTAAGTCTATTTTTAAGGAAAATAATTTTTCATTTTTTAGAGAGTAAAATATTTTTCGGAGATTGTCAAATATTATAAATCCATATTTTTTTTAATTTATTAATCACTGCAGTCATTATCACCGGTCACCATTTACTATCGACTACCATTACTGACCACTGGCGGCTTTCATAATTTGCATTTTTTTGCATTCTTTTTATATTTAACCATAAAATTTTAAATTATAAAATTTCTATTATTATTAATATTTTTTATAGTCTTATAAAATAAACACTTCAATATCTTAATTAATTTTCAATATTACAACGAAACAACGGAAAATAGATTATTTAAAAAATATTTTTCAGTAAATTATTTTTTTAAAAATTATTTTATAAGCATAAAGTATAGCTTTAAAAAAAGAATAAAAAATAAATAAAATAAATAATAATGTACTGTGGTGAGCACCAACATGTAAGATTAAGAAAGTCTAATAAAATCGTGCCACGTAACCGCCACCCGCGTAAGCGAATGGTAGATAATTTGATTAAATAATGATTTTATAAATAAAAATTTCCCCATCCCCAATTTTGATTGGCTGGACCAGTATAGTTTTGTCGTTTTCTCTTTGTCACTGTTAGACTCTCTCCTTTGGGTTTTTTTGAGGCGCATAAGAGGGGCTGGAGAGTGGAGAGACCCTTAACTAGGGTCCTGATCCATAAATCCACAGATTAACCCAAAACTAAAAACTGTTTCAACTGTCGCCGTCGGATCTCTCTCTCCTTCACCATCACCGTCTGTTCTATCTTCTCTTACCTCTCTCTCTCTCTCTCTCTCTCTCTGTGTCTGTGTCTCTGCTGCTCACTAAACACTGCTTCCATGATTGGTCGCGGTAAGCGACTGCACTCGATTAGTCGATCTGAAGTTGAAGTTGCGATCCGATGGAACCGTTGTCTTTGCCGTTTTCTTGAATCTCCGGTGATTGATTTTTTCTTTTAGCGTCCAATATCACCGTTTTCTTTTTCTTTTATTCAAGAACGTTTCTTTCTATGTTCCTTCCATACCCGTTTTATCCGGCGAGTTAGCTTTTGCGGTTTTAAAGTCTGGTTCATAGATTTTGTTCTCGAATATGTACTTTTTATATTGTATTTGAAGGTTTTTAGATTTTTTGTCAAATTAGTTTTAGCAGGAAGCTTGAAATCCATGAAATTGATTTTGCAACTTGTATTAGTTCGGATTTTGGAAGTTTTGATCGGTCAGTAGCTTGTAAATCTATTAACTAATTGTTTTTTTTAAGGCTTGTTAAAGCGATGGAAGAGGAGAGTCAGGACAGCAAACTCAATAGAATGAGTTGCAGCAGTGGCATGCCCGATGTCGTTTTAGAATGTGTGATGCCGTACATAGATGACCCACGAGACCGCGACGCTGTTTCACTGGTTTGTCGTCGCTGGTATGAGCTTGACGCCTTAACGCGAAAGCATATAACGATCGCTTTATGCTATACCACTAGTCCGGATCGGTTACGACGTCGTTTTAAGCACCTTGAATCCCTAAAGCTGAAAGGGAAACCAAGAGCTGCTATGTTTAATTTGATACCGGAGGATTGGGGAGGGTTTGTGACGCCGTGGGTTAATGAAATTGCCGACTCGTTTGATTGCTTGAAATCTGTTCACTTCAGACGAATGATTGTGAAGGACTCGGATCTGGAGCTTCTCGCTAAGTCTCGTGGTCGGGTCTTGCAGGTCTTGAAACTTGATAAGTGTTCTGGATTCTCTACCGATGGGCTTTTACATGTCGGTCGCTTGTGCAGGTACTGAATTTTGCTTGTAATTCCATAAGAAATGTTGACTCCTGGTTAAATGATGACTTGTTTTATGAGATTTTACCATCTCTTTTTTCTGTTTTTGATTTGCAATAACGTTTTTCTGATTGGTTTTTTTTACTAATTCTTTCGTTGCTTGTCGAGTGTGTTCAAGTTTGTTATTATTTTATTTTATAAAATGTGTTTTATTTGTTTTTTAGCATGTAAGATGTTTGGTGAGAGTTATCATAACCATTGAAGAGGAACTTTCGTGTGAAAGAGGGAACTTAAATACATCTAAGGTTGCTTTCTTTTTCTTTTTTCTTTTTTTTTTTTTTGGCTTGCTTTGTCAGCTTTAAATCTTGGATAATCTTTTGCCTTCTTGTTCAAGCTTCAATAGCTGCATGTGACACATGCTTATTTACTTTCCGTTGCAGTATCTCAAGTTAGTTTCTGATTTTGTATCCTTTATTTTGATCTTGGTGTATGGCAGGAGCTCTGGTGCTTCATGAGTTGCTCTCTTTATAGTTTGCATTCTCTATTTATTTCAGGTCTTGTGGAGAAAATATGTTGCGTTTATTGTTTGGGAAGTCATGAGAGCAATTCTTTTATAATTTTAGAAGAAATTATACCCTTAAACTTGATGGTTGTATCACCTCATTGTTTTTGGTTGCTCCCTTCTCTGATTAGATTTTGCATACAGAAGGAATGTGGCTAGTTTTATTTTAGTCTATTTCAATTCTAACAAATGCATTTTGGAGTAGATTGCTTTCTGGGCTGGATGCTAGTTGCATGTCCTGGTGGCTGCTGCCCCTTTTCTCAAAACATCTTTGCAGATTCAACTTGACATGATTTATTGTTCGAGGATTATATGGTAGAACTAATTGTATGTCCTATAAAGTGGAATTATCATATCCTAATTTTTCTTCTTGATGAGAACTCCTTAAACTATTAGTCATAAAAGTATGGGTTGCTACATGGCAATTTTATTTAGTTTTTTGAGAGTGTAAGACTGTAATGCAAGGAAAATACTAGTAAAAGATGTGAATCTTTACATTTACCTCCACAACTTGGTTTGGTCATTATATGTTGTTTGAGATCTTTGGGCCAATGTTAGTCTCTCTCTCATTTTGTTGGTATGGAGTCGCATCCACCATGTCTTAAAAATCTAATCGTGAAAATGAATCTGTTTTCCCTGTTTTCATGCTGTTTTGAAATTCTCAGTCATTTGATGCATTCTTGACTATTAACTCAGACTGTTGTCCAACCCCTTCTCCCTCCCTCTCTCTTTCTCTCTCTCTCTCTCTCTCTCTCTCTATTTTCCCATTTTACATTTGTGTTTTTGAAATTCTAGTCATTTGATGCATTCATTGACTATTAACTCAGGATGTTTGCCAACCCTTCTCCTCACCTCTCTCTTTCTACTCTCTCCTCTCTCTCTCTCCTCTTCATATAATATATAATAATATATTTATATAACATTTCCAATTGTTTTGTTGCTGTAATAATGACTTGAGGCCATTTTGATTGACTTATATATATATATATATATATATAACATTCCAACTTGTTGCTGTAATAATTGACTGAGGCATTTTGTTGACTATGATTACATGTTTCCGCAGGCAATTAAGAACTTTACTTTTGGAAGAGAGCTCGATTCTTGAGAAAGATGGTGATTGGCTACATCAGATTGCTATTAATAATACAGTTCTTGAGAATCTAAATTTTTACATGACGGAGCTAACCAAAGTCAGATTTGAAGACCTTGAGCTCATAGCCAAAAATTGTCGCTCCTTAGTATCTGTTAAAATTAGTGATTGTGAAATATTGGATCTTCATGGTTTTTTCCATGCTGCAGCTGCTCTAGAAGAATTTTGTGGGGGTTCCTTCAATGATGCACCGGACAAGTATTCTGCTGTGACATTTCCACAAAGATTGTGTCGATTGGGTCTGACCTATATGGGAAAAAATGAAATGCCGATAGTGTTCCCTTTTGCACCCATGCTCAAAAAGTTGGATCTCCTCTATGCATTACTTGACACAGAGGACCATTGTTTTCTAATTCAAAAGTGCTGCAACTTAGAAGTTCTTGAGGTATAATCACAAACATGCTTCTGCTTCTCTACATGATATTGTTGTTTTCATAATTTCTTTTGAATGTGTCTGTTTTGTATGCTTTCTCAATTGGGCATGTATGTATGTTCTTTGTACATTTGACACTGCAGTTTGTTATTCATTCATGATAAATAATTTGATACCCTCTTTTTTTTTTTTTTTTTTTTTTTTTTTTTTTTTTTTTTTTTTTTTTTTTTTTAATTGCAATCTTTTCTTTTCTTAAGTGCTTTTATCCAAACAAAGTGGAATGGATTTTTTTTTTTTTTTTTTTTTTTTTTTTTTTTTTTTTTTTAATTGCAATCTTTTCTTTTTAGTGCTTTTAATCCAAACAAAGTGGATGTCAGATATAGGATTCATATGGTTGACCTCGACTAGTTTGCGTCTATAGTTTAGTTGTTGTTATTGTATTTTCAATCTTGAGTGTGGATATGCTAATATAGTAATGTGTGATCCCCATAATTTGACTTTGCATGTGTTGTCGTTATTGGCATAGGTCTTGACTCTTGAGATATTAAATAGCTTTTTGCTAATTAATTTTAATCCTTTTTAAATGAAAGCCCTAAAATGCAGATGGAATTTAGGAAAACTAAAGGTGCCTGCTTTTCCACACGGAGTTTTATATGGAATTTATGTCTGACTTGAGAATATTTTGTTGAATGTATTTTTTGATATTGACAGGCAAGAAATGTTATTGGAGATAGAGGGCTGGAAGTTCTTGCTTCCAGTTGTAAGCGACTAAAGAGACTTAGAATTGAGCGTGGTGCTGATGAGCAGGGAATGGAGGATGAAGAAGGTGTAGTTTCGCAGAGAGGATTGATTGCTTTGGCTCAGGGCTGTCTGGAACTTGAGTACATGGCTGTTTATGTTTCTGATATCACAAATGCAGCACTAGAACATATTGGTGCTTGCTTAAAGAACCTGAATGATTTCCGCCTGGTCTTGCTCGACCGAGAAGAGAGGATAACTGATCTACCACTTGACAATGGTGTTCGAGCTCTATTGAGACATTGTGAGAAGCTCCGGAGGTTTGCTCTGTATCTTCGACAAGGAGGATTGACTGATGTGGGTCTTGGTTATATTGGGCAGTACAGTCAGAATGTGAGATGGATGCTTTTGGGTTACGTTGGAGAGTCTGATGAGGGGCTTTTAGCATTTTCTAAAGGATGTCCTAGTCTTCAAAAGCTAGAAATGAGGGGCTGTTGTTTCACTGAGAGTGCATTGGCTAGAGCTGTGATGCAACTGACCTCTTTGAGGTATCTGTGGGTGCAAGGTTATAAAGCATCGTCAATTCCAGGTCGTGATCTTTTAACAATGGCTCGCCCATTTTGGAACATTGAGTTAATTCCTCTTAGAAAAGTTGCCATGGTTAATCAGGTTGGCGAAGATGCGGTGGTTGAGCAACCAGCCCATATACTTGCATATTACTCCCTTGCTGGACCAAGAACAGATTTTCCAGAGTGTGTTTTGCCCTTGGATCCGATGAGGTTGGTTTCTGCGTAGAGCTGTATATGATGTTGCGTCTCTTTCTTTTCCTGGTAATGCCCTGTTTGTAAATTTCATCCATATTTCTTTTTTTTTTTTTCTTTTTTCATTTTGGTAAGAGGGTTTCGGTTTTAGTTCTAATTTCTATTTCATTTTACCTAGACATTGGTTTTGTAATAAGCTTGCATTTTCTTTGTAATTTGATACTACTTGTACTATTGCTGCACTACTCGTTCTCTTGTGTAGGATCCATTAGCCTAAGATTAGTAGTTTGGAAACTTCATCTTCTGATTTAATGTTGTTGGAAATTGTTGTTACTCATTGAAACTGGGGATGGTTTGAATGGAGCTGATTCACTTGATTCCTGTTTTGCTTTTGTAATGCTCTTTTTTCTACTATTTTACTATTACGACGACGCGCAGTTGTCAACCCTATTGTTTTTTCTTTTCAGATGTAATTGTTCTTGTTTGTGTTTTTGTATATGATTATGTTCTAATTTCTTCTGAATTGTCTGACTGCAGAAAGTAATTTTCTACTAATCAATCTAACTTGGCCTATTTTTATCTTTTTCTTTGTTGTTCTCTGTGAGAGCATTTGAATTTTGAACTCAAGATTTTTGGCTACTGACCTAATGCCATTCTAAAAACCATTCTAAGAAATTGCCACTATCAGTGACGATTTCTTATGCAATTTTTATTTTTTCATTACAAAGGTTTAAGAAATCTTAACTGACAGTAACGGTTTCTTGTCTTCAAAACTATGTCCCTACTTGTGGCATTACTTTTGAAATTATGATTGAAATGTATTATTTTCGTAAATAATATTTAATATGATTTTCTTTAGATCAATACCTCTGATTTTTGCTCACGGTCATCTGCAGTATGTACTTATCAGTCAATTGCAATTATTATGGGTTATGAGGTTGTTTATGGTTGCTTCCCATTTTTTTTTTTTTTGGGTTCTTAGGAAACTAAAAAATAAAAATCAGAGAACGAAAGTATTAATAAATGACAACTAGAAGGGGTGATGTCAAACAGGAAGAGAAATTTTGGGTTAAAAAGTTGACTAAAATCAAAATACCATAAATATTTTGCAGGAAACTAAACCTAAAATTGCAAGAAATAGTAATTAAAAGAAGATTAATATTCTTAAATAGTTTAATAGTAGTTGTATATTAAAAATTGAACCCGAATCTACAATAAAATTATATATAAATACACGCTAGGTTATAAATGAATATGATATATATTTATATATTTATGTTCATACGTTCGTATATTATGTTCATATTGTATTTTCAGGTGAATTTTATTTTACAGCATTTTCAGAGAAATTTTACATGCAAAACGAGTCATTTCGTGAGAATTTTATGTATCGATATAGTATGAAATTATTGCATGTATAATATTTTATTGAAGGGAATATGTACTTTTATTTATTTAATTAAATAAAAATAGTATTATAAAAAAATAAAGAAGTGATAGTGTGATTAATAATATAGCAGTCGACATCTATGCTTTATGAAGGTCAGACATCAAAATGCCTTTTGTGCTTGAAATTTGATAAAAGATAAAAAAAAAAAAGGGCCTTTATATATTTGGTAATAGGTCCCATTAGTAATTTTGGAAAAAATTACAATACAATCGATGTGATTTAAGAAATACAATTAGTCCATCTGTATTTTTTAAAAAATAGACTAAAATGTCTTTATAATTTACTTCCGTCAGATTATAAGGTCATTTTATTCAATTTTTACATCTTTTCTATTAAGTATCTTATAAAATAACAAAAATATACTTTTTGTTTTTAAAAATATAGAAACGGATTAGTTGTATTTTTTAAATTATAAGGACTGCATTGTAATTTTTCTGATATAATATTTACAAAAATTGGACAGAATGACGTAATAGTATAACAGAAGCAAAACAAAAGGATAAATTAATATATTTTAAAATAAATAGAAACTGATTAATTGTATTTCGCAAACTACATGGATTGTATTATGCTTTGGTTGAGTGTCTATTAACCAGATTGCATAATATAATTTTTAATATATTGATTCTCTTAAATGGAAAATGAAATTTTAAATCCGATATCTCGATATTCTATATTATAAAATAAAAACGCGATGTTGCTTAATATATATTTAAAATGGATATAATATGATATTCAGTATCTATTATAAACTTAATGAGAAAAACAATATATATACTCTATTTATTTCAAAATATAAATGCTTTGTAAGTGATTGTTTTCTCCAAAATCTTGGGAGCGGAAATTATTTATTTGTCCTGCGGAATGGGATGGCTGCTGATTTGTCCAACATATTCAATGAACATAAGGACAGAAAATAACATATGAGGCACAAAAACAGAGTAGAAGTAGTTGTTTGGTTACAGGAAGAAATGAATGGGCGGTTGGTGGTCATGAGCTAGATTGGCAATTAGTTAATTGGAGTTATCATATGATTGGTTGGCACAAGGAATATCCATATCTACGCTCCATAATAATATTGAATTTGGGTTTTCTATCAAGTTACCATTTCATTGTTCTTGGATAAAATGTAATGACTTTGACTTTTTGGTTTTTAACTAAATTTGAAAGCTTGACTATTACCTTGAGACCTTCTAAATTAATCCTACCTCCTTTTCATAATATTTCTTGAAAGAATAATTTATTTTAAAATATTTATCCAATTTATAGTTTCAAAAAGTAATAATTTTTTTTCATGTTTACCCTTTGTATATGACAAATAATTATTGCTTCAATTTTTTTAAAAAAATTTCTATTTATTTACTGCTATCTCTGTGTTCCCAAAAATTCTCCACAACTATGATTGGACAAAACATGAGGATTGAAGAGTCTAAAATTTAATTTGATGTTTAGATATATTAAATTAAAGGTAATATAGTTAATTTATTCAATAATTTATTATAACCTAGACAAATTTAATAATTTTCTTAAACGATGTGAAATTCCAAATGTAACAAGTATTATGGAACAGAGAAAATATTCTCTCCGTTTAAATCATTCAATTTGGACCTGAAAATTTTAAGACTTGGATCAACACAAATGGTTGGACCCAGTTTATAATACCAATCTTAGCCCAAGTGAATACAAAACATTGGGTTGCTCCTCAGGCAATGTTAATCCCAAGCTCACACCATTTTGTGAATTAGTCCCAAGCCTTTTATTATAACCTAGACAACAATTAAATTTACATTTTCTAAACGATTGTGAAATTCCAAATGATTAACAAGTATTATGGAACAGAGAAATATTCTCTCCCGTTTAAATCAATCTTCAATTTGGACCTGAAAAATTTTTAAGACTTGGCATCAAACACAAAATGGGTTGGACCCAGTTATCAGTTTATATTACCAATTCTTAGCCAGGATCAACACAAATGGTTGGACCCAGTTTATAATACCAATCTTAGCCCAAGTGAATACAAAACATTGGGTTGCTCCTCAGGCAATGTTAATCCCAAGCTCACACCATTTTGTGAATTAGTCCCAAGCCTGATAATCATACACATATTACTGTGATTGATAATTAAGCACTCAATTTAAGAATTAAGTTCTAAATATTCAAATTTTTACATTAGTTAAACTGTTTAAGAAGTAAACACTCAACAACCCAGTTCTTTAATGTTGAATTGTGTTTTCAAACACCACCTTGGTGAATAATTATTAGTTGACTGTGAGCTAGACTTAAGGGCCTATTTGGCAAAATGCTGTTTTAGCTATTTTGATAGCTATTAACAGTTTTAGTAGCATTTAGCAATTCAAGCAACTTTTTATAAAATGCAAAAAGCTAAATGTTACTGGGATTAATCTTTTATAAAATATTGTCTTAATCTCTAAAAGTTTATTACCGAATATTATAAAAAAATAGTATTTATCAAAACGCTAAAAAGCTACATAAAAAGCGCTCACATAGCCTCAAAAGTTCAACCTCTAAAAGTTAAGTGCAGGCTTGTATCTATTAGAATCATGACAATCTTGAATGGTTAGAATTGATGATAGAAGAGCATGATTAAGCAATCAATTTTACCATTTTTGCCTCCTTTTTTTTGGTACTTGCTGTGGATATCTGATTGTAAGTCTTGTGTTGCTATGAATCTTTTGTAGTTATTCTTTAGATTAAGAGATTTTCAATACCTTTTCCTTCAGTATTTGAAATGTTCAATAGACATTTAATGGTGGAATAGTTGAAGTTTGATTTGACAAAAGAGTAAGAAAATTCTAATCCTATCAGAAAATATGTAAATGGATTTGGCACTTTAAAGTGCACAATGACTTTTAATTCATTTCATAAAAGCATAATCCTACCTTCTACTCCCATGTGAGATGTCAATAGCAATTATTAATCTTTTACCCTTTTTTTTAGCAATCAAAAATGCTAACAAATAATTTAAATCCCTGTCAAAAAAAAAAAAAAAAAAAAAAAAAAAAAAAAATCTCATGTTCAAATCTTGGGAAACAAAAAAAAAAAAAAAAAAAAAAAAAAAATCTCATGTTCAAATCTTGGGAAACAGGATGAACCATTTACAGGTGAAAAGAAAAGTTATCGCTAGCGAGCATAATAAGCTGCTAATGAAGATTAGTAAATGGTTTTTGATGAGTTGATTCAACATTTAGTGACAAAAAATATGTGCAGATCATCATTGGACTTTCCTTTTCCATGGAAAGTTGAAATTATACCTACACTGTAACACTAGTGGGTAACTTTCTATGGAGAGGAAGTCAAAGTTAATTGAGGGAAGCACCAAACAACACCCATTAAACCATTTATTCATATTATTTATTTATTTATATGCTTCCTTTCAAACATTAATTCCTCATGTCCACTACTGAATGTAGCAAGCCAATACCATCATTCACTCTAAATTTATTTTTTATCTTTTCCCATAAACACAAAACTAATAGTCAATCTTTTTTAGTACATCAAAAGTTATTTAAAAAAATAAAAGAACTTGTAAATTTGATCTTCTGATCTCATATTATAATTATTAATTTTTTTTTTTTTTTGTATTTTTTTGAAAGTAAAAAAAAGAAAGGAAAGACTAGTTTTATTAAAATTAGAATAAAGTAGGGAGAGTGCTTTCTAATGCAACTTGCAGAAAGGCTGCTCCTTTAGGAGAAATTATTATAAAGTTGGTAGATTTGTCACTTAGTAGGAAAAAGGTTGAATGAAAATAATGAAATATACTATTGATGTTGCTTTCATACTTGGAGTTTTTAATTAAATGCTCAATATGTGGCTCATAGAAATGATATTTATGTGCAAAGTGACATGGGTAGGCACTAAACTTTTCATTGATGGTTTTAATTAGCAAGCAACTATGGTGGCAGCAGAACCCACAATGGCAACTCATACAAAACAAACACAGTAAGAGCATATTAGAGATCATTATTATATATACATATATGATTTCCTTTGACATATGTGAAATGGCCAACCTTTGTGATAATGATTACCAATCTACCTATTCTAGAGGCCTCCAATACTAGAAATAATTCAGACAGATGGAAACCAGGGGAGGAGAAATAGAGTTCTGTAATAATAGCATGAAAATAACCTTATCTAGTTTCCAATTTTAATGAATTTGAATAACTCCAATATCCATTTCTTATTGTCACTCTTTTTGTAATAGCTTTTCATGGAATTAATTATAATTTCTCTTGATTTTTACCTAAACGAGGTTAGCAGTGTTATTTCAACCTGTTAAGCCTTTATTAAATAATATGAATTAAAAAAAATTATAATTTTTCTTTAAAATAAAAATGATTTATTAAATAATATGATTAGACATCAAAGTACTCACAAGAAACGTAAATCCCTTTCACTCTCACCATATAAAATTCATAGCTTTAAGCTGAACTAAATTGTATTCGAACAAAATTTTTAAATTTATATCTAGATTAGATTTGGCACGAGCCAGATAAAAAAATTGATTATGTTGGACCTAGTTTGAACCCGACCCATGATCATGTCTATTTTAACTATGGAGCATCAATAGTCTATGATGGATGGGAAGAAAAAGGGAAAAGAAAAATTCAGAAGGGGAAACATTAGAAATAATAATTCCTAAATAGAAGAGGAATCTTTGAATCACAATTTACACAGAATTAGGATCATATCCCTTCATGGTCAAGCAAGAAGTCAATTTCACAAACATATACACACAGAGCCTAATTTTAAAGCAATAGATACTCAATTCCAATACAAATAAACAAGTTAGTGCATAAAATCTAAGCACAGTTGCTAGTGAATATAAAGAATCACAAAAAAGCATTTATGCTTCAAGAAAACCAGTAAAAGAAAGCTACCATAATATGCTGACAAGCAAAACAACAGTCTTGCCACCATATTGACACAATTGGGTTGGCAGAAAGAGAAATATCATGGAAAAAAGGTGAAGGTGGGATTGGTTCAAGAAAAAAAAAATTGCACAGAAAATGTAAAAACATGGATTTAAGAAGCATGTGATGCTCTCTCAATTGAGTGGAATGCAAACTCAGCTGCAACTAAAATGATGGATTGGTGATCCTCAAAGCTTTGGTCAACTTGGCCTTATTGAAATTCTTAAAGCTAAGAATAGCTCTGTTCAGGAAAAAAGAAATGCAATTAGATACCATAGAATTTCAAGAATAGTGTAGAGTGAGTCAGCTTCTAACTCGGCCTTATGCCTTTAGATTTGCCTTTTGACATCTGCAGCAAAAAAATTTTACCTAATTCACATATTATTTTACTATTCTTGAAGAACAAAGTTGAGAATGACTAAGATTTTTAGCATCAGAATTACAATCTTCAAGATTTTGTCTACAGAGAAAGAATTTATAAAGCAGAAAGAGTGAATCAGCAGCCATATTAAAGCTGCTTTTAGATACATGCTAAGCTTAGAAGATTTCATTGGAATTCTGAGACATCATAGGATATGAACCTTCAGTTTATGGTCAGAAAACAATTAACTGAACCACATATATAGAACAAAACACAAATCAGGTTTAGAAATTGGATCCACTGACATGAACAAGGGCAGCCATAGCCTCCTTAACCGCGAATTTGATGTCTCTGGAAAACCAAATTATGTGGGTTGATGTGAGTCTCACGATATGCACTGCCATAAAGATTTTGCCCTTGAAGTTTGAGGGTATTTGAAGCAATATCATTTTGAGTTGACATAAGTAAGTTGCTATGAGTAGAATCAAAGACCATTATTGATTCATCCTTTGAGGGGTTCCAATCAACCAACATTTTCTGCATGCTAGAAGCCTTTTGCTGCAACAAAAGGGCATTAGATTGCTCTACAGACAAATGTCTATTGCCATCTGATATAGCAGTATCATTGAGATTGACGGTTGTGATATCATGAATACTTGGTCTTCTCTTATCTTTCACCCCAGAAAGCTGCTGCCTTATGAAATACTTCTGTGCATGGCTTGCCACTTGAGTTGGAGTTTTAGAAACTACAAAATTTCTGGATATATTCCTCCAATCCCCTTTACCATGGGTTAGAAGCCCCATAAGGAACCGCCTGTAGTTGATCACAATCATCATCATCCATTAGAGAAACAAATATATAATACAATAGGGTGTAAGATATAAATAATCATCTCCAAACAAACATGCAATAAATTTGAACCATCTATGATTACAGTCAGGCTTCTGCAACTAATAAATAAATTAGTTTAACTTAAATTCTCTGTCCTAGTTCAAAAGAATTTATCAGATTTTAACCCGTCAGCTAGTTTTCACATACTTCACCTAATAAAATCATGAAAAACACACAAAAATTAGCACTATTAGAGACAAGCTATGAGCTCATGGAAAGAAAGAACACAATAACAGAATTAATGACAAAAGAAGACCTGTGTTCATCTTCAGTCCATGGAACACCTTTCTTCCTCTCCTGATCACCATTTTTAGTAGGCAAAGGCCTCTTTCTATAGGCATCAAAATCGCGGTCATCAACCCACTCCAATGTAAAAGGAGAGCTGAGGTAACCAGGAATTGGTACTTTCCCAGCTTCAATGTCGCTGACATCCATTTCTAGCTCCCTATATTGCTTAATCACATCATAAACTGTCTTTCCTGGAATTCTTGCTGCTACTTTTGTCCATCTATCTGGTTCATGTTCATCGTACATAGCCAAAGCCCTTTCAAACTCCTTGTTCTCCTCTTTAGTCCATTCTGTGCTTTGATTGAACCAATTTGAATTTGACATGCAAAAAGCGGGATATAGAGTTTCCATGCCTATTTCTACTTAAAAATGCAATTGCTTACAACAAATTCATATTGAACTGAAACACAGCATATGCAAAGTTTGAGTCTTATTATAATATGAAATGGCATTAAATTTAGAATCTCTTTTTCTTAGCAAAATTAGTAAAAACTTACGAAACCAATAAAGACCCAACTTTTAAGAATCTGAAAGAATCCAGAAAAGAGGCTTTAAAAGAAAAACAAAAATTTGATCTTCTCAACAGGAATGAAACCTGGGGCAAATCCCAGATTTTGATTTTTAAAATGAAGCAGAGAATTTGAAAAAAGGAAAAGAAAGGAAATCAAAACTTGAAGAAAATGAATCACTAACTCATATTTTATACCCATAAAATTTGCAACACTATTACAAAAAGCACTAATAGCAATATTGTCAACTAGGAAAAGGCAATCAAGTGGTGAAAGAAGACAACAGACTTGCTCAGAGATCAGCAGGACAGTAAAAGATAGCAGAAAGAGAATATATAGACTAAATTAGAGAGAGAACAATTGAGCGAGTGATATCAAGAACAGAAGAATCAGAAGGAAGGTATAGTTTTTTGGAGTTTGATTTGGTTGAGTTAAGGTGAAAAGAAGAGTTTTTGAGAGAGAAAAGGAGACTTAAAAGGTGGCTGCTTGGCATTGGAGTGTGGCACTAAGACTGGTGATACAGTTTATTATTATATAGGGAAGAGAAGGAAACATTAACACCATAACAGGTTTTATTTATTAATTTATATAATTTTAAATACAATCATAAAATATGAATGTGAAAATAAGCAAATGAATATTATAAAAGGTGAATTGAATGTAGAGTGAATAAATAAATGTAATAAATTATAAACAAGTACAATAAATAAATATTTACATAGAAAGATTTTGAAAAAACATGTAAATATGATAGACAAGGCTAGGACTTGAGTTATACCTATAAAAATAATAACACAGTTTCAAATGTAGAAGCTTAGTTACAGAATTACAACGAATAAAAATGCAAAATTTTAAATATTTAATGGCTTAATACATAAATTCATTCTGTACTTTTCATAAAAAATTTTGTGATATTCTTAAATTTTATTTTGATCTGTCAAGAATTTCAATTTGTAAAATTATACCAATTAAACAATTTAATTGACTCTTAAACACTTTAAATTATAAATTAGATCGATCAAATAATTAAAAAATGTGAAAATTATTATTTCAAAAGTTGTATTAATCACATGTGCCAAATCTATATTTTACATATAAAAGCTAACATACTTAAAAACATTAATGTTGTTAGCATGATAAGGTATAAGATTATTACAAAAAGCAAAATTCATATACCATAAGATCAATTTTAAAGTTTAGGGTTGCCACGAAATTTTTTATTAAAGTTTAAGTGTTAAATTACGTATTTCGAACTACATTTAGAGGGTATGCACATAACCTTAAACTTAAATGGGAAAAATACTAAAATTAAGAAAAACGAGTTAAATAGGAAAATTGAAAATAAAGGAAATACTAGATAATAACAAAATACTTAATGTGAATCTAAAAATCCTAGAGAGTACTTGAAAGACCAAAAAGTTACCGTTATTTCTCAAGTTGATAGGTATTATTCTACATCAACGTTATGTTTTTCTACTTCCTTGATCCATTTCATTTTATGGCATAAGGATGTGAATGTGCGCTGAGAGTTAATGATGTTCTCTTCATTTCCAATACCACCGTTTTTCATTTACTATGCATGGAGTTCAAAAGAGCTTATTTCTTTGTATTTTGTCTTTTATCTTTTGCGAAAGCATTAGAGTTTACTCGTAGAGATCAGATTTTTATTTTTTATTTTTTTAATTTCCCAAGAAAACAGTTCAAAAGAAAATAAAAAAAAAAAACAGAAAATAAAAAACATAATGATAAAAAAAATTTTATACAAAAAATTAAAATAAATTCGTAATTCTCATTAATTAAAAGATAAAGTATTGAAATGCATATTTAAAATTTTTTAACACGTATTATTTATTTATTTATAATAATATTATCAAACTTTTATCATTTAAAAATAAGTGTCTTCACTATAGACATATATAAAGCAATTGCATATTTTCAACTTAATTATACAAAAAAAAAAAAAAAAAAAAATTTAAATAATATTATCAAAACTTTATCATTTAAAAAATAAGTGTCCGCTTCACTATAAGAAATATATAAAAGCATTGCATATTTTCAACTTAATTATACAAAAAAAAAAAAAAAAAAAATCAAATACTTTGTAATTTTAGTTAATGAAAGTAAGTTATAAAAATTACAAAATTTTCCCCTTTGGTCTTTTCTTTTTTTCCCTAATATTTTTTGTAATCAAATATATTTTCATATTATAAATCACAATAAGAATTTGTTACCTAACAAAAAATAATCAAAATTGATTATAATTAAAATTATTGCAACATCTCTCCTCAAAATCCTATTAAATTAAAAAAAAAAAAAAAAAAAAAGAGTGAAAAAAAAAAAAAAAAAAAAAAAAGAGTGAAAGCTAATTTGATTTGGTAATACTACCTAATTTGCAAGTTGCATAAAACACATCAGTTAGCGCCTGTAGCTCAGTGGATAGAGTGTCTGTTTCCTAAGCAGAAAGTCATAGGTTCGCCCCCTATCTGGCGCGTCAAAGGTTCTTAACATTTTTTCCATTAAAATCCAAAATTTACTTTATTCTACAGTTTGGTCTTGAAGTATTTGATAATTGAAATTTTAACATATTTTCCATTAAGAACCTTGAACTTTGCCTTATTAGCAATTTTGCCCATGAAATTTGATTGACACAACTTAGTTCTTAAACTAAGTATTTTCTAATCGTAATTTTTATGCAAATGAAACGATAAGAAACTCATTATTTTTTTGTTTACACTTTACAATTTAAGAAAAAAATATTACAAGAATGTACGTATATCTCATCAAGTACACTACTCATAGTGTGAAACAAATTTCTGTCGTAGAGAAAATAAATTGATAAGCATAATTATCTTTTACATCATTTATTATTCACTCATTTTCGAGTAATTCCCCTTTGTTTAAAAATAGAACTCAGATTTTCTCTGTTCTTTATTTCCTTTATTATAATTTTTTTTTTAGATTTTTGTGCATATAAGCCTCAATTCACACTCTTCTACTCCTCTCAATGCCTAGTTTTTGTATATGCTTTGCTTTCAAAGCAGCTTCATGTATACATTTCTAGCACTTAGGAAGGTCACTTGGAGGTGGCAGCAGCGACTCATTTGGCCCTTTCCCATTATCCACTACAAATGCCATCTTTAATCCCCATGATGTGTGCACTTCCAAGTGGCAATGCATAAACCAAACACCTACACCAACACAAAATTCATGTTAATAATTATAACTAGTTCTTATCAATCATTTCTATCAAAATCCTATAACATACTCCGATGGGTGAGATTGATTATGAAAGAAGTTCTCTTAACCAAAAGTTTTGAATTTGAATTCTAGATATATAGTCCTTTTAAACTTTTAGAAGAGAGCATTATGCTGCTTTTGTAGATTTATTCAACGCGATTTCAGATTAGTCGGACAAGTGGACTTGAAATAGTAAATGATTAAAAAAAAACTATAAATATACATCAAGACATGCAATTCTAAAACATAATTTTTTAACAAGTATTTATCAGGGAATTGATATTTATTAATACTCCGCTTAAAAAACCTTAAAAGAATTTCTACTGATAACATACATTTTATTTCAAAAAAAAAAAAGAAAACTCGTAAACAATTTCATTCTTGCCAAGGCAATATATATTTTATTTAAAAAAAAACCATACGAGTGATATATAACATCGTACAAACAAATTGACACAATTTCATGCATATGATAACTAAAGCTGGTTGAGATTACCAGAGAGAGTCGTCAATCAACTTATGCCATCACTTATAAATGTTAAATCCTATGAATTATTTGAAATACGCGATAGGTAATTATCTATGGTATAAAGCCAATGAGGAAGTTTATTTACATTCTATTACTAGTAGAGAAGCTACGCTTATATTACTAGATTTCAGCGCTTGAGGCTAGGTATATAAGACACGAGGCAAGAGTTTAGGAATCTTTACTTTGTGTATTACATTGCTCAGCTTCAAATATTCCTTTTAATGTCCGCCTTTCTCCTTGTGGGTTTGGCGTCTATCCTGCTCATTTGTTTAGGCTATTCCATCGTAGTTTATTTAAGTTTTTTGCAAACATTGTGATAGATCAATCAGGCATTGGCTTACATTCAGCTTCCTTACTTTAATTATTCAGATGATATATATATAATTCTATACTCTATTTTGTTAGTGAGCAAGCTTTGCGCATAAATTTATAGGATAGTTTCCACGTCTTACTGTTTCCTCATGTGACTACAAAATTAATTTTCGCGTGTATTCTCTTATGAGAAAAATGACATCAGCATGGATTAAATTTATAAAATTAATTTTAAAGTATGGGCATTAAATTAGCTCCAACAATAACATAATATACAGATTATTAAAATTTAAAAAACAATTCGTGGACTTAATATAAGGGGATTTTCAATCCTTCAGACTAAGATATTATATAATGTTAAACACAAGTTTAAGAGAATTTACTTATTAGTCGCCTGTGGTTTGGGTAGTCTCTTACTAGAGCTCCGTTAACGGGTTAAAAATAATAATAATATGAATAAATTATTATCTTTATTTAAACAAAGATAAAAAAAAAAAAAAAAAGGGAAGAATGAAAGACAATTTTATTCCAGGATAATTTACCTGTTTATCTTCTCTAATCTGATTGCAGACATCCACCAGTAGGTTAACTATAAAAAAAAAAAAAAAAAAAAGGAAGAAGAAAGAAATTAATCAGATAATTACCTGGGTTATCTGCTCTAAATCTGATTGCAGCCCATCCACCAGTAGGTACACTATCAGTATTCCTTTCGACAGGATCAACAAGATTAAATTTCTTAGGATCATTAACAGGATCGAAATTCCCAACTCCTCTCCCAACAACAAAGAAATTAGATCCATGAAGATGAAAAGGATGGCTTTCAGGTGCAATTATACCAGTACCTTGTAAAACAACTTGAACTGTAGAATTAAAAGACAATCTATATAGTCTAGTCCCATTCTTCGTAGCAAGACCACCCGTATAATTCCCAGTATAATTAAAAGGATTAGGTGGAGTTGCCGGAAAATCATCTGTAAAAACCCCTCTAATGTTGTAATAATGTGCTTGGAGTAAAGCTGTAGTTGGCATTATAAATGTAACATTATTAATATCTCCAACTGCTCTGCTACCATTAAGACATGTAGAGCAAGAATTGATTCCAACTCCAATGGCAAAATATAAAGAATGGTCTACTGTTAATGGGACATTGGCCGTGTAATTTTTGGAGTTTAGGCTTTTAAGGTTGTCTACAAAGTTTCTTGCTACTAATGTTGCGTTTATAGGAGGTGTTGCTGTAAGAACTGGAGGGGAAAAAGCGACGGTATCCTGGTAACGCAAGAAAGCAATGGCTGTTAGGTTATCAACAGCAACAATTGTGTCCATAAATGGAGATACTGCTATTAAGAACTTGCCAGTTGATTGATCTGCATTTAGCAGAACAGTTGTTGTTTGGCCTGGACCCATAAATAATGTATCAGTATTAAAGGGTTTAGTATAGCATGCGTCGACTTCAAGAACAGTTAGATTGTGTCCTGCAATCTTGAAAAATAGCTCATCGTTTACTGCTGCATTTACAATACGTATCAAATAGGTCTTGCCATGTTCTACATGTAATGTGTAGCCTGCATATATATAGAAAAATGTTGTCAAACTCGAGAACTATATAATCGATTAGAGTTAACTCAGTTGATAAATCGTATTATATATATATATATAAGTATACCCTGAGAAGTACAACCAGGAACGGGTCCTGGATGGCCATTAATGGTGTGAGAATCTGATATATTGGGTGGAAAACCAGTTTGCATTGCTTGATTGATCACTGCTTCAGTATCTGCTTTCCACCATTCACCTACAAAAATATATTGACTATTTAAAAAAAAAAAAAATTCAATTGCATAACAAATCTTAATATAACAAAAATTCAAAATGATCTGACCTAATATGATGAGTTTTTCCTTGTTCGGTTTT
The DNA here is from genome assembly GCF_014843425.1 of Jatropha curcas. Next base: position 2,772,269 of record NW_023591078.1, on the reverse strand, counting down.
GGAAAAGGGTAAGGAACACCTTTCTTAGGCAAGATGACAATGGCACCATGTACCGTTGTTCTTAGCCATGAAATATGTGCATGCCAGAGAAGTGTCCCTCTTTGCCCAGTAAGAGTGAAATTGTAAAGGTAACTTTGTCCCGGCTGAATTGGGCACTGCGTAATATATGCTGGCCCGTCCGCCCAGCCCGTCCGCAACTGTCTCACCCCATGCCTGTAAATAAAAAATAAAAAAAAAAAAATTTCAATGAATTAAACTAAATTAATTATTTTTTTATAGGTACAAGGGAGGAAGGAAGGTGAGAGCGGTTCTAACCCAGCTCAATCATGCAAGTGCATGGGAGCATAATGTCAGGATAAAACCTGATTCCCGATTATATTTATTAGTCTGATATGCAATTATGATTTTTTTATTATTCTTACCAGTGGATAGAAACATTATATTTGACACTGTTGATGACCTTCAAATTGATATTATCATCTTCCCTTGCATAAAGAGTTGGGCCAGGAAACTTTCCATTGATAGTGACAATAGATTTACTTGAACAAAGCTTTGTTGTGTTCTTCATAACCACCTGCATGAATTTGTGAAATTTGTGCTTTCAGTTCTTTTTTTTATCCTCATATGCAAAAGTTGCCTCAATTTTTAAGGTTAAAATGGTGTTTGGATTTGATAGTAAGTGACACTATCCCAATAGATTCTTTTTACTTGATAGGTTATTAAATGAAATAGGCTTAGTTGGTAAGTCTTCATCGTCATTCCAAGTAAGAGAAACATGACAAAAATTCTCTTCAACTTAAAAAACATGACAGATTAAGGTTATGACATAGTTAATTTCAATATTATCAATTCAGGCATCCTTTTAGTCTTTCAGAAAATTATGAAAGATACATAATTATTGTTAGAAATATTTTGGAAGGACCAAGCACTACTAGAGTAAGTTCTTTTTTTTTTTAAAAGAAAAAATTATTATTAGAGTATGCTAAAAAAAAATAATGAAGATAATTTAATTAGCACACTTCACACATTTAACACTACTTACTGTAAAATTATAATGACGAACAGCAGAATCAACAAAAGCCGGAGAAAAGAAAATGAGAAGTAACATTGTCCGAACCCAACAACATTCCATTTCTTCTTCTTCTTCTTCTTCTTCTTCTTCTTTTGCTTTCTTGTTTGTGTTTGTTTCTTGAGAAAAATCGATCTATGGAATATTATGATTATGTTGGAACTCTAATGTATGACTAATGAACTCAAGTTTATAAAGGAAAAAAAAGATGCAATGTCATTTTAGGCTATTAGGTAAGTGAAAATTGCAGTCATGTTTCCTCTTGATGAGGGTTTTCTTGCATGCTACACAAACATCTCGTCCTCTTCATTTGGAACTAAGCTACCATGACCTTGTTGCCATTTTCAATTGACTGAAACCTTTCTCTGTAACTTGAAATGTACAGCCCAGCTGTATTTCTATATACATATATGTCTCTCTCCAACCTAAGATATATATAAATTATACCTTGCTTCTAAAGCCTTGTATTATACTATGTCTTCAACTATTATTACATAATAGTTATATATACATTGAGAGCTAATATTGACCAAGTGCCTACAGGTTTTGCCCTCTAACTTTAAATTCTGGCTTCATATCTATACACGTACGCGTACACGTGTGCACACTTATATACCCGTTCCATTTTGGAGTTTCCAGTCTTTCTTTTCATATGAAAAACGTTTTATATGTATTGAACTCCTGACTTTGCAGGAATTGTCCACTAAATACACATCTTACCGCTTGAGTTATTCTAAGATTCTCAGTTATATATTTGTTTTCATATCATTTTCATCTATATGTATAGTTAGTTGAGTAATGTGTGTAGGTATATAAATACATATAACTAGTTGGGAAAAGGTAGCAGCCGAAATAGCCTTCCAGAAGAGTATAGAATTTAAAGCATGCATAGATGATAGATGGTGACTGTGGTGGTGGGTAATGTTCTAAATGTATGAAACCTTAATATAATACAGATTTTGTAGTTGAGAAATGATTTTCATATATCAATATCTATGGCTTGGCTGCATTTTAAAATTCATGCTTAAAGAAAAGATAATTAGATTTTGGATTTGAACAGCTAAAATCGATTGCCTATCAACATCTTTCTTCATTATTTTATTCTCGAAACTCCCTTTTTTAGAATAAATAAATAAAATTATTAGCTAATTTCTTCCTTAATTTGCAAGCATACACAGACACAGACAACACATGATTCCATAATTCAAAATAAATTAATTTTGGCTTTATTAGCATGAATGGAAAACAATAGTCATGTACCATTTTATAATAACATGTAATTGTCATTTATCAATTTTCCTTTCAGTGAAAACCTCAAGTGATCAATTATGTTGCATTTTCAATTTTAAAGCTGTTATATTATTCCCTTTCATGTATTTTTCTCAGCAGGCTTTGTCATGTTTGTGTACATGCATTATGTTTATGAATATTAGGAAAACAAAGTCGAATACGACTTAACTAATTTCAGCCACCATCACTTACTGAATTGAATTTTAAATTAATACCAAATTTTAAAGTTTAAATTTATTATATCAAATATAAAATTCATTTGTAAATAAATTTTAAATAGAATTCATTTAAAATCAATTATATATTTTAGAATGATTGATTATATCAAATGGACCTAATTAAATCACTAAAACTGTGTCTTTTCTTTTTAATAATGTGAACATTAATTAATTTTAAAGCAACAAAATGGTAAGATTCATCCATATATTAAAAATTCGACCATATTTTTATTGATTTCTACAATATACAATATGCCAGAAATTTAATTATTTTAATATATTTTAATATATTTTAATTTCATGGTCAAGTGTCTCAATTTTATTTTTTTGTCAAACAATAATAATTTCATTGAAGTTCCCAAGTGACTAAAACCTCATGTTTTGCAATTTTTAGAATACATAAAATGTTAGAGGTTCGAAAGATTGGAAATTAATCTGAAATCAATGGAGTATTAGGATTGAAATTCAAGAAGCTTCTATATATATAATATACTAAATAAAAGATTGATATTAGGTTAATAGTTTAGTAGTGGGGTGACTATTTTTTAATATAGGAGATTTAAGTTTAAATGCTGATAATAAGTATGTTTTTATGTAATAATTTCTTATTTCGCTTGGTTTAACGTTATAAAAAGTTAAAATTTAGGATTGCAACAACACATAAAATAAAAATAATAATAATAATAATAATAATAAAAAGGGAGAAAAGCAATATGCTCAAAGCTCCATTTTTGACTCATTTGATTGCTTACATAGAACTCCACCAACAAATGCAATGGAAAGTCCCAATTAATTAAAATCTCTGCCTTTCCTTGAAGAGGTACTTCTTACAATACAAACATGTTTAACATATTTTAAATTTCTTTATTGGGGTCAAAGTGATTTGATTTCATATATACTCTATCAATTTGATTCTCTGTACATTCTTCAAGTGAGTTAAACCTTCAAACACAGATCTTTATTACATATTTACACTACTTAATCAATTAAGCCATTCAATAATTTACGCAATTTTCTTTTTGTTGTGCGGTGCCCACTCAAGTAGGACCCACAATAAATTTGAAAAGAAAAAAAAAAAAGAAAAACGTGTTATTTGAAAATGTCAAAAAGTTGGCAGAAGGTTGGCAACCAACCATTACCTAATGATCTTTATTACATATTACACTACTTATCAAATTAAGCCATTCAATTAAATTTACGCAATTTTCTTTTTGTTGTGCGGTGCCACTCAAGTAGGACCCAACAATAAATTTTGAAACAGACAAAAAAAAAAGAAAACGTGCTTATTTGAAAAATGTCAAAAAGTTGGCAAGAAAGGTGGCAACCAACCATTAATAAATGGACGAGCCTGTGTAACTCCACACACGGTTCTCAGGCATTACCTCTCCTATAAATAGGGAAGAGGAATCTTGGGCTTCATTTTGCAGGTACACAACAGAGGAAGGAAACAAAAAATATATAGAGAGAGAGTTTATCTAGTTTTAAGCGAAGGGATTCCTAAAATTAGCGAGAGAGAAAAATACGTGACGAAAATTATTATGGGGTGTTTAGGAAACACTTTGTGTGGCCACTATTCTTTTGTATTACTCTCTTTGTGTACCTCTATTTTTAAATAATGGGAGAATGATTCGGAACTTGGTCCCGTGGAAGTACCCTAAACAGTTGAGGGTGAAATGTAAATTTCTGTGTGTCCACAGTTTATTTTTTTTGCTGCGTTATTTTTTCTTAATTGGTGTGAAAGGGTCCACAAGTGGTATCAGAGGCTGATGCCACAACTGTGAACCATGTAAATTTCTGTGTGTCACAAGTTTATTTTTTTGCTGCGTTAATTTTTTCTTAATTGGTTGAAAGGGTCCAACAAGTGGTATCAGAGCTGATGCCCAACAACTGGTATCAGAGCTGATGCCTAACACTTTTGTCTTTTTTTAACTTTTTCTTCTATATCTCCTATCTTTCCTTCCCTTTAACATGTATGCTCTTAATGACATATCTTTGATGACATTTATATATTCACAAGATGAATATTGCAGAAACGATGATGTTATATGGATTTTTTATCATATAAGATTAGAAATGATCACATTCGACAAAAGGTTCAATTAAGTAGCACGAGTTGAGAGTAAGACAAGAGAAGGACCTACAGCTTTCTAACATTAGTGCGGACTTTCTTATGAACACAGTGAAAATTGAAACGGTAGATTCATATAGTCAAACCTTAACTAATTTGAGAGTATATATATGTAAATTTATTTTGATGCAGCTTTTATTGCAGCTTCTATCCTATTAATACATGATTTATAAAGAAATCCCAAATAGTCCATTATGTTGTCCTCAGAAGCACCTTCTAAAGGGTCAATCTGAAATGACCAATTAACTAAAGTTGAATCATCTCCATAATCCACAAGTTTTAATGTATTTACTGATCCATCTAACCCTACATTGCTTGCTTCCATTTTGTAAACATAGTTATATGATGTTAAGTCCATACAAACCAACCTCTCTTTAATCCATGACCTTTCACCATCTTCTTGGGGGAACATGAAGCCGGAGACTAACCGAACATAGCCAGGAACTCCTTCATCTCCGACCAAGTCAGTGCATCTCTCAACCATTGGCATCCATTCTGGTAGTCTTTTAGTTTCTGAAACTATGCTCCATACTTTTTCTATACGTGCATCAACTAGGCCTCCAACCGATCCACGCCATTTTTGTTTTTCACCTCTAGTGCCTATTTAAGGATGGAATGTATACTAGATTAGTATATTAAATCAAAAATTGGATTTAATAGTATTAATTTAACATCATTTTATACTATTCACAGCTTTTGCAGGGAGGTTGTTTCCGTGGCTTGAGAACCCATCACACTCGGCTCGTAAGACTATTACTCGAAACGTTCAAGATGCTGTCAAACGTTGGTGATAAAAATATTACTAGTCTAATACAAAGGTATTTGAACTCAAAGAAGAGAATGCATACCATATTTATAGTTTCTTGTTTGGTATTGAGTACTTTCTAAGAACAATTTAAACTAACTTGCAGGCTTATCTTCATATAACGCAGAAAAATCTAGCTTATTGAACTATGAGCATGAGTTGAAATAGCAGATAGAAAAGCCGGTTGTGAGAAAAATACTCATTATTTGTTGTGAAGGAATCCTATGAAGAAATGTAACAGTTGTAATGTTCTTATTAAGACAGAACTATTGATAACTCCAAGACTACACCTTTGGAATTTACAATTGTTTAAAAAACATTCTTCTGATAGATTGATAAATAGCTTGTCTTAATTCAGTACATGTTTTGATTAACTGCAATTTCATTGAAGAACATAGCAGAATATGTTCTATATACCAATGATCCTGATTGTCTTAATGAGAATTTAGTCGATAATGGCGCGAATAGTAACCATTTTTATTGGATGAAATCCAATTCTATCAGATAACAAAAGATGAATCCCTGGTAGCTTGCCATTTCATCTTAAAACAAATTAAACATTTATAATTCTAATAGTCCTGCGAAATAAGAATTGTTCATGAACTATCTTACAAACACGTATAAGGAGATAAATTTGTTCAAAGATACAAAAAGGAAAAGCAAGGGAAAGCTAGCATTTTCCATTTTATGCAGCAGCTCCAACAGGAACTCCTCCAGTTTTGAGTCTTGATTTCCCGTATAGAGTTTCTTCGAATCGAATAATCTCGTTCTTTGATCCATAAGCAACTTGAGTTCTGTCATCGAGATTTTTGATCTCCTTGTCTAACACAGAGATATGGCCATCACTACTATAGCCTCCAGCTTTCTCTATCAGGAATCCTAATGGAGCTACCTCAAACAACAATCTCAGTTTAGCCTTTGAAGATGGTGATATCACATTGGTGAAGATACCTTTCTCTTTTACAATGATCTGAGGATAAAAAAAAATATTACAAATTATTTTCAGAACAGAAATTTGGGGATATTATGCTAATTAATATACAGCAAAGTTGTAAAAACCTGATTAACATCTGGCACCATTCCTCCAGTGTATCTCAAAGTGTATTTTTCTCTCACATAGTAGTGGATCAACTGTTGGGTCACAAACAAATTAACAAGTTAATAAGAAAAAAAAATACAGATTTAAATGTATTATCCAATAAAATATGCCAAAGTATAAACAGAACCTTGTCATAGTCAGGATTGTCAGATGTAGCTCTTAAATTTCCTGGAGAGAATAGTTTTCCTTCACCAATCTCAGTTGTCTCTTTAACATGTTGCCATTTTCCTGGAAAATGCATAACATAGACATTCTTTTGAGGAAGATGAGAGAAATGTAGAACTTAAATGGGCAAGGTCTCAATTTTTTAAAAAAGCAAGAATATATTAAAGGCATACCGTCATCGAGAAGAAGGAATTCGTGGGTGCCAGGGAAGTCTTTAAGAGCAAGAACATAAGTGGTTCTTGGACCATAGACTCCCATTGCTGCTGCAACTTGATCACTTCCTTTTATTCCAGTTAGTTTATCTCCTGGCCACACTCCAAAGATGGTGCCTACTGAGAAATTTGTGTCGACGATACTAGAGCCGTCAAGTGGATCAAAAGCAACACTGAACCCACCTGTTTGTATGAAAGAAAATACATCAGTATTGTTTCCTTCTTAGAGATCAAGAAGCTATAACCCATTTTTGATTTAGTTATGTTAAATTCCATAAAGTCGAATTCATAAGAGAAAAATGAACATTTTTATTCATACCAAATATAAAAGCATGATCCAAATGAATTCCATTAAATTTGGTGAAATTTGTTTGTAAAGAACAAGACTTAAACAAATTATAGGAAATGCATACCTTCAGCAGGGCCTCCCATGTCTTGAAGTTCAGGAACTTCTTCAGAACAAGCATATTTGCAGAAGTGAGAGTAAGTCAAGGCCTATACATCAAAATCTAAGACATATTAATTGTAAATTCTCTTGCAGATTTTAAAAGAAAGAAGCTCTATATTTCAGATTCAGATTCAGGTCCAACTAACAAGGTTATGGAAACTCTGCACTGAAATTGATCATGGAAGAATTTTTACAGGAGGCAATCAATTGCAAATTTGAAATCATAATTTATCAAATATATCTTAATAATATTAGTTTAAGTCAAATGATGAATCAGAGACTGACATAAAACTGAATTTCTAGCAATTAGACTCTCATAATTTTGAAAAGAAACAATAAGAAAGATGCAAATAGTGAAAGTTAAGTAATTTGTTCATATTTCTAATTTCTAACCTCAAAAAGAAGCTTGTTGGCAAGCATATCCACAGCAAGTTGTTCATCTCCAAAGGAATTAACACATGCTGTTCCTCCACAAGAAGCTGTCCTGACCTTGAATGAAATAGTCCTTAATGCCTCTCCCATGCACATCAGAAGCCTAATAAGTCCCTTATCTGGTGTTGCCTTTGTCAGGAACTCTTCCTGCAACCACAAAATAACATAACAATAACTTATTTATGTTATAACTTAAAATTAACATATAAAACTAAAAATATTTGAACTTGTTTCCAACTTACCAAGCTGTCACCAATTTCACATCTTGTCACTAAGGAAGCATTCTTCGGTTTTGAAACCTTGAGAGATGATCTTGGCACCAACCGCAATGATTCCCCAAATAGTGAGCTTGATTTCAGACTCTATCATGCATTTTAAATATCCATTTTCAAATTAAATTGATAAATAAAACTAAAATTGTAATTTCATACGTATTATATGTAGTTCTTCAAGCTTCTCTCTTGTTCAGATATGCAAGTTCCAATAGTGCAATAATTATAACTCCGCGAACAAGCACAAGTGATCGAGTGCTTGTCTTGCAGGAATAGTCAGGAAAAGGATTTTTGACATTAAATTTAAAAAAAAAAAAAAAAACAAGACTTTATATTTATAAATAATTGGTATACCCTGAAAGTGGAGGATGGAGAAGCTAAAGCTTTTGTGTGCTGAGAAGAAATACCAGGCAACAGAGCTCCACGAGCACAGCAAGCTATACCAGTCTCCATGTTTAAGTGTACCAGCTGCTTTTGTTTGAACCGTCTGGCCCTTGCTAGTGGGTATTGGTTATAGTTTTTTTTTTTTTTTTTTTTTTTTTTTTTTTTTTGTTTAGTGTACCAGCTGTTTTGTTTGAACCGTCTGGCCCCTTGCTAGTGGGTATTGGTTATAGTTTTTTTTTTTTTTTTTTTTTTTTTTTTTTTTTGTTAATGTTCTGTTAGGCAAAGAAATCTTGGGACATTGAAGTGAGAGCCTGGATGGATAAGCCAGTTAACTGGGTAACTGCCACGTGATTGGTGGCTGAATAGATTTTGATGGATCGATCGAGTGGGGCATTTGGTGAGGCCTAATTACAGATCTCTCAAATATTTTGTGGTTCTGCGTCTTATAAAAGCGAGATTATATGGTACTAACAAAAAGCCTCTTCCAGTTTTTTTTTTTTTTTCAGTTTTTTTTTTTTTTTTTTTCTGTTGGTTTCTACTTTATGTATAGATACATTTAGTTACTTTAGTTTCGAAGATAGGATGTAACAGAACTCGCATCTCCATGCTTCATAGAATATTGTGCCATTTGAGAAAACTAACTTCTGAAATTATTTTCATACAGAAGATAAGAGATGGGTGTTAAAACAGAACTACCTGTAAATGAAGTTTATTCCGCACTACAGAATTTATAGACTTCAATATATATGGGATGCCTAATATGTACTCAAGCCAACTACTTCCGAAACCAAGTACAATGAAACGGTAAACGAAACCCAGCAATCGATTTTAAGCTCAACAAGATCATTACAAAATTTCAGTCCTCTCTCTGAGGATCATCGTTTGATACTATAGTAAAAATCATAAAACAGCAGTATTGAGTACTATAAAGATGCAGAAACAGAACTTCATAGGTTCCCCTCTTAAAGGACTATGAAATCATGTGAAGGTAACAGCCAACTAGTCTACTACTCTGATACACGTATGAAATGGTGATTGCTCTTCAATAACTAAAAAATGTTTTTTAAGCAGGAAATCTGGCATCCTTTTCTCCTGAATCTCAGTATTCTACCTGGTTGCAATCCATGCAACAGTATAGTGTTTGATCTTATGACAATATCCGGTCAGCATTCATGGCCATAATACCAGCAACTTTCAACTATCAATTCATAAAGCTGTAACCCCATTTATTAAATTCATAGTAACATCAACGGTTTTACCCAATTCAATAGCTGCTCCCACATAGTTATGGGGTGACAGTTCCAAAAGATAAGCCTTTGTTTCTTTTGGCAATTCCAAGCCTTCAATGAATTCTCTTATACTTTCTTTGGTAACAGCTCTTCCCCTAGTTAGTTCTTTTAGCTTCTCGTAAGGCTCTGGAACACCATAACGGCGCATTACCTACACAAAATTAGTCAAAATAAAAATGTAAGGAGGACAATTTAATAGTAGGAGACTAAGTACAGTATTGGATGCATAAAAAAGTTCAAGCTTCAGTATTCAAAAATGTATCTATCTCAGATATCATGAACTGTTAAAAAAAGGTGAAAAAATATATCAAAAGATTCAAAGGTACATACAGTCTGTATTGGTTCAGCAAGCACCTCCCATGAGTGGTTCAAGTCTTCACTTAAGCGACTTTCATTCACCTAAATGAAGCATATGTGATCAAAACAGATACCAATCAGAACATTACAAGGATATTACATTTAACAGCTAACCATGTATTCCATGCCTCTACTAGGGGATAAGAAGCACTGCAATTATATCAAATTGCATACCTGAAGCTTTCCAATTCCTTGCAATGCACTTCTGTAAGCAAGAAGAGAATGGCCCAAGCCCTCCCCCATATTCCTTAAAACAGTGGAGTCAGTCAAGTCACGCTGAAAATAGAGCACAAAACATAAGAACTATTATTGCCAAGGCACAAGAAAAACTAATTAAATAGCTGATGACCCAATGCCTATGATCTATACAATGTTTGCAAAAATTAAATAAACTACGAGTAACAATTTGGAGGATAGACAAACAGGAAAGGGACATAAAAATAAGTTAAAAAGAAGTCTCCTGTGTCTTACCTGCCAGCGTGAAATCGGTAGCTTCTCACTGAGATGAGATAACCCTCCATTGGCTTTACCAAGATTACCTTCGCTATTTTCAAAATCAATAGGATTTACTTTGTGAGGCATAGTTGACGACCCAATCTCACCAGCTTTAGTTATCTGCTTCAATTGTGAAGAATGAGTCCCTTTCTTATAGAGGGTAACTATTCAACAATATCAATCTAACACCAGAATACCTACCTGCTTAAAGTATGCTAAGGATATGTAGCCCCATATATCTCTATCAAAATCAATCAATATATTGTTAAATACAATAATTGCTTGAAAAAGTCTTGCCATATAGTCATGTGGTTCAATCTGCAGAACATGTATTAAAGACAAATTGCCAAATAATATCAAAGACAAATCATCAAATTATATTATTAAAGAGAACAAAATTTAAAAGAAATGAAAAGGGGAAGAAGAAAAGGTATGCAGATGCAGGAACTTTATCATACAGTCACTCAAAGGTATGTCTCATCCACTACTTTAATGCAGATTTTTTATGCAAGTAGTTTCAAAGTTTATATTTACAACCTTTGAAAAGGCTTTACACTTTGTATTCCCATATTTAATCATTTATATGCAAAGAAGCATTTGAGCAGTTCCTGAGCATGTTTGGGACAGAAACATGAAATTATGAACTAGTTAGACTGCTTCTTAGTCTCATATATAAGTCGAAATACATTTATGATGTAAAATCTTAAGTCAGACTTATTATCTGATAGGAATCTCATTAAATAGAGAAAGACAGATGATGTACCTGAGTAACATAGGGATTGAAATACAATCCAAGAGATTCCACAAACTCTTTAGCAATTAGAGGCCAATTGACATTTGGATATGCAACAATATGTGCATTATAATTTCCAACAGCACCAGCAAACTTTCCCTTTATCTTAACTTGAGAAATTTCCTGCCTTTGTTCACTTAACCTGACAGCAAAAACTGCCATTTCCTTTCCCAAAGTTGTGGGTGAAGCTGGCTGCAAAAAAGTCATGAATTTATGATTCAAAAAGTGTCAAAAGTAAACTACATTAAAATATGTCACAAATTATAAAACAAACAACAATTTTGATGCCAAAGAAAATAACAGTCTATAAAATTAATCAAGATTCAGATGAAAATTTTATATATAAAAAAACAATGTTTCCGACAGCTTTATTGAGAATTGAAAATCAGATAAAGCCTTGCTGAACAATAGCAAATGGCATTCCAATGATAATTCCACCTGAGGGATAGCTCTTTTACCTGTCCATGAGTGCGAGAAAGCATCGGAATGGAAGCATTATCTTCGGCCATTTTGCATATTGCTTTGATCAATTCATCCATTACAGGAAACATAACCTTGTTCATTGACTCTTTCAGCATTAATGCATGGGCCAGATTGTTGATATCCTCAGATGTACAAGCGAAATGGAAAAATTCAAGGACCTGCATTGCAGAAGACAGAAAGAGATGATATGGTTATAAAATCACAAAACTTTCAACAATAATTCTGCAATCGTGAATTACATTAGCTGGATAGAAGCAACTAATGTGATATTTGAACCTTAGCAATCTCTGGGTGAGATTGGCATTTCTTTTTCAAGAAGTATTCCACTGCTTTTACGTCATGATTCGTCACTTTCTCAATGTTCTTAACCTCCAAGGCATCATCCAAGCTAAACCCATCAATCAATCCTTGCAAGAAAGACTGAGCTTCTTCACTAAAGTTGGGGACCTCAATGACTTCAGCAATTTGTGAAAGCTTCAGCAGCCATTTAACCTGAAATAGAAAAGGCACCAAAATGTTAGAATAAAAATTAAAGTTATCAGCACATGGTGAGACTCCACATAGAAAAGACAAATTTTGAATAATAAATCCTGCATGCTCTGGTTCTACAAAGCACCAACAACTCTAGCACATAAAAATTCAAATGCTATTAGATTAGATGGAAGTAAACTTAAACCCTATTATAATTTAGGTCACTAAATCCACTAGAGCCCACAGTGCTATACAGCAGCTCATAGCAACAACAGATAAGTACCGTTAACCGTTTGAGCTCCAGATATTCTTATACCTTAGTCAGCCTGAAGACTAGCAGAATTCAAATTGAGGTAATTAGAAGCTCATTCTCAGTTTAGTCTAAGCTACTTCACAAAAATTCCTAGGTTTATTTGTTCATCGCGGCACAAGAATTTACTCCACAATCCAATCCAAACAGGCATCTACACGCCATCTCTGAATTATGTTACCAACATCAGACTTCTCAACAGTACTCTTAAATGCAAGCTTTCCTAGATTTTTAGTTAGCCCAAATTAAGCTTAAAATTGGTATTTTTAAAATCTTTCACGCACCCCAAAAGCACATGCACAAGAAAATCCTAAATTTCATAGGAAACCTACTTCAAATAACATCCAAATTCGTCAATTCCAACACAAAAAAAATTACAAATTAAACAAAACCAACGTAAATAACCGTTACAAGTCGAAATGAAGGTACCTCAACTAGAACCCGATAAAAGATTAGCCCATATTCACTCATATGAGGAGACAAGTCTTTCACTTTACCCCAATACCGCCCATCCAAAGGAGACAACGCCGTTAAACTCGATAGCTCAAAATCCCGCGCAGCCATCTTCATGAACAACAAAATCAGCAATGAATATTTACATTTAAAAAAGAAAAAGAAAACGAAGCGAAATGAAAGGAAACCAATTGAATATAGACCTTAGACGTATAGATAGAGGTTTCTTTGAGAGTTGATTTGCAAGACAAATCAGCGCGAGAGAATATTGCCGGGAAGCGAAGCGAAGCATTTGAATGATTAAAGAAGCAGCTTGATTTTTTAAGTGTTGGTGTTGTTAAACATGAGAACTGACAGATAGTATTCAAAACCCTAGTAGAAGAAGAAGAAGCTGTAAACTCCATTAACAACCAAAAGAGCAGAGAATAGTGCAGTATAGTTTTAGTGCTTCCCGGTATTTTCACTTCGCGAATGTCTCCCAAGAAAACCTAACTTTAACTCTTCAGTTCTTTTTTCTTTTTTTTCTTTTTTTTCCATTTTTCTTTTTGGCGTTTTAGGCAAAATATTACTTTACCCAACTTTCTTGTGAAAAATTATTTTTTCAGAAAAATAAAATTTCAAAAATATAATTATATGAGTAGAGAAATTTTGTGTTTGAGTATAAATTTTTATTTTTTTTAGAATGTATTGTGTATTCAGTAAATTTACAAACAATATGTAAATTATAATAATACTCTTAATATATATATATATATATATATTTATTTTTCAAAATTATAATTTATATGAGTAGAGAAATTTTGGTGTTTGAGTATAAATTTTTATTTTTTTAGAATGTAATTGTGTATTCAGTAAATTTACAGAAACAATATGTAAACGAATTATAATAACTAACTCTTAATATATTATATATATATATTTATTTATTTATTTATTTATTACTTTGATACTAAAAATATACCTATATAATATATATAATTTTGTATTTTGATATTGTTATTTTCAGGGTAGATTTATTCATTAAAGAGCGACTCACGAAGTTCATTTTATAGAAGAAAATGAGGCCAAATTGGGTCGAATCAAATATATAAGAACAGTGTAATATTTTTTTCTAGAGCTCAAGTCGATATAAACGAACATATCTATTTTCAGAAAATTAAATATTTTATTAAATATTAGAGCGAGAATACTCTTAATATATATATATATATATTTATTTATTTATTTATTTATTACTTGATATCTAAAAATATACCATATATAAATATAAATTTTGTAAAATTTTGATATTGTTATTTTCAGTAGATTTATTCATAAAGAGACCACGAGTTCATTTTATAAAGAAAAATAGGACCAAATTGGGTCGAATCAATATATAAAAAGTTCAATATTTTCTAAGCTCAAGTCCGATATACGAACATATCTATTTTCAAAAATTAAATATTTTATTAATATTAGAGCGAGAAATATTTAAAACATGAAAATATTTAATTTATGTTACTAACTTAAAGAAATATATAAGAGGCTCTTATTCTATTCTTATTGAAAAATATCACGTTGTTGCTATTTCCATATATAATTTAATACAAAGATCTTATCCTTATTCAAAATAGAAACTTAATAAACAACTTACTAATGTTTTAGATTATTTTCCTGAATTAGTACATGTGAAGGTATTCATTTGATTTGGAAAAAATAACAAATTAATAAAAATTTGAAGTTTATGGATGTATATAAGATTTTCGGCAGAATACATATTTATTACTTTAATTTTATGACATTCTCAATTTTTACTTTGACTTATGACACTTCAATTTATAAAAGTACATATATTAAACACTTAACTTACAAAATCATTTTACTGAACACTTTAACAATTTAAGTAGTAAAATTAAATCAATTAAACATTTAATAAATAATTGAAAATTTTGAGAATTATGAAATCAATATTTTGCATATAAAAACTAAAAGCTCTAAAGGTCTTTGTTTGTAATATTATTAAAATTTTATAAGTTTAAGTGCATAATATATTATTTACAAAATTCAAAATGCTATAAATTTAAACTTGCAAAGTTCACGATTGAATTTATATATTCAATATTAAGTATTATGAAGGGATTGGCTAATAATGCAGTTAATTCAATAAAACTAAATAGAACTTCTTATAATAAAAATAAATAAAACTAATGATTGGATAGATATTTAATATTTATATATATTTCACGAGATTAAATAAATTTTGGCTTTGATCATTTTTATTTTTAATCATACTTATCGAATTAAATTTAATGGGTATTCCAGAAGACTAGTGAAATGGATTCTTAACAAGAACAACTTAATCACAATTTATTACAGTATTATAATAATTAAGTGCAACATATTTCAAATTTTCGAAGAAAAATATAATTTGATTGGGGCGGGCACATGCACTCTTGGCCCAATTAAACGAAAGACGGACCAACTCCGTCTTGTGACGTGTGACATCAATCATAGATTTTCAAACTATAATTATAATAAACTACAACCTTCGAAAAAAGAGGAAGAACGAAACTTCCTTCGTGGGAGGTGGAAACAGAGAAAACAAAAGATTGATAAAGAAATAATTGTCTTCCGGCATTGTAGTACCTGTTGTTCGTATTTTTATCTCTTAAACCATTTAATTTAATTTCTCTCTCAGGTGCTCTCGTTCTTTCTTTTTTCTGTGCCTTGATTACTATAAAAATTGCATCTTTCGCTGAAATTCTTAATTACAATGGTCATTCTTTAGCTTCAATTTTTTGTTTCACTGTTTGACTTTGCAGCTTTTTTTTTTTTTTTTTTTTTTTTTTTGCTTACTATAACAATTGCATCTTTCGCTGAAATATTCTTAATTACAATTGGCAATCTTTAGCTTCAATTTTTTGTTTCACTTTTGACTTTGGCAGCTTTTTTTTTTTTTTTTTTTTTTCTAATGCTAAAAATCGTAGTCCTTTTTTCTCTTCTTTTTTTTTTTTTTTTTTTTTTTTCTAATGCTAAAATCGTAGTCCTTTTTCTCTTCACACTGTTAGTGTTCAGTTACAGTCACTGGTTATATTCTTTTTCTATATTTTGTTTTTTCTTTTCATAATATGGGTTGATTCTCGTAGATGAATCGAACTTATTAGCATATCGCTTGAACAGTGTAAATGGATTGATCAGTGAAAGATTTGTCGACCCAGTTCGTTTTTCTGCTTGTTTGGGTATAAAATTGGCTGATCGGTTGGTGATAAGATTGTGAAACTTGATCGAATTCTTTGTTTTAGATTTATAAGCAGAAACAACAAGACCTAAATGGGTAACTTTATTAAAGAGCTTACTCTTTTGTTGCAAAATGGAATATTTAGATCTTGGTAAAATTTATGATTTAATTCCTCCTGAAAGAATATAATGGTTGCTTCTTACTGCTTTCTTGTGTGTTTGAATTATTGTCATAGGCAAACAAATGGAGAATGTAGTGCTGGTAGCTGCTGGCATGGTTAATGCGTCAGCATTGAAGTTCTGAATTTGGTCTCATTATAAGGTTGTGCATCTGTTATAGTTTTGTGTGATTGGTGATGATGACACGTGTTGTATTAGTGAGCTTGATCTTTGTTTTTCAGGTGATCTCCATATTTCATTTGGAAAGGAACTGGAGATTCTTTGCACCGTATAATTTGATCTGGTAATTGCTGGTTAGGTCAAAGCAATGTCAGCTTATGCACATCAAATGGAGAGGGAGTTCTCTGCTCACGGTCTCTCTAGTAGAGGAGGCTCTGGTAAGTGCACCTTTTATTTATTTATGTATGTCCAAAGGTACTTGTGATTTTATAGATAACACAGCCCTGCACTGATGGAGAGTAGTGGAGTACCGAAAATTTATTACTTCCTATTGTAAATAATTTAAAGACTAAAAATTTGTTTATAGATAGCTACTGGACAGAAATTGTGAATTGAGATTGAAAGCTTGAACTATCATGGTGAAAAACATATTCATTTTGCAGTTATTTCTCAAGCTAAACTCAAATTCCAGACTAGAATGGTTGTGGACATGGTATATCTTATGCTTGTTCCACATGAAATAACTTGTTAGTTGTAGTCCAGTTTCTTTTTTCTTTCACTTCTAACATACTGTAAACTAACAAAAGAGTACCTCTTCATAAGAATTATTGTTTACATCTTACATAATAATAATAAATTGCATTCTGTTTCTAATGGTACAGAGATGGAAAGCCGTTATGAGGTAGAGTCAGGGTTCTACATGACATCCTTTGCTGCAATGATCTTCATGGGTGCTCTTGTAACTGTTGGAGTTTTATTCATCACCTTGCTGATTGCTTTAACAGTAATGTTGCAGTCCTGTCAGAATAGAAGTAAAGGTGTTATTGAGATTCAAAAGCTAAATGATGATTATAACTACTGCAAGATTTTTGCCATATATGCAGAGCTCAACAACTTGAGACAAATTGAATTCCCTACAATTTGCATGAGTCTCGCTATGCAGCACATCATAGAAAGTCAATATGGAAGAGATTTAAACAGTACTATGTGGTTAGTTGATAAATACTTTGACAGTTTCATGCCATTAAATGATGGTCTAGACGTGGTATTGATGGACCTAGATGAATTTCTTCCTTCAATTCCTCCTTATGCCTATCCCTTGATGCACAGGTAACTTCCTTACTATCTTCACCTGCCTGCCTAGTTGTTTACTAGTATCTAGATGGATATTAGATCACCAACTGAATTAGCAGTTTCTTGATTGTCGGCTTATTAGCAGTTTCTTGACTGTTGGCTTGTTTGAAGTTTCTACCTTCTATAAATAAGATTCCCCTCCAAAAGTGTTTGTTCAAGTTATCTCATGCTTGTCTAGAAGATCTACATCTCTCTTTAAATTTATTTGCCCATGTAGAACATTTATACTAACCGAATCTCTCTTCTCGTCTGCTATAACATTGACACATCTGCATTCTTTTCTTAAAAGATAAAATCAACAATGTCATTTTTCTTAGAATTAGTTCATTCTTCTGTTTCTATTTTTTCGTATCTTATCATTTTAGATATTATTTCTTTAAAAAAAAAAAAAAAAACATTTTATTGCCTTCATGACAGGTTAAATCAGCACAGTCATCACTGTTTTGAGGAAGCAAAACATTTGAAGCAAAGACTTCTTCTAAGATTATACATAAAACTTCAAACTAGAGGGTGGTCTTTGATTTTATTATCAAGAAGGCCAGAGACACTACGGAATGCAACCATATATCACCTTACCTCTGCAGGTTACAAAGGTTGGTTGTCCGTGATCATGAGGTATTGTTCCTGTGCTCCTTTCTGCAAACCTACTGAATGATTTCATTAGTCAGCAAACTCTGATATTATAAGCAGCTATATAAGAAAGTTAGAGTGTTGGTTTTAAATAATTTTTGGCATTCTAGTAAGGCAACGTTTACAATATTCTTATACTAGATCTTTCTTTTCTTTTCGTTTTTATTTATTTATTTATTTATTTTTTTTTTTTTTCTGAAGATGCTAAAATTTGCTACATACACAGTTGGGGCTAACACATTCTTGGAGCATAAAGTAAATATGAATTTTTGGCTTAGTGTCACCGTCCGATACTTATTTTCTAGGTGGGGAATACGCTTGATCCAAAATAAACCACTTACAGAAAACTTTCAAGATATATAAAATATGATTTTTTGGCTTAGTGTCACCAGTCCGAATTACCTTAATTTTCTAGGTGGGGAAATACGCTTGAATCCGAAAATAAACCATTACAGAAACCTTTCAGATATCCTATTATATATATACCCCTCTAAACCTCCTACCCCTATCACCTACCTCACTATAGTTTTCGAGGAAGCCACAAATGATGATTATATATTTTCGAGGAAGCACAAATGATGATTGAAAATATGGAGAAATCATTTTAATGATGTTTGTCCAAATATTGTCTTGAGTGTGGGTTCATCAAAATTATTTTGCGGTTGTAATCCAATTTGATCCATTTTACGGGTATTCATAATAATAATATAATTTGCCTGTGTACATGTTGCTCTCTTTTTGGACTAGATAATCCATATAAGGACAAGTACATTTGTGAATCATTTGCATTAAATTATTGATTTTCTATAGAAATTAAATTTGCTTGTGCATTTTACTATTTAGGACTTGTACCTGGAATTTTTCAATGTTGGAGGATACATTAAGATTCTTTGTTTTCTTGTTTCTTATCTATAAGTTCTGTTTTCTGGTTTTGTAATTTCTAATTAACAATTTATTACAAACCTTGTATGCCTTCTTTGTTGACATCACAAGATTTATATTAACTCCTATTACCAATTACCGAATTCTAGAAGAACCTATAAAAGCATATGCACATTCGGTCGGGTGACTGACATTATATTGCTTGCCATGTCTTTGTCGTTTGAACACCCTTTTTTTTTTTTCATATTGGTTTCATGGTTTGCTTGTTTGTTTGCAAGCTGAATATATCACTATTCGTGTAGATTGAATGATGAAATGGAAATGGACGATCGTCAATACCTTTCAAAACGGAGAATGGTGCTGCAGAAAGAAGGCTTCCGAATCTCAGGCATAATTAGCAGCCAGATGGATAGTTTGACAGGTCCATTTTCAGAACAGCACATTTTTAAGCTTCCAAATCCTATGTATTACTGTTTCAATCTTCCTGTAAATAACACGGGTGAGCAAAAATAGATCATTTCCGATGGCCGCATCTGATTTATTATTTATATGTGAATAGTTTTCAGTTTCTCGTAGTCAAGTCAACTAGTACTCTGTTGTATATAAATATTATCATTTAATGATATTTCAGTTTGTTAATAATTAATAAAATTAATAATATCATTAATATTTTGTAAATTAGTAAATAAAATAATAACACAATTAATATTTTCAATTTTGTTCAATTAATATTGTGGAAGCTGATCACCTGGCTTATGGAGTTCAGCTATTGGATGATGCTCCTTTGAGTCTGCTGCCTCTTCTTAATTTTGATGCCCGTTCAGTTTGTAGTGTTGCTAGCTAGCTTTGTCTAGCCGCTTTTTCTTACCAAAAAAAGAAAAAAATTGTGGAAACCAAATGAGATATTCTAATTTTTACATCTGTTCTATTTTCACCAAAGAATTCATATACTAAACACAATCTCTTTGTCAGTATCTCTACAATGACAGTACCATCACTTCCAAAACTTAAACCTAAAAATTTCATTCATTCAGCTCAAATATCTGCTAAAACAGCGAGCAAGCAACCATCAACAAGCAGATGACTAGCAAAATCCCTGCTGCCACATCACTCCTGCCTCTACCAGAAAACTCAACATTGTACTTCTTGGTCATATTTGCATATAGAACACCCCAATTTCGAGTCCTCTGGTTCACTTCCTCATCAGCCAATTCAAAAATGTAAGTCTCTGCAACACCCTCTTTCCTCAAAGGTGTACCCAAGCCAGAATTCAAGTGAGCAACCAAACCTTTGATATAAGTTTCCGCATAGGCAGGAGTCGCGTCAACCTCACTAAAATCGCTACTGGAGCTCGGCCAACCAGTTTCAGCCACAATAATCGGAATATTCTGATAGCCGGCTACCGCCATTGACGTAACAACGGAATCCACCATAATGTCGAAGAGATTCCTGTACCTAACTCCGGTAACCAAATCATCTCTGAAATTGAAAGGATACTCTTGAAACAAAGCAAACCCTAAGGGAATTTCAGAGTTCGTCTTGTACATATTATACGGAAAAAGCTTCACCACGAAAGATGAATTGTTATCTTCTAGGAACTGAAGCAAAGGCTTGATTACAGGTTCAACAATCGGCTCTTGGAACAATGCCGCCGATGGCGGAAACGCGTCCGTGATGACGTTAACAAAAGAGAAGGTAGTGGAGACGGAGATTTTGCTAATCCCGACGTCATGAAGCGCGAGGCGCACGTTCCTGATTGCTGGAAGGAGATAGGGTGAAAGCTCCGTAGAAACGGCATCATCGCCGACGGAGATGATAGAAATCTTAGTGCGAGGATAGAAAGGGAGGACATGTCCTGACAGCCATTGAACAGCAACTGAGCGATTGTAGGCGAGAGGAAGAAGAAGAGTGTTTGGGATGGAGAGGAAAAGAGAAATGTTGGTGAAAGCGAAGGAGCGTATTAGGTTAGGATCGGGATTTGGAAGGCGGAGGCAGTCAAAGTGGAGAGCTGAGACAACGGAGGCGATGCGATCCGCCGATGGAGATGGAGTGGAAGGAGAAAAAGGTGAGTTGTAAGTGACGCCAATAGCCGTGGAGGAAGGAGAAGGAACCGAGGCGTTTACGGGAAGGAAAGCTAGGGTTTGGAGCCAGAGCACGAAGATGGAAGCGACAGTCATGGTTTCCGGTTCTGAATTCTGATTTCTGATAGACAGGGAGAAAGAAGAATTTGGTTCTGTTACTTCCGTGTGTTTAGAGCCAGGGAGATGGTTTTAAGTGTACGTCCTCTTTGGATATTGGATTGGCGGGAAATTTCGAACAATCTGCCACGTCAGCGTCATGTAGGTCATAGAGACTCCGTTGACCAAAGCCTAATTTCTTGGCTGCTTATGGTATTAGTAGTCGTCGTACTGATATAGACTCGTAGTGTGATATAATAAGTTGCTATGACAAAAATAAAAATCGCAAAATGTTTTTTTTTTTTTCTATTTTATGAGTTATTTAGGAGTATTCAGAAATTAGAGACGTGATTTTGAAAATCGCATTTATTATAATATTTTGTGGTTTTGTATTTTTGTCAGGCAGATAAAGATTGAATAATTAATCAATTTAATTAATCGACTATATAAAAAATTTTATTAGAAAATAATTGGTTTTTTAGATTGTAGTTCATGAAATCATTTAGGTAAGTTTTATAAAGAAATGTTATTGTATTTATATTAGTATTGAAGTATTATATAAGTGATTAGTTATATATTATTAGATTTAGCAATTTAAAATGAGGTCTAAAGACTAAAAAACTACTTGTTGTTTTCTTATTTAGTTGATTGTTATTTTTAAGTAATTTTTAACTTTTTGATCGGTCAAAACATTGAACGTTTTTTTTTATAGTTCTCAGTAATATAACATTTAAACTAACTTTTAAACGGTAAAATAACTTTTTATGAAACGCTAGTAAAAATAACTAATAACTACCAAAATATATCTTATATATAGATGTCAAACAGATGCTCTTTTTCTTCTTTCAATTATAACTAACAACTACCAAAATATATCTTATATCTAGATGTCAAACAGATGCCCTTTTTCTTCTTTCATTTATATATTCTTGAGTTCCTGTATCATTGCTGTGAAAGTGAAGAAAAAAATAAATAAAATTATATTTCTTTTCCCTATTTCAGGGCAGAAATGCATATTTCTATCTTGGCAATGTCTGTTTCTGAAGGAATTAAGGCCACATAAATTTGTTATGTAGATGAGAATGGAATATAATCTTTGCAATATAAATCTATCTTCAGATTATTTACATTTAAGTTTTTTATTTTGCAGGACTAAAGAAAAATGAGGCAATTTGCTTTGTGTTTTACTAAGAAAGCCACTAATGGAGAAAGATCAACAAGTTTATTTCTCTTGAGGAAGCAATAAAAAGTTAGATTGGCATATAGAAGATATGTCTCTTGAAACCTGAGAAACAAGAAAAAATTAGTAATGAACACTTCATCATCCATGCTTGTTGTAACAAACCCAGAAACATAAAATGAAGAAGCACTAGTAACATCCACATTTGCAGATAAAGTTCTCCATGGATCATTTTACAATTGAGGGAATGTGTATCCCATCCATCAATCAAACACAACGATAAGGCCATTAAACAAGCCGAAAGCCAAAAAGGAGGCAGAACCAAGATTTGCCAATTCCTCAAAATGGAAGTCGGAGCCGAAGGAAAGCACACAAAAAAAAAATAGAAAGCCACACATGATATAGATATCAAATTGTCAATAAGGTATTCAGGCCTCTGGCATGGAAGCTGCAGCACGTTTCATTGATGCAGACTTTATAAGATGGTTGTAGCTTCCTTTCTCCTTGAAAAGTTGGGAGAAATGATGTTTGCAATACAAAACACCTTCAAGTGCTGCATAATTTGAAGGTGATAACGAACAGCCACCATGAGAGCATTTGAAACATGACTTGTGGTAGGCTTGGCTTTCCACTGTTACCTGTGGTTTTTTCCATACAAAAAAGAAACTACATATAATTCTTCATGTCACGACATACATTGGATGGTATGACTGATAACTCACCAGAAAGACAAATAAATGAATATCAACATAAAAATATATAACATTCAGTTTCATGACAAGTTTGAATCTTAGGCACCATTTCTTTCGCGACAACAATACATTTTCAAGGAACATGACCTTTCAGTTCTCAAAGTGGAAAATAATTTTCCCAACTGCTTAAAAGTTCATAGAGGGAAAGAGATTGTAATATTCCAAGAGTACATCTAAAACATCAACCACCACCACTATGCATTATCAGCTGTCAGTTAAAGGTTTGTCCTAGCTGGAATTCACTATTTCTTGTGTTCTCTTCTATCGAAGGAGATCCAAACCAAATATGAAAACGCTTCTATATCCAAAAGTTCTGATAGGATTGGCCCAAGTAAGAATATATCTTTCCAATTAATTTTTGTAGGCCTCATGAACATTTTAACCTTGTCTTGCCACCAAATCTCAGCTACTTGATAGAAACAAACCCCAGGTAGGTACCTTCTTTATATCCTTCAGAAAGTTTGAAGAGCCCAACTAAAAATATAATAACAGATACTTCATCTCTAACAAGAGAGATGCATTCAGACTAGCCTCTTACAGATGGTAAGCACCACATGAAAAACATAGAGATGGAGGAATTTGTCATACTAAGTCATAGCATTTCAGACTTTAATATACAGATGCATCTTGATAACAAATTAATGCTTGCTTTAGAGGAAGCTATTCAGGAACCTCTGATAAATGATTTTTAGTACTTGATAAAGCAAAATTTCTAAAAGCTTAGGTTGGAGAGGCAAAATGATACAAAAATGCTGGTAATGGACATGTAGCTGCACTTTGGACCCACATGCAAGCAAGTACATGACATAAAGGTGGTACACATGCTAAGCAACCTACAGTTAAACCAATCAAAGTAAGAAAAAATATTCTTGTAGGCTTGATGCAGGTGACTGCTGAATGCATCCAAAAATTAGTCGTTAACCACAAAAGTGACTTTTGGGATAAAGACTACTATTCATTATCTTTGGAATACCAAACTGCAGTTTTAGGCATGCATTGTGAGGGTCAAGGGAGGGTTATCTTTACCTATTCTTCTTCTTCAGAAAGGTCGTTTCCGAGCCTCAAAACTTATGATAGAAGTAACCTAACTGTTGTACCAAGGCTTGCTCTAAGAATTTTACACTTTATGATTCTAAAATTTTATAATCATTTTAGCATAAGGAAGTGATTCAACTTTACTTCACAGGATGGCATGGCAACATCTACTAACAATTGAGAATATACTGTAAGCATACTGTGATATTAGTGCCCTGCTATTCATTGCAGATGACAAAAAGAGCATGCGATGAAAGCAATGATATACCAAATAATTGAACAACTTAAATAATGAGTTAAGGTTAAGTTGGGGTAGTCTTTCAATCTATAGGAGAAGCACTTTTCCAGATCTTTTAAGCTAGTAGGAAATAAATTGCAGTTGGTTGTAATCAGAGTGGCCCTTAATCCATGGGTTTATGCCACGAAGGACATGCAGATAATTATTGTCACAAAGAGATGCACTATCTGAAATAGAAACCAATGTATTTGCCTCAGAATATTTATTTTTAGTTGAACTTCATTCATATGGACTTTATAAGCAAGCAATTCAAGGGAAGACATTAATCAACAAAGAAAACCATTAACTAAGTCAAGCGGTCAAAATCTTGATTGGGGGAAAGCTATAAGGTAGTGGTAAATGTATGACATTGCATATTATGAAATTTTTAAATCTTCATAATACCGTACCTTCTCGAGTGGATAAGCTGTTTTACCACAAGTAGCACATTTTTCTTGTGTCCCAGAAAACATGCTAGCAGCTTTGCTAGGTGACCTTGTCTGAAATCAGAACAAGCTATTGACAATCAGAAACAAATCTAAGCAACAAAATACAACAGCACATGCAGAAATGCACAAAGTGATATATATATAAATATATGCAGCATTTGAGGGAATGTTTACCAGTTCAGGAGTTAACTTCTCAGCTGACTTTGCAGCTGTTGAAAATTAAAGTAATTTCAATTAAAAAAAGCTAAAATAAAAAAAAATTGGCAATTGAATAAAAGAATTTAGCCCAGCAAGGATAAGAGACATACGTGATTGAAAATTTTTGTTGAAATTTCCCGTCTCCTTGAACAGTTGCTCAAAGTGAGGCTTACAGTATAATACACCTTCCATCGAGGAATAATTGCTCAGCTGGAACCATACAAATCACACAACGTGGTAAGCACAAAGTTGTCTGTCTGTATTACAAACAATGATAAACAAATTGGTATGTAATTTGTCAATGATAAAGAATTCTTTCTCAAGGTAATCTCTAAAAAAACAGTTGATTTAAGGAAGAAAAAGAAAAAAGTATACGTAAAATCAAAGGTCGCTAGCATATTGTAGGCTAAAAACATCAATAAACAAGCAATAATGTAGATAATTCCACTTAGTTTCACATAATCAATGAAATTAACAACTCATTATCCTAGAAGTCCACTGGTTTCTAGTAGTATGTTAAACAAACAATCATATTTAGCATTACTTCGCGAAAGAGCATAAAGCAAGCTAATCCACAAATTAAGATATTGGTACCTTCAAAGTGCCTTTGCAGTGAAAGCACTTAAAGCAAGACTTATGGTAAGAAATACCATCCGCTGATAGAAGTTCCATAGGATAAACAGTCTTCTCACAAGCCTTGCATTTCTGCTGGGTACCAGTAAAAGACATAGTGGCCGCTAAAGAATATGTATATGTCTTAGATCCAACTGTTCTTTTACTTCTCCACAATTACCTACCAATTAAAAAGAAAACCACCAATCAGCTTTACTAAAACACTCTTCTCTTTTGAACTATCTGTACTATTACAATAAATCAAGTAAAAATAATGGCACAAAAAAAGAAGCAATACTAGCAAAAAATTTGAACTTTTAACTGGAATTGATATATTTAAGACGCAGAGGAGGTAAAATCTTCTATCTTTGCTTTCTGAATATTAATACAAACAAAATATAAACCTCGAAATACAAATTTTGCTACCGATCTGAGACCAAAAGGAAACGGAAATGCAAGTCCTTAAATCAGAATATCACAGCTAAATCCCAATTAATTGATCTAATTAGGCGTCAAAAGCCAGAGAGTAATTACAAAAGCGAAAATGGGTTAAGATCTATAACTAGAAAGGAAAATGGAAACGATATCAAAATCTGAAATTGCTCAACAAAATGAAAGGTGCATACCTTAATGGAAGAATAAACTTGAGCTGAAATTCTCGATCTGACAGCGAAAGATAACGGCAGTCAAAAAAACAAAAAAAAAAAATGAAAAAGAAAATTGAAGAGAAGTTGAATGAGACTAGAAGAGTCAAAGAAAGTTTATAGTCCTTAAAGAACCAAGAACCGAAGTTATAAAGAAGGAGAGAGAGGAGCGGAGAATGGGATTTGTGCGCTTTTTGCAGCGAAGGGATAGAGAGAGAAGTGGATGATTGTTATGATGACAGAGAAAGAGAGAGAGATAATATCTTCGCTGGAAGTAATTTGGGCTCCACGACCAAAATTTCTGTATCTATGTGTTTGTCTGGTTCAACGGTCTCGATTACGCGGCATTTTTCTGTTCTGTTTGTTTCGCAGGAAATTTTACTGCTTAACAAAATGTAACATCTTCAAATTTTAATTTTAGTAGAAACAGTTTTTAAAATTAATTTTATGATTTTACACATTATTATTTTTTTAAATATGAATGGTGAGATTTTTATATCAGTGGCATTTAAGTTTAAAACTCTATTTTATGAATTAAAATATAATCAAATGCATTTTATATAATATTTTTATATTAAATTATATTACATTTTATTACAGTTCACCAATCATAACTTTTATATTGTTTTTTTAGATCTATTTAAATTACATACATTTAGAGTTTACCAAAAAAAAAAAAAAAAGCATTTAGAGATAATGATCACTTTTATATTGTTTTTTTAGATTCTATTTAATTACATACATTAGAGTTTACCAAAAAAAAAAAAAGCATTTAGAGATAAATTTTTGCATGGCCAATTAAATAGTTGTATTTGGAAAGGAAAACTGTAATAATAAATGAATATATTTCTTAATTAGGTAGAAAACTTTTATTTTGTCAAATTTAAGTGCAGATTCCAACAATAGTATATGAGGTTTTAAAAGTAAATGAAAAACAACTTAATTTTCTCAAAGTTCACATGTTAAAAAAAAAAAAAAAAAGCATTTAGAGATAAATTTTGCATGCCATTAAATAGTTGTATTTGAAAGGAACTGTATAATAAATGATATATTTCTTAATTAGGTGAAAACTTTATTTGTCAAATTAGTGCAGATACAACAATAGTATATGAGTTAAAAGTAATGCAAAAACAATTTAATTTTCTCAAGTTCAATGTTTCATTTCTGTTATAATATATTCTAAACTTAGAAAATAAATCATCCATTTAATTTTATTTATTTTTTAATAATTAATCGATTAACGATTAATGTAATTAAAATTGCCGAAGCATGCATTGGAAAGCCCAATAGATCCACTAACATTGTGAGTACACAATATGGATAGTTCTCCTTTTGGATAACCAAGGTGATAAAAACATTTATAATGAAAAGGACCGAAACAATCCAGGTAGCTCTCTTTTTGGATCAACGAGATGGTAAAAATATTTATAATGAAAAGGATGATAAAAATATTTATAATGAAAAGGATTCGAACTTGAAACCTCACAATGGTAGCGTAAACCAGAAGACACGATATTTTCTCATAGAAAGAGGCTTAGGTTCGGTCAGATGTCCAACTTACTTATACTACCAAAATTTTTTTCTTTATTATTTTATTTTCTTAATTAATATTATTGAAAGAGCCACAAGTTTGAATAACTAATAGTTTATAAGATGCAATGCTTGTGGGTTTATATACCCACTAACCACTATAATTTAAAAATCAAATATCAACTAAACTATCCAAATGAAATGGACCATTATTACAATTATTATTTTTAGAATATATGAAAGCATTTTGTTTTAATAATTTTTTTTCACGAAGAAGACTGGCATGGTAAAGATAATAAAGGTGGAACTGAGGGGGCCCAATTGGATGACTCACTCGCTCACTCACTGTAGTTTTGCCCGACCCTTAAATTGCAAGCGACATAGTCACATGCTATTATATATGCCACCACCACAGCATGCACTTGCACCCTATGATGAAGAACAAAAGATAAAACCTTTTATTACCTGACAGCACGTAAAGTAATTTGGTCGCCATCTTATTGTACACTTCTTATTCTTTTTCGAATGTTTTAACTTTTAACAGCAAACTTAGACCTGTTCCAATTGGCAATTACTATTGATGGCTGGTAATTAATGTTCCCTCCATCTATAAATTCGTTTAAAGTTGTTGTAGGTAATTAAAAAACACATTATTAATTATTCCTTGCGATTCTCAAAACTGTTTTAGTAGCCTTTAACTATTTGAATAGCTAGTAGCTGTTTGAGTAGTTTTTCATAAAAAGCTAAACGATATATGGATTAACCTTTTATAAAAGACTAAAAGTCTAAAAACTAGTTCAAACATTATAGAAAATAACGTTCAAAGTTTTGACTTTTACTACTTAAAATGTTGTTGACGAACTTAGAAAAAAAAAAAAAAACTACCTTCAAGGACCTGTATAATGTATTTGTGAATAGAGGGAGTAACTACTAATCCTGACCCTAAAAATCCTGAATTACAAGAATAGTAAAACCACGTGTAACCATGTATATATGAAAATGAATTAATAATAATTATAAGAACATAAAAATACGATTGATTTAGTATTCTACTTCCAATCATATCTAGTAGACTAGTGAATCTTAATGCAATATCATCTACACAGGAAAGAAAAGAAATGAAACATTTAATCAATACCCTGGATTATCAGCCATCGAGAAATCAGAATGTACAGAGAATAATGATAAAAAGAGACTAAGATAAAGGTCATTGAGCTAATACCCTAACACCCTTTGCCCCTTTGAGAGCTCATTTACGAAAAAGAAACTGAGAAGAGGAATATTTAGCTATAATGAATCTTTTCTATCCATTTTGTTAGACAACAATTGTCACAGAACTTTTCATGCATAGTCAATATGCAAACAACTAATGCATCAAGAAGGTTTTATCCAAAGATCATACAGATACCTTAATTGACTAAAAAGCACAATCAAAGAAAGATCCGAATCTTGTAAATTTCAGGTGCTTTCCTGTTTTCCTTCTCTATCAAAGGCTTAAACCAGTGTTTTAAGGTCTATCCTTTATTCCTTACTACTATTGGCCTCATTTTCAATGTTAGCATTTCCTGGATTGACAAAACCATTTTTGTATAAAATATGCAGTTCATGAAAATATGGGCAAGTCTTACTATTTTCATGCCGCTTCTTTCCACCGCTTTCCATTGATTTTCTGAAGTACTTGTTGATGTTTTCCCATTTCTCTTTACACTTTTTTGCAGTTCGATTATAGCCCATATTGGACATTCCTGCAGATACCTCATCCCATATATTAGAGCATTTGGCACCCATAGCTCGAAACTTCTGTTCTAAAGCAGTTCGTAGCATTATAAGGGCTTGTACTTCAGTATCTGGCCATCTTCTATTACTTGGATCAGACTTCAGATCACTTTGAATACAAATACTGCTTCCATCCTTTTCTCCATGGCTTGCTGCAAGAGGAAACTCTGTTGTCAAAGGTTGAGGTGCAAGAGGAAACTCTGTTGTCAAAGACTGAGGGATTTCAATTTTATGGCCCATCACATTCTGAATAAAAGAAATGAGGGCAAGGCTTCGAGCATTCTCTTGGGCGCGTACTTCTTCATCCCTTTTCCTCCTTTCTTTCTCCTGCTGTTTCCAAGCTTCTTCTCTCATTATTCTCTCAAGCTCTTTCCTCTCCATTGTCTCTATCAATTGCTTATGCATCTGGTCTTGCTTTTGCAAAATTTGCCTTACCATATTTTCCAAAAAATTCTCAAGCTTTTCCCTTGTTTTTCTTTTTCTCTTCCGCCTTGCACTTTCATTCATTCCTGCTCCTGATGAATCATCATCTGAAGATGAACTGAAACACAGAAGACTCAATTAACTAAATTGGTATCCAAAGAAATCATCTGTGGTCTAATATCCACAAAATGAGTTTCTTGAACAGATTCCACCAGATAATAATATAGTTTTCAGATTGAAGTAATGCCTTGATTCTGCCTTACCGCAGAAATTACTAAGCTGTGTATGGGTGCAAATGATTCTTAAATGAGCCAAGCTTGAGATTCAGCTCGTTTAGGCTTTGTGAGCAGCTTGTTTGAGCTCAATTATTAGTAATTGTTAAATTTGACAATTAAATTCTGATAATATAAAAAAGGGTAAGCATTAAGCAAAATAAAATAATAAAAAAACAATTTTTTTTCATACATAAAATCAATAATTTCTTGGATAAACTTCTGAAAAAGAAAACTCACCTAAATTCATCCACCAAAGCACCTCCCTCGCTATTCGGGTTTTGATTCCCTGCACCCGCACCCGATCCGATTGTCTCCGAATCTTCCACCAAATACGGAGCCCTAAGCTCCCCAAAGCCAGTAACCGCCACGTCACTGGCCTCCGCTTTCGCTGGCGGCTTGAAATACTCGCAAGCCTCTCTATTTATCCCACACACCTGGTCTGCCAAAAGCCCTAAGTTCTCCAGTGTCCCGTCTAACCCAGCCGCCAACGACAGATCATTTATCTGAGAGCTCGACGGGGACCTGCCGTTTGCTCTGATAGGACGGAGCTTCTGTGGCGGCAAGTTTTGACGGTCGATATCTGATGAGTGAATGTTAGCCATTGGATTGGAGATGAGAAGGTTTCCGGTCGCCGGAAAAGGAGATATTTGTTGAGGAAAGTCTGTAGAGTTCGGTACTGGCCGGTCGCCGGTCAGTAATTCCATTTTGGATTATATTTAAAAAATAATTAAAAAAAAAAAAAGGAAAGGGATAAAGGTAACAGCAGCGATGAAGTTTTTTTTTTTTTCAGAGAGGTGAAATGGTAGCTAGTAAATGGGCGGAGTAAAATGGGTAAATGGCGTTCTGTAAAATTACGAAAATTAACCTTATTGTTTGTCGATATTTACGAGTTTATCCTTTGGGCCTATCAGCTAATTGGGTCGAAACTAGGCCGCTTGTCACGCCACCGTTTCGATAGAGTTGATGTCGTTGAGTCAGAGTGGGATGCCGTTTAGCAGCT
Organism: Jatropha curcas; assembly: GCF_014843425.1. The sequence continues at coordinate 2,740,567 of NW_023591078.1, read as the reverse complement.
GTAAAAACCTTATATAACCATCCAAGTTTGAACAATCACGGAAGATTTGCAACCAATTGAGAGCCAAAACATGTCTTCTTTCTCAGTTCTCCATAGCCATCTAATTCGGTAAGCTTCTTCTTCTCTGTACTTCTATATTTTATTTATAACTTTCTTTTATACTGAATTTCTCTCACTGATTCAGGTTATCAGCTGCAATACTGGACTCTGTTTCCAGAATAAACTACAAACCACCTGAAGGTACAAATGTCTCAACGAAATCCATACTCGAATCTCTTCTCTCTAACCCTCAAACCACTGAAACCTTAATCCACAATTCAATTAAGGACTTCGCTTTAGCATGTGCATTGTTGTCGTCCTCTCAAACCTCGACCCATGAATTGCTTTCATGGATACCCAATGAGCTTTCTGTTATGGCGACTGCAGCTTTTATGGAGCTCTCTAAAGCTTATTGTGGGAGCAGCTTTGGGGATAGAAATGAGAGGAGAGTTAGTGAGCTGTTAGGATTGGATTGTGGTTCGGTGAGTGAAGAGAAGAGGTTAGTGGTGGAATTGATGCCTGAGGTTTTGCCTTTGTTGAAAGAGAATATTAAAGAGAGTTGTATTGATAAGGATGCTGATGGAGATGAGGTTTCTGCTGCTTCAGCTAGAGCTCCTGTTGGGTATGCCATTTTGGCTGCCTATCAGTTTAGATGGTTTGTTACTCAGGTTTGAAAGATTTGGATTTTTTTTTTTTTTGGTATTATTATTATTATATTTGAGGTCCTTATGACACTTTAGGGGTTTGTTTGTGTTTAACTGGTGTTGTGCTAATGCTGTTTCATTGTTTATTTATTTTGGTAGGTTGATTATCCGCATTTGGGAAGGTTATCTAATTTGGTGATTCCTTGTGGGTTGACTGCACTTGATCACTGGTCACCGGAGGTGAAAGTATGTATGTTCTTGAATATCCTTTTCTCATTATGTGCAATACTTGTAACATGAGTCTAATTAAATTGTCTACTGCGGGGAAAATTGATGTTTTGAGGAGAAAAGGATCATCTTCTCAAATGATAGTAACATTTCTTTTTTTTTCATGAAGCAGACAATAACCTTCCAAATGCTCTGACTTTTAGCCTTATTTATTTTTAGTACTAGAGGGACTGACATGGACAAATTATAAGTTTCACAAAATGTTCTTTAAAATAGTTCTAAATCAACTGTTGTTTTCTTACATCATCTCCATCAAATGAGAAAGAGTACAACATGCATATAAGGCAGTGGATGGAGGTCATGAATTGGAGGGAAGTTAAATTTCAAAATTCCTCTTTTTCTACATCATTGCTGCTGTAGTTAATCTTTATAATTTATGTCTTTAGTTATGTTGGGATTCTATAAGGCATTGCAAAGAATGATTATGAGAGGATAGAACTATTTTGAACAAATTAAGTGTTATCATTGGGTAACTCTCTTTTGTCTTTCTGTTTCAGGGACAAGGCATGATTAGTTTCATACATCTTGCAAAAAATTTGAGTGCTGCTGAGTTTGGTTGGTATGAAGATGTGATTCTTGATGCATGTTGTCAGAATATTGCTTCTGCTGATGAGATCTGGCATCATGTAGTTGAGATGTCAGTGCTTTTAGTGACTAATATCCAGTGCAATAATCCTCGTAGTCCTTGGTATACATATAGTCTACCTGTTTTTCCTGCTTTTTCTTTTACATGATTAAGTTTGCCATTTGATCTGGGAATTGCCTGCTATCTTTGTTTTCTAAATCCTGTGTAGTTAGTAAAGCTGCAAAAGATGAATGGTGCAATGATTGGTACTAAAATTTTTAGAGGAAGGTTGCAAATAAAATTATTAAGTGAATTATCTAGGGACCCTGGTTCTGACAAATGAACTAGATATTGGATAAAAGGAGGAGGCATGATATTGTTTTCTTCTTGCTTGAACTTATTGAGTCAGGATGATTTACTTCACCATATATTCTTAGTTTTACTTGTCTTTTATAGAAGTTGAGTAAGGAATTTAATTAGTTCCTCTTAGATGTGTAGTTGAATAAAACTAAGCTGAAGCATTTGAGGCTTGAAGTTTATAAAGTTTTAACTTTCACTCTTGGGCTTGACTTGAAAGTGTATTTGACAATTGCTATTGAAATTTAGATAAACCATTTTAGTAATATAGAATAAACTTAAGTGTCCTCGTTCTTGAATTCATAAATTATTATTTGATTGTTATTAGTTTTAAATTGTATGAAAATTGAAATACTCAATTCATTAGCTGCTCAAATTCGGTTTATACATGTCCATATTATGTAAATATTGGAATGGCAGATTGCATTTTGTTGCCTCTATAATGGTTCCAGCAGATAGAATAAATTATAGTGCTGTGGAATGTGTATTTCATTTGCTTATTCTAAACAAACCTCTTTGTTCTACTTACTTATTTTTTAAGCGCAAATCATTATGGATTTATCTAGTTTTTCATTGTTTCTTTCTTTTTTCAGGTTTGAGAGGATACTCAATGAGATGTTAGGACACTTGGAGCGCCAACCAAGGAATAAGGATCGCCGTGTTGCATGGCTTACATTCATAGAACCATTTTTTCATGCTGTTGGTCTTGTGTTATTAGCTCATTTTAGGAGGATTTTTCCACTTTTCTTTCAGTGGATGCATGCTGATGACAATGAAACTGTTCTGCTGGTAAGAATAATAACAATGCTCTTAACTTATGATTCAGAAGGATTTTTTTCCGCTTTTCTTTGATGCATGTTGATGACAATGAAACTGTTCTGCTCGTAAGAATAATGAAATGCTCTTGTAATTCAACAAGGACTAATTCTTTTCAGTGTTAATTAGTATTAATTAGTATCAAACAGGTTGCATGCAAATTAAAGTTTGCCGTAGAAAAATATTCAATTGGTCAATAATAACTATAAATACAACAGTGAAGACTTCTATCTTGTTTTCTGTTCTCTGTCAGTTTTTTTTCATTTTGTTTATTTTATTTTTCTGGTTGTCTTTGCTTTGAGCCTTTATAGTTGAACTCTGGCCTTTTTGTATCTCTCTTGCATTTCCTTTTTCTTGTCTTTTGCTCAGGACCATTTAGTTTGCTTATCAGGTAGATTTTTCCTTTTCTCATTGTTTTAAGTTTTTTACTTCTGATCCAAAATCAATTAAAGATTTTCATGAGCAAGGCTTTCAGGATGTACTAATCCCCCAGTCTTGTGCAGGTTCTCAAACGAGTCCAAACAGTTCTAAAACTGACATGGATAAGGAACACGCCTTATATTGAAAGGTGAATCGAGTATGATTGTTTTTTTCCATATCAGAACTGTTTATTTCTTCTTCCACCCCAATTTGTGGGCAACTTTGACTTGAGGATATGAATAACCACAACATCTATTAAAAACTGAATCTTATGTCTAAGCAAGTAACCTTCTAGTTAAATTAAGATCACATTTCTAGATTCCTGTCCTCATGTCCTTGTACAGATTAGCGGATGAACTTGTTGTTCTACATAAGGAAGCAGCGTTAAAACCAGCTCGTGAAGAAATTAGAAGAGAAGTCCTTGAGATACTGATCTTGCTTCATCAGTAAGGAACATTCTATTGTTTTCTCTGTACTTGTAGTTTTCTCCTATTTTCTCGAATTTTTTTTCCTTTTTTTTAATCTCTACCCTTTGATTTACATTTTATTTTTCTCTCTTTTTTTTTTTCCTCCTCTGTAACTTGAAGATGCAAGGGCTTGCAATTTGAAGCGACATGGGACAAGCACAGGAATGATCCAAATTTGACGACTCTTAGTTTATCATAGAGGTGTTTTTTTTTTTTGGTTCTGGTTACTTATCAGAATGATTATGAAATATTATCCTGCTGGTTTAATTGTTGTTATTTTATAATTCTAAATATTTTTTAGTCTTACGAGTTAAAATAACCATTTTAATTAATCCTTAATAAGACAATCAAATAATAGAAGATGAAGTATTTGAAAATTATCTTTCAAATTTTCCAAAGAGAACCCTTTTAAGAATATTTTCCAAAAATAAATACTTTCTGAAACAGATGGAGGCTGAGGAATTGAATGATATTCACAAGGGGAAAAAAAAAACAGCACCCAGTACCAAACGCTGAAATCACAAGTGTAAATTGCAGTAAAAATTTGGACAGTTTCTTCATTAATTAATCAATATGAAAATGTCAACAACAAACTGATTCTGTAAGACCCAATTCTACAATCATTTCCTGAAAGAATTTAAAAAAAAAAAGAGAAAAATAGTATTTCCTCTACAACCCCTGTCCGGGACAAATAGAGATAAATGGACTTATTTTAAGTTTTCTACTTGTTGCTAATCCTGCACCTGTTGCTGATACAAATGGAAACCAATCTCCAGGTTCCGCGTTAAAGAAAAAATAGAATTTAGAGGCAAAATCCATAGGCGCCATTCGCAGCCCAAACTGTTCCCTAAGAAGCTTTGCTGCTGTTTTCCTGTCCTGGCACTGATGGAATCAAAATATATATGTGGAAAGCTGCACTTCAGATTTTCACAGAAATACTCTTCATTTGCTCCGTTTCTTGGCTTCGCTGTAGAGGATGACTCCAAATACCGTAAGCGTATATCCAAGCATTCCGGTAACAGAAACTGGGTTTCTGAAAATTAAAATTGAAACCACAACGGCTACTGCCCCCTTTGCATTTCCTAGAACCTGAAAGATCAAGAACACTTCTTTTTAATCCCAAAGCTCAAGGAGGCCTTGAAAAAAAGAATAACTTCAAAGATAATGCACAAATGCAAAAGAATTTCTAGAAGGAAAAAGATAAGGAACTTGGTTAAAAAATCTAAGAGCATCAAAACTTCAAAGTTCAACATGACAGGCGACTAACATAATGAATGAAATATGTAGTTTGGGTGATTATGAGACTGGAAAAAGTAAAACACAGAAATGGTTACTGTATTATTTCAGCCACAAAGGCAGTGCTCTACCTTCTACAGTAACAAGGAAAAATGAACATAAGCCTAATAGTATTCTTAAAATCAAGATGATGAACTCCCTAACAATACCTCGTTTTACATTAGAGAGGTTAACTTTACAAATGAAAAACACGATAAAATAACAGTTAAAATATAATATAACAGTTAACATAATTGTGAATCTTCCCAGACATGCACCCTCCTGGCATGGGCACCATGAAGAGAAACAGAAGTTGCTCTCAAGAAAGGAAAAATTCATCATCATCAGAGCATAACATGCAGGGATTTCAGCACTTCTTAAAAAACCAAACATATGATAACTAGGACAGAAATTCTCATTCCAATCTAAAGGCTGCACTTCAAGCAAAAACTGCAACCCCAAACCCACAACGTAGCATGAGATCCCAGCTTTTGATGTTAAACAATTCTCCGTCTGAATTTTTTATTTATTAAGAATGCAGGAAAGAAAAGCACTAAAGAAGGTTGACCAAAAACTGTGGGAACCTAACACAACTCAATACCATTTAAACACCAAACTAAGTCCAATGGATTAGTCTTTATAGTTCCTCAAACACTAAGGGAGAAATCTAACATCTAGAAATAATAGTCTAGTCCAACAACCTAATGCTCAGTGACGTCTTTTCTCATTGCCATCGAATTCACTTGCCTAAATATGATTCTTAAACAGAGACCAAATTTCAAATGAATACCCAGAACTTCAAGAACTTGGTCAGACCAATAATTCCTGACCGGAGTCACTGTTCATCAAATTAGTACTTGAACTGAAGAATCAAACAAAATATGGGACTATAGAAATACCAATGGAGAGAAAGCCACTTATATGGAAGAAAATCAGAAGCCTCTAGCAATTATTTAAGGAAAAAGAAGTGGATTCATAACAAATAAGGAAAAAGAAGCAATTCAAGTTTTTGGCGAGATATATAAAACTCAATTCTGGCAGCCAACATGCAACTGAGCCTTCAAATTCTTATAATCCCTCAATGTGTCCTTCACAGAGTTGAAAATTTTTAACTAGCACCAAACATTGTCTATTTCCTAAGTAACAAAAGTGAAGTATGCAAGAAACTAAAATTGCTTAGATTCTTGTAATTTCATGCTTCAGAGGGGATTAGATTTAGCACCTACACGATTTCATGGCTTTCTTAAGAACCACTCCTGAAAGCACATACTAGTACTCTTATGGCAATATCAATGTTTGTTTTTTTTTTTTTTTTTTGTTTGGAGCGGGGGGGGGGGGCGGGGGGGGGGGGGGGGGGGGAATAAACAATGGAAGAGCATTTGTGAAAGCAACAAATACCTGTAGGGTCAGAGCACTGGTGTGTTTTGTGACCAAAAAATTGGTCAAATTTACAAAATATGCAAGCGCCGAGTTGAATAGTAGGTACCAAACAATCTTGATATCGTCTCTGGCAAGAGCCAGTGTAATGCCAACCACGTTATCTTCCATAATAAGAGTTGCAGGGAGTAGAAACACAACAGCTATAGGAGCCATGTACAGTAGTAAGTTCATAGAATTCAGCTTCTCCCTAAAAAGAAGTCACAAACATTTTTAGTGTCCATTTCCATTTTTAGATCATTGAAGTATGAAAGAATTAGTACCACAACTTGAATCACACAAATAATACAGAAAACAAAAGGCAAAGATCTGTACCCCTCGGATGAAAGCAAAATCCCTTGCAGCACTGATTTGAGTGCCCTTGCAGCTGTAGCAGCAATACACATTATAAACCCAAATAGATGAAAACTCGGTTCACCCTGTGACCAGAGAAAAGTTTTTAGCCTCGGCAGATCATTTGTGTAGCATAGAACACTACAGAGATTCCCATATTGCAAAATTTAAAAGAGACAAAAAAAAAAAAAAAAAAAAAAAAAAAAATTTAAAAGAGACAAAAAAAAAAAAAAAAAAAAAAAAAAAAGAAACTTCATTTAAAGAAAGCAAAAAATAGTAAACCCTTTTGGAAAAAGAAAACCTCACGCCATCAAAGTGTTACTCTGAGTATGAATATTCCAAGTTATATGAATTGGATAATATTCTAAATAAAACAAACCATTAAGGCCCTAGGATGATATTACAGCCCTATGAGACAAAAAACAATCACTAAATACTACTGCAACAAACCCAACCATTTTTCTTCATTCCACTTATGATTTGAAATTTCATAGTCATTTCCAAACCACACAATATATATATTTTCTCTCCCCCATCACTTCAAAACCTTTTCAACAGAGAACTAGAAGCAAGACAGGCCCAAGTGCAACCACAGCTCAAATTCAGAATACCCGACACTATTCACTTAAAAAAGACCTCATAAACTAGCTCCACAAAATTCAACTATAATCCCTATTAGCAAAACTCAAATATAGAATAAGCCATTCTTATTATCTTCCCTATAGAATAATATATTAAATACATAGGAAATTTCAAACGTAAGACAGCTAAAGTTTTCAAGCAGATGCCTAGTTAAAAGAGATCATACTAATTTTAGCATCAATAAGAGCAAAACCCCATACTCAAAATTCATATATAATTAGAACTCCAATCGAGTGTTAAAGCAGGAGATATATAAACAAAAAAAATTAAAACTGAAACACATACCCCACTGCGCCACTAATCAACCCTCCAAAGTAACGACGGGAATCAAAGGTGGCCGTAAAGTAAGCCATGCCTCCCTCTTTAAGGGTTTCATTCAATAAGCGATAAAATTGCAGTGACAGAGAAAAACGGCGGTCGTTGAAAAAAAAAAAAAAAAAAAAAAAAAAAAACTCATTTAAGAAGCAAAAATAGTAAACCCTTGGAAAAGAAAACCTCAACGCCATCAAAGGTTACTTGAGATGATTTCCAAGTAATGGAATTGGATAAATATTCTAAATAAACAACCATAAGCCCTAGATGATAACAGCCCTATGAGACAAAAAACAATCACTATATACTGCAACAAACCCAACCATTTTTCTTCATTCCACTTTTGATTTGAAATTTCATAGTCATTCCAACCACACAATATTATATTTCTCCCCCCCATCATCAAAAACTTTTTCAACAAGAACTAGAAGCAAAAGGCCCAAGCAACCACAGCCAATTTCAATACCCGACACTATTCACTTAAAAAATCAAACTGCTCCACTAAAATTCAACTAAATCCCATTAGCAACTCAAATTAGAATAAGCCATTCTTATATCTTCCCTAGATAAATATAAATACATAGGAAATTCAACTAAACAGCTAAAGTTTCAAGCAATTCCTATTAAAGATCAACTAATTTAGCATCAATAAGAGCAAAACCATCTCAAAATTCAGATAAATAGAACTCCAATCATTTAAACAGGAAAAAAAAAAAAAAACTGAACACATACCCCACTGGCAATAATAACTCCAGTAACGACGGGAATCAAGGTGACGTAAGTAAGCCATGCCTCCCTCTTAAGGGTCATCAAATAAGCGAAAATTGCAGTGAAAAACGGCGTCGTAGCTCCAATAGCCTGATTAAACGAAACGGGAAGAAACCTCAAGGAAATATTACCAAACACGACCGACACACAGAAAACGAGACTCAAGGCGGAGATCTTGAGGAATTGAAGGCGGGAACGAATTGTCTGCATAGGAACCATCTTCATCCATGCAATGGCCACATAGCTTAGCAAACTACAAGCGGTCATATGGCACATGGTGAGAAAGATCGGGTACTTGAACCCATAATTGCTTAGCAAGTACTTATTCAGTAACAGAACCCCGATATTTGAGGAGTACCAAGAGGTCACTAGTCCGATTGTGAAGAGCCGGGATGTGGTCTTCATGTTGGGTTTTTATATATGAGGCCGAAGGATCTGTAAGTTCCGATCAGACGGCTGAGATTCGAGGAGGTGAAACGATTTTAGGTGAGGTAAGGTGCACTAGGTTGGTACGGATCTGGAAATAGAAACGAATTAACAGAGATTAATAGGTCTTCCATGGATCTCTGACATGGAGAGAAACAGAGAATTTTAAACAGTCAAAGAGAGAGAGAGAGAGAGAGAGAGGGGGGGAGAGGGGGGGAAGTTGAAGGGAAACGGGAAGGAATTGAAAGGAATGTGAATTCCCCTGCAAATATAGAGAGAAGGAATTTGAGCAGAAGGAGGAAGAAGAAGAAGAGGAGGGAGGTGGTAAACGCGTGAAGAAGGGTCTCTCCTCTCTCTCTCGTCTCTGTTTTCTGTTTTAATTTTTTTTTTTAAATAGTTTTTTTTGTTTCTCTTTTATTTTTTATTAGTATTTGGAGATTATGCAAATTGTGGGGTTGTGGTGTGCTATATTTATATCCTCCTATTTGGTTTATTAGTGTGGTAACCTACTAACAGTGCTTTTAAAGTATGCTACTTTACTTTATTTTTATTTTTATTTTTTAAATTATGCTAGTTTAATTTAATGTATATAGTTCAATTTAATATGTAAGGAAAGATATAGTTTGACTTCTTGAGTATAAATTAGGTTTGAGTGATTTCCCCTCTAAGAAAAAGTTGAGTAAGAAAAAAATTAAAACCGATTAAAGCCGTCTCAAAATCGAAACTGGTATAATTCCAAATATTAATTCTTTCTTTAAGAAAATTGAAACATTTTTAGAAATTTTATAAATTAATTATAAATACAATAAATGAAAAATGACAATAAATGAAAAACGACAATATATTAGATGCAATGATTAAAGAATACAAAATTTAAATGAGAAACATTTATATACGAGACATTTATATTTAAAAAAAGTAATTTTTATTAATAGTAAGAATAATTACTTGCCAAAGAACTATTAAACTACTAGAAAAGCATAATCTCGTACCATATACTAGAAAATAAATAAATATTAATTAATGGACTTTCCAAAAAAAATCAAATTAATTGTCTTACAAATAATAAAATTATACCATCTTATTTGAAATATTTCCTCCGTCCCATTTTGTTTGCATGGTTTGACAAAACACGTATGTTAAGAATTTAGTCACTAAAAACTATTCATTAATAATTATAAATGTTATTATGGAAATAATAATTATTTGCATGTCTTAGACATCCAAAAAGAAATAACAAGTAAACAAAATGAGACGGAAGAGTATTATTTAATGATATAATGTTTAAATTAATATTTAAAAATCGACAGACTGCATTATAAAGCATTATAATACTAATATTTAGTCAATACTATTAAAATAGCTAACAGTTATCATAGTTGTTAAAAGCTATTATTGCGGAGTATAACTTAAATTTCTTTTTAAATATTTGATATACAATCTTCATTTTTTTTCTTCATTTTTTTTGACCAAAAGAAAAAAGTTCGCCTAAATTATTATTTTCTAAATGTTGGAGAGGGAACCACTGTTAATGTTGGACCTTTGGTTTGTACCCATTAGAAAATAAATAATAGGATCTTGAAATTGCAATTTTGATATTTTGACTTGGCAGAGGTAGGCCATACGTGTGAGAGGTTTATTGGAATCTCCAACTCCGAAATCCATTAATCGGACCTTATTAAAAACTATAAACTCAACACGGTTTAAAGACCAGTTAGAATAAATAAATCAATAAATATTAGAGGACAGAGGTCGGTCCAAAAAAGCTTGCCTAATTTAATTAATTTTCATTATTATGCGAATCTATGGCCATACTCTGCCGTCTGATTAATTTTTTTTAATATTTGGTTGTACTAGTTTAATAAAAATAGGAACAAAAAAATGTCATGCAAAGAAACATCGTTAGGCTTGAAGGGTGTTAACTCCTAATTAACAATTTAGTGAAGCCCACTTAAATCTATTTTAATTTAATTGTTTAGAGTTTTAAAATTTTGGGTTTGGAGATAAATATGTTTATATTTTCGTAAAAATCAATCTATACATACATCATATTTAATGTTTCATTAATTAAGTTGAGGCTTTTAAAAAAGAATAATAATGTCGAATATATAAAATTATAGTCTAATAAGTCAGTGTTTGTCTCATAATATATATATATGGTATTTAAATATATAAAAGGGAAAAAAATCCAATGACACGTAAATATTAATCTCAAAATTAATCATTCAAACTTTGGAAGGTCTCACATGTGTTGCACTCAGAAGCATGTAATGCACGATCCATGACCTTTGCTTCTAATTGGTTGTAACCTAACTACGACCATACATGCTCTTATTTTGTTTTTTTTTTTGCCAGCTCAGCTCGGTGGCTGTGAAAAGTGGAAACTATTCAGTTCTTTCAAAGTCCACTTTTCTTGGAGCTATCCAATTACTTCGTGCTACGCACACCTTTTCTTTAATCACGCAAATTTCATTAACAAGATACGTATACATACCTTCAATTTGACGTTCATGTATTCTACAAATTTACCTTTTCTTTTATTTGACAAAACACTTTGCATCCATATAATGCTTTTTTCTTCTTACTGTTGAAGACAGGAATCAAAAGATTTTGATTTTAAGTTATAATAATATTATTATTATTATTATTAATTTGAGTTGACCTGGTTTGTTGCAGTTAATTACGCACTCAAAACGTTCAATAAAGTAGAGGTAGTTTGGAACTAAATCTGTCGGTGGACTAACATATTACATGCATCATACATGCTCAATTAGACGTGAGAACACACAAATGTGAAGACGACGTGACGTTGACTTGACATGAAATGATACACCTAATGCATTATTAAAATAAGTGATGGCTGCATTAAATTTTATTTATCACACATTATTGATCCCATTTTGTCAAAAGAGATATTCAAAATGTTCCATCTTTTACTAAAAAAAAATAGTTATGAAAAATATATCTTTGAAGAGAATAATAAATAATGCATCGATTAAACCATAGCTAAGAGTCAATTTTCTAATAACATGATTGAGAAAATGTGACCTGTCATGTTACAAGCTCAGGAGTTTCAACACCCAGTGGTGCAAACAGCCATTGTAGCTTAGTCTAGCCTAGTACTGTAATACTGTTTATGTAATTTCTATGCTCACTGGGTTTTGTAATCTGATTTCTAATCTGCTCCCAGTGGGCTTATCTTGTACTCTTCCCTAAATGAAGCTCTCAATGGCTACTAAGCTGTAGCGAGACTATTTCAAAACCTTTCACCAGCAAACACATCTAATGGTTCTGTCTTAGAAACTTTTAATCGTTAAACACAAGACCAGAGATGTGTGCAAGTACAGCATGGTCCATAGGAAACATGGAACTAATAAATTTTTTAAAAAAATAAAAACAGAAAAGAAAAAGCAATTTAGTTGTCAAATGGACAAAAAGAATCCCGATTGAGATTAAATAAGGTAACAAAATATTGTTCATCCACAATTCTAAAAAACAATAGTAACTCCTCAAAACTCGAAAGCATTCAACACATTTAAACTTAGCTTATATAGAACAACTAAAAAGCAGATCCTCCAAGCTATCAATAAGCCCAATCTGCTATCTACCGGTCTTGTGATACTGCAAGAGAGATAATGACAAGTTAGAAATGAGATAAAAAGTTTTGCACCTAACACTCCATTTAAATGAGAAGTAAGAAAAATTAAATGACTACAAGCAGTAAGAAGCATCCAAATGCTACAGACATCTCCTAACTTAGAATAGAGCCTAGGATAATTCAGCAAAGAACTGAACTGAAAGGTACATTTTCAAAATTACATATACAAGGATGTATGGAACAAAAAGCAATGAGAATGTGAAAAATAAAACATGGTAATCAATTGACACTTGACCATATCACTTTTCAAACATCAAATATTAATTGATAGTAACAGACTATCAGCACTGCATATTCTTATCATCTTCATAATCATTTCCTACAAGAAACTCCAACAACATAACCAAAAATAACGCAAAGCAAGTATCATCCAAAAAAGTTCAGCCATCCTATAAAAAGCTCGAGTTAAAAACAAAAACGAAAAAACAAAAATAAGCCCTAATCAAAGGAGTGAATAAAATGAAAATCTTAATACAATTATAATCAATGTCAGGAAATCAAATACATTATATTATAACAAAACAAACCATTCCCAATATATATTCATCCATATTACATTACACACAGAGGATAAACTGTACCTTATATGTTGCTAGGGTACATGAAGACTCTAACCCTTGCACCCTGCAAATAATTTGAAACTCCTTAAATTAGAAATTCTGACAGCCAGAAACAATGCAATGAAACCACAGAAGTTATTCTTTTTAATACCATTGATTTCGGAGGCAGATTGGACTTGAACTTAGCTCGTACAACACCACTGTTACCATGAGGCCTAGTGACCTTTCCCCAAATGCAGCGATAGTGTGATCCATTCTTCTTTACCTTGGCCTTGTAGATATAAGCCATGCGCTTACCAGCATACCAGGCAACCTCCTCCTTGGTGTTCACTCCCTCAATCTGGATTAATGATGTATTTGGGTACTGGTTTGACTTGGACCTGACAATAAACAAGTATTTAATCCCTAAAAATCATTCAAAGGTTCCACATTCTCAAGTTCATTTCTAAGCAAGGTGGTCACCCAACTTAAGAACTAATAGTCTAGTACAATAACTCTATATTTAAGGAAACCCCACTAAAGAATCACATTGTTTTCAATGGAAATTGTAAACAAGTTCTATCAGTGATCAAACACAAACCACAAAATCAAAGACATATCTGTTCAGAAACTTCAGAGTGACAGTACTACTTTATATTCAAACACTTGAGAATCAACTGCCTTAGCTTATCACAAACCTAAATCAGAACACTTTCCAAGTTCAACAGGATTTCGAGGCAGATATCACATTATAAGAGTTAACAGTAAAAAAAGTGTAACAGATAAAAAAGGATGGAGCTCCTATCTTAATTTCTTTGTTAAAATTCATTAGCACACAACCAGTGTCAAAACTCATTTTCATTTCAAGCATTCTAGTTCTACAGCGAACTATCCACATCATTAAAAGCTAGAAGAACCAAAAAATCAAAATCGTAGCTCATATCTGAATCATTAACATAAACACACAAAGTAAACAATCTTCAAATAACCAAACTAGCAACTAAACATTCCATTTCCTACTTTTCTATTTAGCTTTCTTAGAATCCAAACATAACCAGAAACTACAAATCAAACTTTATTACCTCTTGTATCCAAGGACGGTCCCTCTGACGTAGAGTCTACAATAAAAAAGAAACCAAAGAAAGAAAAATCAAATGAAATACTAATTTACAACAGAAATTTCAGCTAAAAAGATGAAAAATTCAACAGCTAGAACTTTAGAGAAGGATATTGATAGATATATAAACATATGTAAACTATAGATCAAAGACCTGACTCGCTCTCCTTGGCGTCCCTTCACCATTTTCGAATATGGAGGCCAAGCTCTATCTTCCTGAAAGTGGCTACAACTGAGGAGCTGCGTGCGAGAAAGATAGCTAAAACCCTAATTGGGTGATTACTCGGCTTATATAGAGCTACAGAATTTCATAGAGAGCGATGCAATGCTTATTGGACTACAAGCCCAGCTAAACAGGGCTCTTTCCCAGCCCATTAAACTTCCATGAATACAAGCTTTGGACTCACTGTGGGCCGGTGGCCCAGACTATCATAGAATTAGTGTAAAATGAGGAGGACATTATGAAGGAAAATAATTTTATATTTTACATACTCACACAAAGGTTTAAAATGTAACATGGCGGGCGGGATGACTCAGGAAAATGCGGTCATGACTCGTGACCCTCGCGGAAAAACTTGGCCTGCTTCCTTCTCATATATACCAAATCAATTATATATTAGCACATGAGAAATGGGATTAAAGAGTATTTCTTATTTTGTTTTAATTTAAACCTTTAATTACATTTCTTAACCACACAGTGATATCACGTTTAACGTGATGGGTTAAAATCACAATCTAACAAAAAATATAACATTTGTTAGAAATTATTAAAGAATAAAAATTGTGATTATCAAATGAAAATTTCAATAAAACAACAATTAATCTTTTCTCAAAAAAAAAAAAAAAAAAAAAAAAAAAAGACCCATATCGCGGAAAAACTTGGCCTGCTTCCTTCTCATATTATATCCAAAAAAATTTTTTTCAAATTATATATTTTTAGCACATGAGAAATGGGGATTAAAAGAGTATTTCTTTATTTTGGTTAATTTAAACCTTTAAATTACATTTAGCATTAACCACACCAGTGATATCACGTTTAAACGATGATGGGTTAAAATCACAATCTAACAAAAAATATAACACTCTTGTTAGAAAATTATTAAAGAATAAAAATTGTGATTATCAAATGAAAATTTCAATAAAACAACATATTAAATCTTTTCCTTCAAAAAAAAAAAAAAAAAAAAAAAAACATGAAAACTCCTACTTTCATGTCTTCATGACCAATACTGCATTGATTTTAGGAGAACAAAAAAAAAAAAAAAAAAAAAAAAAAAAAACATGAAACTCCTACTTTCATGTCTTCATGACCAATACTCATTGAATTTAGAGAACAAAGAGTCTCTTTCGCCTTTTATTTCGCTCCCATTATCAACCATGAAAGTGCACAAGAAAACGAAACTCCATTTACCATTAACTTCACCCCTTCTTCTTATTCAAACACCCTAATTACTCTTAATAATTTGTTAGTTAATCAATTATAGCCATGTCAAGCTCTACAGAGAAACCATGCAGGACGGCCACCTCTTTGTACGTGACAAGGAGGCGCGTGGTTGATTTTATAGAATCACAAGATGTCAGAGGAGGTGCGTTGTCGATACGAAACCAAGCGGCTTTCTTGCGCAAAAGGGTTCGATACTTGCCGGAATTATTCCAACCGGGGAAGATTCTTGGACGGTGGACGTTTTTAAGCTTGATGACTTTCGCTTTCTTGACAATGATTTCCAAAGTTTCATTATTAAATACTCTGCAAAAGTTGGAGAAGGCTCATTTTATTCATCCTACTGTTATGGTTAACACAACTCATGTTAAAAATGTCGTGAAGGAAATAAATTATGAACAGTATGATCACAAGCAGACACCTCCACTTCCTTCATCTCAGACGATCATACCGGTTAGGTTATAATAACTTTAAATTAATCGTTTCTGCATATGTGAATTATAAATATATGTCTTATACTTCCATGCAGAATTCTAAAAGTATGTTGTTTATTAAGTTGTAAAAAGCTTTTATGTCATATTGAAAATGTAAAAAATTTCATGCTCGAAGAGAATTACATCTCTTGATTCTACTGAAAAAAAGATAGAAAAAAAAACTAAAAAACATGTATAAACTTAATAATGAAGCTAACGATTGACTCAATTAATTGTTCTCATTTGAGCTTTTACTCCCTTTTTATAAAAAAAAAAAAAAAACACTTAATATTTTCTAATTGACTGATTAATTATAATTTGGTGATTATGTTAGCAATTATCTAATCATATGTTCATCCATATATTCAGATTGTGACCCTACTTTTCATTTGATTTTTATTCTTAGAATCCAGAAATTTGGATGAAACCCAATGGTGATAACTTCTATAAATGCATTGACCGATCTAGAAGTGAAAAAAGTATGCAAGATATCTTACTTTAACTCGCTAACTTGTATTTTTAATCTTTCAGTAAATATTTTTTTAACTTATTTGTTAACTTCTAAGTATTTGTTTAGGGATTACAAATGCTACAAATGGCTACCTTCTAGTTCAAGCAAATGGTGGATTGAATCAAATGAAAATTGGGGTAAGGTACTACAAACTTGATTAACTTTTATTAAATTTTTTTTAAAATTTGCATTTTTTATGTTAAAATTTATCATTTTCTTATTTAGTAATGATGTTATTTTATATAGTTATATATATTATACATGAATTAAGAGATGATGAGATTGTAAAAAATTGAATGGTTGGAGTGCAGATAAGTGATATGGTTGCAATAGCAAAAATTATGAATGCCACTTTAGTTATTCCTTCATTAGATCACTCTTCTTTTTGGACAGATCCAAGGTTTGTGTAATTGTGTATTCTTAATTATGTATTATGCATTAAAATATAAATATGTTTTTTCTTAATCAAATTGATTGATTCAGCGATTTTAAAGATATTTTTGACTGGAAGCACTTTGTTGAAGTTTTGAAAGATGATATTGAAATTGTGGAGTCTCTTCCAAACGAATTTGTCTCAGTAGAGCCATTGCGAAAACCTCCAGTCTCTTGGTCTAAGGTGTGTACTTAACTTGATAAAACTATATTATGGGTCTGCTCGGTAAAATTAGTTATTTTAATAGCTGTGAGTTGTTTTAGTATGATTTAGTTGTTAGCTTTTCATGAAATAGTAAAAGTTAAATATTACATCAGTTAACTTTTTATGAAACCATACATTAACATCTAAAAGCTAGCGTTTAGCGTTTTGACGCTGTGCCAAACACAGACTATATAAATATTATTATTTTGTGGTGCAGCCAAGCTATTACAGGAAGAATATTGTTTCCTTATTAAAGGGGCATAAGGTGATTAAATTTACACATTCTGATTCTCGCCTTGCTAACAATGGAGTTGCTGCATCCATTCAAAGACTTCGATGTCGCGCAATGTACGAGGCATTAAGATTCACAAAAGAGATTCAAGAGTTAGGAAGAAAATTGATCGATAGACTTAGGAATAATGGTGACCCATTTATAGCTCTTCATCTAAGGTAACTTACTATAAATTTGATGATCTAATACTCAATTTTCTTGCTTTCGTCTTACTGATAAACATCTTCTTCTGCAGGTATGAAAAAGATATGCTTGCTTTCACAGGCTGTGTTCATAATCTTACAAAAACCGAAGGAAAAGAGTTAAGAAAAATGAGGATTAAAGTAAAACATTGGAAGGAAAAGAATATTAATGGTACACAAAAGAGACTTGAAGGGTTATGCCCGATGACCCCAAGAGAGGTTGCTGTATTTCTTGAAGCAATGGGATATCATTACGGTACAAAGATTTATATAGTTGCAGGAAAAATTTATGGGAAAGATGGTATTCAAGCACTTGAAGCTAAGTATCCAAATATATATACTCATTTCACTTTAGGGACAGAGGAAGAATTAAAACCGTTTAAGAATTGTCAGAATCAACTTGCAGCTTTAGATTATATTGTGGCAGTTGAAAGTAATGTTTTTGTTTATAGCTACGATGGGAATATGGCTAAGGCAGTCACCGGCCATAGAAGATTTGAAGGCTTTCGAAAAACTATAATCCCTGACAAGTACGTATACTGTTCAATAAATAGATGTTGTACTTACTTATGATCGAAAACAGTCTCAGAGTAGGGCTACAAATATCAATCATCACCATAACTACTCTGAAATATTCCGGACACTATGCTATGTTCGTGTTCGGCAACAACTTTTTAAATAGTTCAAAATATTAAATACTATTTAGTATTCGGTAACTTTGCGTTTGAATTAGTTTTTAGAAATTAATATAGCATTTTATAAAAAGTTAACTCATATAACCTTTAGCTAACAGCTAAATGCTACTAAGGGTATGTTCAATTAGCTGTTCTGGTAACTGTTAATTATTTTGTTCGGAAAAATTAGCTGGTCCGGTAACTGTTAGTTGTTTTAGTAATTTGTTATGAAATGCTAAAAAGTTTAACTTTACATGTTTTAATTTTTTATAAAATGTTACCTTAAACTTTAAAAAGTTAACTTTTTATAAAATTTTACCTTAAATCCTAAAAATTAATTCAAATGCTATGTCACCGAAAACTATGAATAGTAATGTTAGCTTTTAGCATTCTAGCTGGTACTTAAAAGTTATCGCCGAACATAATCTAAAATAGCTAATAACTACGAAAATAACTAATTTTGCGAAACAAATATCAATTTTTCTTATTGAGTTAATATATATACATTGTCTTTTTTTTTTTTTTTTTGCAGACATAATTTTGTCAATTTGATTGACCAATTAGACAACGGTATGATGACTTGGAAAGATTTTTCATTACAAGTTAGAAATTTACATAGAAATAGAATTGGAGCACCTTTCCGCAGATTGCCTGGAAAATCCCCGAGACAGGAGGAAAATTTTTATGCAAATCCTTTTCCTGGATGTATATGTGACAAGTCAAGACCAAGTATTTTACAGATAATAAACTTGAGAAGGTAGAGGTTTGGGGATTCTGCATTACGATAACACTAACACCGGTGGATCATGCTGACTGTAGTGCTCTTCATCAGACAAGTTTTGCTTTTAAGGTTAGATTATAAAAGATGTTGTAAGCATATTAAAAGTGTATTATGATCAGCCAAAATACATTATAAATGTATATTGAGAATTGAGAGTCAAAATTGTATATAATTGATTATGAAGCTCCAGGGTTGCCAATACTCATAAAATTGTAAAAGAGTAACGAAAGTATTGTAAAGGAAAACAATCAAGTAGATTAGAAACTCATATTAAACCCAAAAAAGGAATACCAACGAGATATTGTTTGCAGTAGTAAGTAACCTAAATTTCTATAAGGGTGATAATACAAGTTTGATTCGAGAAAGCGCATCTTACTAGTAAGGTAAAAAAATATTTATATTCTACGGCTTTGAGATGATTAAACCTCTTAATTATACCGGATAAATAACAAAACTTAAAAAGTAGTTTTTCATTGGCAATTGACCTAAAGCCACAAGGCAAAAGAATGACATGGCAATAGCAAATTTAACTATATTTCTGTAACAATCAAAATAGAAATATAACATCTTATGTTTTATATTGACCAGAAATATGGAGTGTTTTTTAGTAAATTCGAATCTGAATTTATTAATAAAATCGGTAATTTTTTTAACAATTGAAAATTTGTATTTATTGAAAATTACATGAAAAGCTTTAGCATCCAATTTTATTTTTTACCAAAATTAATGATTGAAGTTTTAAATTTAAAGAGACATTGATCTTTAAATAAAATGAATAAATATGGATTTGAAGTTGATATGGGCCAAGCCCGGATAGAACCGGCCCGCCCATCCAATTCACCGGAAACGTACCTCTGCTGTGTGCTCTGAATCTGACGGTTGCTTGAGAAAAGACTTTAACACTCAGATTCCAGCTATCGTTCACCACTCTCAGTCGCTCCAGTTGCAGAAACGTTTCTTCGATTTGCAGGTTAGTTACTATTGTAGAATAATTTTAATTTTTTTGTTGAACGCTTCTTTTTTCTTCTGTTGATTTCATGTTTTTCTACATCTCACTACAGTTTATCGGCTCATGCTTCTTTAACTTAGCATTGTTAATCATTTCTGTGAAAAATAATCCCATTTTTGAATCTTTCATTCTCTCTTTATATCTCTCTCTTTGAATTTTCGGGCTCTGTCAGATTCTCCATTTCTCAAGCCACAGAATAGTCCACAGATCCTTCTCTCATCTTGCTCCAGCTTCTTTTCTTAGTTGTTTGTATAATTTTTAGCACCAAAACCCAATTATCTAAAGTCGGTATCTTTTACTTGAATGATCCATGCATATTTTTCTGTTTGAATATTTTTTTTCCTTTTTCCATGTATTCTTCCTTGGACGTTTTATATCATTTTGATAGCGTTTTATTGTGTTTTTCTAAAACATAAATGAAATTTCTTGGTACTTTGTTGTTTAATGCAATTTATTGGAAATTGGTCATTGATGGTAGATTCAATTTGGTCATTGTATTGAAGATTTTGTTCATTATGTAGCTTAGTTATGAGAATTTGCTAATAGTCAATGAACCCATTTCTTGTTGTGTCTTGTTATAGATCAAAAAAGAAAACATTAATAAATCTTATGCAAGATTTGTTTTTAGCTGGAAGTGTTAGAATTAGTTTATCCAATTTTGATTGGGAAGTTCTTTAATTATACAGGGAAAATGGGTTTGTGGACGTTACTAGAGGGTTGCCTCCTTCTTGCAAATGCACTAGCAATATTAAATGAAGATCGATTCCTTGCACCGAGAGGATGGAGCTTCTCTGAGTTTTCAGGAGGTCGGACAAAGTCTTTCAAAGGGCAGCTTATTGGGCTTATTTATGCAACCCAGTATATGAGAGTTCCTCTTATCATACTCAATGCTATTTGCATTGTTGTAAAGCTAGTGTCTGGATGATCCAGCGACTAAGGTAAGATATGGCAGCATTATGCTTATATTTCTATCTGCCTAATGATTGGTTATGCTTTGTATGAACTTCTTCTATATCAGTGTTGGTGGAACCCACAGAGGGTAGCTTGCAATTTAGCGGCAGTAGTTTGATAAAATAACAAATTAAAACATAAAAGCTGGACAGAAACTTAGTTCTTTCATTAGATTGCTTTTATTGACAAGCATCTGATGGTAGTTGAAACAGTAGTTTGTGTTAACTTGGAAATTCGAGCTAGGTGCATAAATATTATCTAGAATTTGTGAGTGGACTGGGACTTCTTTGTAGCTAGCAGACTTTTGTCATGTCTTAACAATCCTATGCCCTGTCTTCGTAGGTATGGTCTCGTGTGTCCATGGATATCATTGAGATACTAGAAGTCACTATGACGACGAATTTTCTTCCTGCAACCCCTTGCCCAGCTATCTCCTTGGACCTGCCGCTGCCCTTGCCCCGTACCCCCAACTCAAGAATCTAAAGCAAATATTTGTCTTTTCTTATAACCTATGCTCACATTTGTTTATTACTCTTCCGTAAAGATGTTGGACATTGATTTATTAGGATACGTAAATGCAAAAATGACCGGAAAAATCCTTTTCATAAAACTAATTAGGTAGGAAGAGAACCACACTTGCCTTCACCTTGGAAATGAAGACACAACTTGACAACCAAAGTACTATATGATCATAAGAAATGTCAATTTGGTGACTGAATTAATACCTTTATATTTCATATTCTGATAATGATGAAGCTCATGGATTTTCTTTGCTCAGCCTGTGTTGGTGATGGTCCAATTTCTCTTTCAAACAAGAGACTAGCAAATAGATATGTTGTGCATCATAAATAGTCTATTCCCCTGAGGTTGTTTAATATATTTCTGCTGTTGTTTTTGTTATTAAATTCTTCTAGAGTTATCATCTTCCTTTTTTTTCTACCGTGTTTT
The DNA here is from genome assembly GCF_014843425.1 of Jatropha curcas. The sequence continues at coordinate 2,718,565 of NW_023591078.1, read as the reverse complement.
AACTTATATTTTCTTAATGTATGTTTCTTTGTTGAAAAAACATTGATTGGTGGTGTTCATTTCACCGATTGTAGGATCCATTTATTTGCTCCAGACTAACAGGAATCTGCAAAAAGAAGATTTCTTTTGGGACAGTAGATGCATATAGAAAAAATCAAGGAAGACTTCATTTCAAATGTTCTTTTGTGTGATTAGTTATCATAAGGTTGTATTCCTAGCTTTAAACACATGACCACTTGTGCAAATGAGAATATTGAGGGTTTGGGAAAATATTTTATAATATGATGTTTGTATTCTTTCAGAAGTTTTAAAGACTGACCTTCTGTATGACATTTTTGTGCTGGACCATTTCTCATCATGAAGTGCTGCAAGGAGAAAATAATTATTGCTTGATAAATGTTGTGTTGAAGTGAGTGAAATACTCAAAACCAATGGCTGAATGAGACATAATTTCACTTATCAAGCTAGCCTATATTTGACCTTTCTCTTTCTGAATATATATTAAACCTTGTAAATGTTTGTTTGCCTCGTGAAGGCTTTCTGCGGTTGGAAAATCAGGCAGGTTATGAACCTTGGCGAGATTGCCATTTGTTATTACATGTTCAGTTAATGCTGCTTAACGAACTGTTTAACGGAGAGCAAATATTTGCCACACAAATATGAATTGTGTTAGAACTGTCTGCTACTGCCTTCGCGATTGTATTTGCTGATTGTATTTGCTAATTTGTTATTTTCAGGTGTCTAGACAAATTTAAGAGCTTGTTTGGTTAGTTATTTGCCGTAGCTCAAAGCGGTAATAGTAGTTATTGAAATGAAAATGACTATAAGGGTATAATTATTTTCATAAATTATCATATACATAATTTTTTTTAATTCTTCTAGGTGAATATATTATTTTCTATTTTACAATATTATATAACAAAAATGTTAATTAAATTTGAAATAATAGAAACTTAGAAACTTCAATCTACAGAGTAATCATCAAATATTATCAGTTAAAACAACGAAAGCTTGCTCTATATGGAAGTTAAAAAGGAATGCAGAATGAAAGCCAATTGAATGGCAAAAAAACTACTTTATTCTACGCTTAAAAGCTACAAACTAAAGCCAAATGCACGAAGAAACCTAAATGTTGTATCAATTTTGGAACACATTTCCGAGGGAAGATTTAATTAAACCTCCCCTCCATAATCATTACAAATCTGCAAAAAGATGGTATGTCTTGGAATCTACAGAGATAAGTCTCAAAGCTGCAACTGCTGCTGCAAGAGACATACAGATGAAAAAGCAAACATTGAACCAATGCCATAGCTTTTGCAAATTATTCAGTTCGTTCTTCTTTGCAATCAGGTACATGTGATTAGCTAGAATAAATGTGAGAGGGAAGGTACTAATAGCACCGGTCAAGCTTTCAAAATCACCTAAAAAGGGCAGAAGAGCTGACACCAGTGTGGTAACAAACAGGTAGCCACCTCTTACACCTAACCGAAATGACAAGTTTCGGATCGCCAATGGACTGCCTTTAATCCCATACCTCGTATCCAAGAACTCATACATTGGACTTGCAAAAATCTGCAGGAACACGAGTGCATTAGTGCAGAACATGAACAAATCTTGAAAACCAAGTCAATAAAAGAAAATGATAAAGAGATACTCAAAAAGCATCAGTGATGGTGTGAAATACATGCAAAGCAATGACTGATTGGAAGAACGCGGCAATATTGGCCAGTGACTTCACCCAGACAGGACCACGGACGCTGCTAAGCAGATATGTTGATGTCGAATTTCCATAAGCCCAGTAACCAATCCAAGTAACAGCTAACAACAACAAACTTCCAAATGAGAATTGAAAGTATAATGCCTTCAACATGTTACTTACAACGGGTTGCTTTATTGTTGCCTGATTGAGCGACAGATGTATAAGTGGAAGTAAAAAAAAAACAAAAATGCAATACTGGAAGAAATAATGGTGCATTATAATTTTATATGAAGCAATGTTATTAAACCCGTCTAAGACATAGACCCGGCTAAAAAAATGGGTGGATAGGTCATTGGTTTAACCAGTGGGTCATAAAAATATTAATAATATTAATTAAATAATTATAATTTAAAATAATTATAATTATAATATAATTAAAAATATCAAAAAACCAGTCCGGGTCAATCGAGTCTGTGCAGGTTGACCAGTTCAACCATGGGTCAGTTAGTTCATTATGGTTTTTATTGTTAAATGGTTCAAAAACAAAACCAGCAAGGTTTTTAAGTTATCCCTAAACGATCAGATCCCACTACATCAGCTTAGATGCCTCAAAACAAACCCAACCCAACAGAACTTGATGTTTGTCTATCCCCCTAAACTAATCAAACATTTGAAAACTAATGGTTATGACTGTTCAGGTCCCCTTTGGTCATTCCTGATAGCCAAAAAGTGTATTTCTCAAAGACCAGAAACAAAAGGGCAGAATATTAGTGAAATCTTGAATCAACAAAGTGAAGAGCAACCTGGATGTGCAACTATTCAATAGTTTTTGCAAATAATTCCATTATAACTATAATTAGATGACATGAGAAACCGTGCCCAACTTCAATTAAAATAAAATGGATTTCAATTCCCATCACACCTGTATCTCTGGAAGCATTCCCGTGTTGTATGCAAAAACCAGATTAGCAGCTGCCCCTATTGATGTAAAGATTTTAGCCGTTGGTGTTCCTGGGATGCTGTAATCCCTTGGTGGTGCTTTCAGGCCTACAACAGAGTTGCTACTTTGAGTTCAGCATAGCTACTTTGAATTTGACCTTTTAGTAAAAGTATTGATGTAAAAGATTTTAAGCGTTGGTGATCCTGGGATGCTGTAATCCCTGAGTGGTGCTTTCAGGCCTTACAACAGAGTTGCATTACTTTGAGATTCAGCATAGCTTACTTTGAAATTTGACCTTCTTTAGTAAAAGTAGAAAATTATGAATATAAACAAGTAAACAGAAATTATTGATATCTGAACAAATCAAACGGACAATTAATTCACATATGTGTGCATGAGAAAGAGAGAGAGACGAAGAGAGAATATTTGAACATAAATGAAAATCAGACAGTTCGGCTTGATCGGCCAGAAACTCCTCGACAATATGAAACTTACAGTTTCTATTGTTGAACAGGTCTAGAGATGGCATCTTAGCAAGGAAGAGTACTTAAACCACTTGAAGCAAATAATCACGGGCTACTTTTTAAAGTGTTGAGGAATTCTTTATAACTTCATGTCATTAACTATGCATTGCTTGTGAGACTGAATTATCATTTCTTATAACATACTCCCAATAGCAAGTACAAAGGCAAGAACCGATTGGCTGGTATCAGACAAGAAGAAAAAGAACATGGAGGATCAAAGTAATTTTTCACAGAAAATGCTGAGATTCACAATATCGGTACATGTTCCTAATTTGCACACGAATTTAAAGGAAAACGTTAATCATATATAATAATATATATTATATATATAATTTATTTTTTTTTTTTTTTTTTTGTACCAGAGGCAAGAACATACACCAGCATAAAGAATATTATCCAAGTGATCCGCAAATTTCTGTGATGGCAACTAAAGCATCCAGATGCAGGGTTTAAGATCAAAAAAAACTAACACGGGCATGTGGGTTAATTGAATATGAATTAAACCATCAGACACTTCAGTATGTTATGTCATTCTGATATTTATTCAAAGCAAATTATTGCAAGACTCCAATAAAAAAGTTTTTTGAATATTAGCATAATAAAATTAACAATCATCAATTCTTCAATTTTTGAGTAATAAATACATTCATAAAAATGTCAAACAGGCATATTACAAGCTAGATGCATAGTGCAAGGAATTTCAAATAATAAAATGTCAAACAGGCATATTAAGCTAGATGCATAGTGCAAAGGAATTTCAAATAATGCACTCCTCCAGCACAATAGTTCACAGCTTGTTGACTTACCATTATTAATTGAGAGCACAATTGCTACAATGATATATATCAGGGTGAGGACTGTTGATACGCCAAGCCAAATTCGCAAGGCTGACAAATGAGGAGTTGCAATGGCAAACAAAGCACATACAATCCCAGCAATAGCAATGAAGTACGGAAGCTTCATGTCGCTGTCATCACTAAAAAGAACATAAACAGCCTGCAAAACAAAAACATAGAATCAACGAAGAACCGAAAATGACTTAAATAGCATTTATGATATAAAAGGACCTTGTTCAGAAGAGATTATAATTGACGAAACATACACTTTCCTGTTATAAATAATGACTTTCACTGAGTTCTTAATTAATTAGTTTATTAACTAGTATGAAGTATAAATGATAGATAAAAAAAATATAGCAGAAAGAACATTTATAGGGCTCACACACCTCAACAAAATTGTAAAAATCTTTTTGCACAATGGATTAGACTGAGTTTCTGTTTGAAGAAACATAACCAAAAGTAAAATATAGTACTTGACTTGCCCCTTGTAAAATTATTCCCATAGGGCAAAATTTAACAAATTTGATCTTACCTTAAGTGCCTCACCTGCCAAAATAATGTATCCAATGTTAATCATGAATAGATTAATATATTGCAATCCCCATATAAGAGAATAAGCTTTCTTGCCTGCAGTAAAAGGTTTGATGAACATGATCAAACAACAGTTTACATAATCAGTAATTTAATCAAAATAGACATCAATGAGTATACTTTTTCAATTTCCTTTTCGCTTATACCATATATATATTCTGCAAGATCTCTGTATCTGATATGTCTCTTCCCTCCAAATTCATGGAGCTTGGCAACGAGAGAATTTGCATACAATGATATTGCAGCAGCTACTATCAAACCAACTACACCAAATACCCAACCCAGAGGGACCATAATGGTCCCAGCATAGCCCAATACATATGCACTGTTGACACCAGTTGTAAGCACAAAAGCCACTTGAAACCAAGAATCTGCAAGTTCCAAAAGAAACTATGAAATGAGTTAAAAATAAAAATAACTTATCAAAACCATTAAATCTCTGATAAAATATTAATATAAACCCAGAAACATAAACAACCTCTTTTTTCATTTTCCATAAAGGAGCATCAAAACTGAAATATTTAACAGATGCCCAATATTTAAAGATATTCTACCATATTCAACAAAAAATATTCATCCAAGTGATCTGTACATAACTGCATATTAGATTAATCTCTACTAAAATTTCTCAAAAGAAAAACTGAATCTAAATATTGAAAAGGAAAATGGTAGTCAAAAACTCATTATGCATATTAGATTAATCTCTACTAAAATTTCTCAAAAGAAAAACTGAATCTAAATATTGAAAAGGAAAATGGTAGTCAAAAACTCATTTCTAAGCAAAATTAAGGTGGTTTAAGCATCTAGTTTAGTCAAAGAAACTGGGTATAAACAAAAACAGCATTTTCAAGAATTCAAGATCAGTATAAACTGTAACACACCCTTTTTAACTGTAAAACCACGTACCTACCCGGAAGGTACAGAAAAAAACTAGCCCATCATAGTATAGAAAAAAGGAATCCAAATGAGAAGGAGCAAACAAACAAACCGCTGCTAATCTGGTGGGCAGTTTCTGGAATCTCAACCGCTAAATGTTCTTCATATATTTTTCTAGGCCGCGCACCATCATTATTCCCGTCCCTTACTGTCTGTTCTTGCTGGTGTCAGTGAGTAAAGATTTATGAAAGTTGGAGAAAAATTTTCATTATCTTTTCATTCGATGAAATTATATGAGCTACAAAAAAAGACATGTTATATAGAAGTCTACAATGGCTAACAAACTCTCACGCTTAACAGTAACACCCTGGCTTAGCTAACTAAATAACTAAAACAGTAGAAGAGAAGAAAGACATGTTATCTAGAAGTCTAAAATGACTACCTCTCTCTCACGCTTAACACCCTGGCTCCGCTGACTAAATATCTAAAACAATATAAGAGGGGTGTATTGCATCAAGTCCGTTAGATTTTAAAATATTTTAAAATTTTAATAGTATTCAATATAAAATTTTTTAGAATCTGTTAAAATTTTGTGATATTTAATTCAAAATTCATAAAAATGTGATGGTATTTAAAAATTTGCTGATTCTGAAGAATTCTATAAAATTATTGACTTCTTTAGATTTTAAAGTGCAAGGAATAAATAAAAAAGTTATTCATTCCATCCAATCCAAAGATTTTAAAAATCTTTTAAAATCTAATAAAGTCTTAATCAAATACATCCTAAAACGGAAATTCAATGCACCTCTTAATAGAACAGAAACCCTTAATATAACGGAAGTGAGACGGGTATCCACGAATTTTAAAGTATCTACATATGTATCTTTTTAAAATTTTACTATTCATATTTGTTCTAAACCCGTTTAAATATTTAATATCCGTATCCGTTCAAAACCTGTTGAAAGTATCTTTTAAACAGGTAACGTGCCCACGAATTTTTAACTATTCAAATTTCGAATTTATATTTAAAATGCTTTTTTTACTAATAATGGATAGGGTACCCACTACCGAACTCGTTTAATATAGCAGTGCGGGATAGTTGCGGACAACACTGACCATTGCAGGTATTTCACTGTCGGCTGTGGCGGTAAGGTTTTCATGAACAAAAAGATGATTTTTGAGAAGATGATGCATTTTGCTTTTTTGGTCCCTCGTTATTTTTAGTTTTTGATTGGGTTCAAAATCTTTTAATTTGTTCAATTAGATCCTGAAATTAATCTGTAATTCCATCAAAATTTGTAAAAAAGGTTTCATCAATTCCATAAAATTTTATATAGAATTCTAGTGAAATATTTAGAAATCTTAGAAAATCTTTCGATTCTATCAAATTCAACCGTCTTTTAAAATCTAACGCAAAGCTAAAATAACAGTAGATTAGTGACATTAGGTGACAGCAATAAACTCTGTACACAGTGATGATCCCTCTCTTCTCCGATCAAGAGCGAGACGCTCTCTTCCTCAATGATTATATGTCTCGCAGCCAGTGTTTATATAGCACTCACACTCTAGAATTCCAAAAAACGGAAAGTCTAATAAAGAAATATATTGAAATTAAATCGGACCCAGTAAAATTCTAGATAGCCAAATCTATTCAAGGGTTATTCAGGGAGTTGCCTTTTGACGATAAAAATGAAATTTTAAACAGCGAAATCTATTCGAAAGTTATTTATGGAGTTGCCTTTAAATATAGAAATGAATTCTCGAAAGAAACCTTACAGGAAGAATCTCGCTTTTTTTTTTTTCTCTTTTTTTGTTCTCTCTCTCCGTAAAATGTTTGGCGAACTCGGCACAATTTAAGCTCGAGCTCGATACTTGGATAAATTTAAAATGTGTATATAAAAGTTCGATAGAGCTTGATAAGACTCGATAAATTTTTAAACTGAACATCATTAAACTCGAGTTCGACTTGTTTGCCAATGAGCTCCGCTCGAGCTCGAGATCCATTCAAACGAACTTATTCAAAATTCTTTCGAGCTGAGCTTAAACAGCTGGCTTAGCTCATTTAAACCCCCTCATTTGCTGCACAAATATGAATTTTGTTAGAACTGTCTACTACTACCTTCACGATTATATTTTCAGATTGAAGGTATCATGATAAGTAATTTGTTAGCTTCAGGTGTCTAGACAAATTTAAGGGCTTGTTCGGTTAGTTGTAGCTCATAGCACTAATGGCAGTTATTGAAATGAAAAACAAATTTAAGGGCTTGTTATCGGGTTAGTTGTAGCTCATAGCATAATGGCCAGTTATTTGAAAATGAAAAATGGGTATGATTATTTTTCAAATTTAATTATCATATATATATTAGTAGCACTAATGGCAGTTATTGAAATGAAAAGTGACTATAAGGTATGATTATTTTCATAAGTTATCAAATATATATTAATTTTTTATTTATTATATTATATAATAAAAATGTTAATTAAATTTGCTGTAATAGAAACTTCAATCAACATACTATGGAGGTTAAAATGAAATGCAGAATGGAAGCCAATTGATTGGCAATAAACTACTTTATTCTATGCTTAAAGCTACAAACCAAAGCCAAATACAACGAAGAAATCTAAATGTTGTATCAATTTTGGAACACATTTCCAAGGGAAGATTTAATTAAACCTCCCTTCCATAATCATCACAAATCGGCAAAAAGATGGTATGTCTTGGAATCTACAGAGATAAGTCTCAAAGCTGCAACTGTTGCTGCAAGAGACATACAGCTGAAAAAGCAAACATTGAACCAATGACATATCTTTTGCAAATTATTCAGTTCGTTCTTCTTTGCAATCAGGTACATGTGATTAGCTAGAATAAATGTGAGAGGGAAGGTACTAATCGCACCGGTCAAGCTTTCAAAATCTCCTAAAAAGGGCAGAAGAGCTGACACGAGTGTGGTAACAAACAGGTAGCCACCTCTTACACCTAACCTAAATGACTAGTTCCGGATCGCCAATGGACTGCCTCTAATCCTATACCTCGTATCCAAGAACTCATACATTGGACTTGCAAAAATCTGCAAGAACACGAGTGCATTAGTGCAGAACATGAACAAATCTTGAAAACCAAGTCAATAAAAGAAAATGATAAAGAGATACTCAAAAAGCATCAGTGATGGTGTGAACTACATGCAAAGCAATGACTGATTGGAAGATGACTGATTGAAGACGCGGCAATATTGAGCCAGTGTCTTCATTGGAAGAACGCGGCAATATTGGCCAGTGTCTTCACCCAAACAGGACCACTGACGCTGCTAAGCAGATATGTTGATGTCGAATTTCCATAAGCCCAGTAACCAATCCAAGTAACAGCAAACAATAACAAACTTCCAAATGTGAATTGAATGTACAGTGCCTTCATCATGTTACTTACAACGGGTTGCTTTATTGTTGCCTGTTGTAGATTAAGCAACAGATGTATAAGTTGAAGGAAGAAACAAAAATGCAATACTGGAAGATATGATGGTACATTATATTGTTGTGTGAAGCAATGTTATTAAACCTGGTCTGGACATTGACCTGGCTAAAGAACTGGATGGATGAGTCACTAATGAAACATTTTAAAACTAATGGTTATGACTGTTCAGGTCCCCTTTGGTCATTCCTGATAGCCAAAAAGTGTATTTCTCAAAGACCAGAAACAAAAGGGCAGAATATTAGTGAAATCTTGAATCAACAAAGTGAAGAGCAACCTGGATGTGCAACTATTCAATAGTTTTTGCAAATAATTCCGTTATAACTATATTTAGATGACATGAGAAACCGTGCCCAAATTCAATTAAAACAAAATGGATTTCAATTCCTATCACACCTGTATCTCTGGAAGCATTCCTGTGTTGTATGCAAAAACCAGATTAGCAGCTGCCCCTATTGATGTAAAGATTTTAGCCGTTGGTGTTCCTGGGGTGCTGTAATCCCTTGGTGGTGCTTTCAGGCCTACAACAGAGTTGCTACTTTGAGTTCAGCATAACTACTTTGAATTTGACCTTTTAGTAAAAGTAGAAATTATGATATAAACAGTAAACAAGAAATTATGATCTGAACAATCAAACGATCAACGATAAGTAAATTCAATTATGTGTTGCAGTGAGAAAGAGAAAGAGAGAGAGAGAGAGAGAGAATATTTGACATAAATGAAAATCAGACAGTTGCTGACGGCAGAAACTCCTCGACAATTGAGAACCTTCAGTTTTTTCTTTGTTGACAGTCTAGAGATGGCATCTAGCAAGGGAAGAGTAATTAAACCACTGAAGCACGAAATCACGGGCCTCTTTTAAAGTGTTTGAAGGATTCTTTCTAACTTCATGTCATACTATGCTTTGCTTGTGAGACTGATTCTTTCTATAACATACTCCCAATGCAAGTAAGCAAGAACCGATTGGCTGTTCAGACAGAAGAAAAAGAACATGGAGGACTCAAAGTAATTTTCACAGAAAATGCTGGAAATTCACATATGGTACATGATTCCACATATGGTTACATGTTTCTTAATTTGCACACGAATTAAAGGAAAAACGTTGATGCATACATTTTTTTTTTTTTTTTTTTTTTTTTTTTTTTTTTTTTTTTGTACCAGAGGCAAGAACTACACCAGCATAAAGAAATGATTATCCAAGTGTCCGCAAATTTCTTGGATGGCAACTAGCATCCAGATGCGGGTTGATCACAAAAACTAGACACGGGCATGTAGGGTTAATTGAATGAATTAACATCAGCACTTCAGTGTATGTCATCTTGATTTTATTTCAAAAGCAATATTGCAGACTCCAATAAAAGTTTTTTGAATATTAGCATAATAAATTAACAATCATCCAATTCTTCATTTTGAGTAAGTAATACATCATAAAATGTCAAACAGGCATATTAAGCTAGATGCATAGTGCAAAGGAATTTCAAATAATGCACTCCTCCGGCACAATAGTTCACAGCTTGTTGACTTACCATTATTAATTGAGAGATCAATTGCTACAATGATATATATCAGGGTGAGGACTGTTGATACGCCAAGCCAAATTCGCAAGGCTGACAAATGAGGAGTTGTAATGGCAAACAAAGCACATACAATCCCAGCAATGGCAATGAAGTATGGAAGCTTCATTTCATTGTCATCACTATAAAGAACATAAACAGCCTGCAAAACAAAAACATAGAATCAACGAAGAACCGAAAATGACTTAAATAGCATTTATGATATAAAAGGACCTTGTTCAGAAGAGATTATAATTGACGAAACATACACTTTCCTGTTATAAATAATGACTTTCACTGAGTTCTTAATTAATTAGTTTATTAACTAGTATGAAGTATAAAATGATAGATAAAAAAAATATAGCAGTATAAAATGGATAGAATAAAGAAATATAGCAGAAAAGAACATTTATAGGGGCGTCAAGACACACCTCACGAAAATTGTAAGAGAGATTCCTTATTGCTTACAATGGAGTTGAGACTAGTTTTCTGTTATGGTTGATAGAAAACAAGTAACCAAATAGGAACAATTTAAGTAACTTGAACCCTTGTAAATTACCCTTGTAAAATTATTCCCATAGGGCAAAATTTAACAAATTTGATCTTACCTTAAGTGCCTCACCAGCCAAAATAATGTATCCAATGTTAATCATGAATAGATTAATATATTGCAATCCCCATATAAGAGAATAAGCTTTCTTGCCTGCAGTAAAAGGTTTGATGAACATGATCAAACAACAGTTTACATAATCATTAATTTAATCAAAATAGACATAAATGAGTATAATTTTTCAATTTCCTTTTTGCTTATACTATATATATCCTGCAAGATCTCTGTATCTGATATGTCTCTTCCCTCCAAATTCATGGAGCTTGGCAACAAGAGAATTTGCACCAAATTCATGGAGCTTGGCAACAAGAGAATTTGCATACAATGATATTGCAGCAGCTACTATCAAACCAACTACACCAAATACCCAACCCAGAGGGACCATAATGTCCCAGCATAGCCCAATACATAGGCACTGTTGACACCAGTTGTAAGCACAAAACCCACTTGAAACCAAGAATCTGCAAGTTCCAAAAGAAACTATGAAATGAGCTAAAAATAAAAATAACTTATCAACACCATTAAATCTCTGATAACATATTAATATAAACCCAGAAACATAAACAACCTCTTTTGTCATTTTCTATAAAGGAGCATCAAAACTGAAATATTTAACAGATGCCCAATGGAACCAAACAATATTTAAAGATATTCTACCATATTCAACAAAAAATATTCATCCAAGTAATCTGTACATAACTGCATATTAGATTAATCTCTACTAAAATTTCTCAAAAGAAAAACTGAATCTATATATTGAGAAGGAAAATGGTAGTCAAAAACTCATTTCTAAGCAAAATTAAGTAAAATTTCTCAAAAGAAAAACTGAATCTATATATTGAGAAGGAAAATGGTAGTCAAAAACTCATTTCTAAGCAAAATTAAGGTGGTTTAAGCATCTAGTTTAGTCAAAGAAACTGGGTATAAACAAAAACAGCATTTTCAAGAATTCAAGATCAGTATAAACTGTTACGCACCCTTTTTAACTGTAAGACCACGTACGTACCCGGAAGGTACAGAAAAAAACTAGCCCATCATAGTATAGAAAAAAGGAATCCAAATGAGAAGGAACAACCAAACAAACCGCTGCTAATCTGGTGGGCAGTTTCTGGAGTCTCAACTGCCAGATGTTCTTCATCATATATTTTTCTAGGCCGCGCATCATCATTATTGCCGTCCATCACTGTCTGTTCTTGCTGGTGACAGTTTGTAAAGATTTATGAAACTTGGAGAAAAATTTTCATTAGCTTTTCATTCACTGAAATTATATGAGCTACAAAAGAAGACATGTTATATAGAAGTCTAAAATGACTAACAAACTCTCACGCTTAACAGTAACACCCTGGCTTAGCTAACTAAATAACTAAAACAGTAGAAGAGAAGAAAGACATGTTATATAGGAGTCTAAAATGACTAACTCTCTCTCACGCTTAACACCCTGGCTTCGCTAACTAAATATCTAAAACAATATAAGAGGGGTGTATTGGATCAAGTCTGTTAGATTTTTAAATATTCTAAAATTTTAATGGTATTTAATATAGATTTTTTTGGAGTCTGTGTTGCTCAATTCAGACCTTTATTAAATCGATAAAAATTTGATAATATTTAAAAAAATTGCTAATTTTGAAGAATTTTATAAAATTATTGACTTCTTTAGATTTTAAAGTGCAAGGTATGAATAAGAAAAGTCATTCATTCCATCCTCCAACCCAAAAATTTCAAAAATTTTTTAAAATCTAATAGAGTCTTAATCAAATACATCCTAGAACGGCAATTCAATATACCCCCTTAATAGAACAGAAACCCTTAATATAATAGAAGTGGGACAGGTACCCACGAATTTTAAATTATCTGTATATTTATCTGTTTAAAATTTTACAATTCGTATTTATTCTAAATTTGTTGAAAGTACCTCTTAAACGGGTAAAGTACCCGTGAATTTAATAGGGTACCCTCTATGAAAACCGTTTAATATAGCAGTGCGGGATGGCTGCCGATAACGATGTCCATTGCAGGCCTTTCATTGTAGGCGGCAGTAAGGTATTAACGAAGAAAAAGATGATTTGTATTTTGCTTTTTTGGTCCCTCGTTGTTTTTTAGTTTTTTATTGGGTTCAGAATCTTTTAATTTGTTCAATTAGAACCTGAAATTAATTTTGATTGGATATATAAAAATTATTGTAATTCCATCGAAGTTAATCAAAATCTATATAAAAAAAAAAAAGGTCTCATCAATTCCATAAAATTCTACGTAGAATTCTAGTAGAATATGTAAAAATCTTAGAAAATCCTTCAATTCTGTCAAATTCAACAATTCTTTTAAAATCTAACACAAAGCTAAAATGACAGTAGTGACATTAGGTGACAGCTAATAAACTTTGTACACAGTGATGGTCCCTCTCTTCTCCGATCAAGAGCGAGATGCTCTCTTCCTCAATGATTATATGTCTCTCAGCCAGTGTTTATATAGCACTCATACTCTAGAATTAAAAAAACGGAAAGTCTAATAAAGAAATATATTGAAATTGAATCGGACCCAGTAAAATTCTAGATAGCCAAATCTATTCAAAGGGTATATAGGAAGTTGCCTTTTGATGATAAAAATGAAATTCTAGACAGCGAAATCTATTCGAAAGTTATTTATGGAGTTGCCTTTAAATATAGAATCTGGCTTTTTTTTTTTTTTTTTTTTTTTTTTTCCTCTTTTTTTTTTTTTTTTTTTTTTCCTCTTTTTTTGTTCTCCCTCCGTAAAATGTTTGGCAAACTCAGCACAATGTAAGCTCGAACTTGATGTTTAAATAGGTTAAAAATGTGTATATAAAAGTTCTATAGAGCTCGATAAGACGCGACAAATTTTTGAACTGAACATCATTAGGCTCGAGTTCGGCTTGTTTACTAATGAGCTCACTCAAGCTCGAGATCCATTCAAGCGAACTTATTCGAACTTTTTTCGAGCCGAGCTTAAGCAGCTCGCAAGCTGGCTCCGCTCATTTACACCCCCTTATTTGCCGCACAAATATGAATTGTGTTAGAACTGTCTACTATTACCTTCGCGATTAAATTTACAGATTGGAAGTATCATGATAAGTAATTTGTTATCTCCAGGTGTCCAGACAAACTTAAGGGCTTGTTCGGTTAGTTGTAGCTCATAGCACTAATGGCAGTTATTGAAATGAAAAGTGACTATAAGGTATGATTATTTTCATAAGTTATCAAATATATATTAATTTTTTATTTATTATATTATATAATAAAAATGTTAATTAAATTTGCTGTAATAGAAACTTCAATCTACACATTATGGAAGTTAAAATGAAATGCAGAATGGAAGCCAATTGATTGGCAAATAAACTACTTTATTCTATGCTTAAAGCTACAAACTAAAGCCAAATACACGAAGAAATCTAGATATTGTATCAATTTTGGAACACATTTCCAAGGGAAGATTTAATTAAACCTCCCTTCCAAAATCATCACAAATCGGCAAAAAGATGGTATGTCTTGGAATCTACAGAGATAAGTCTCAAAGCTGCAACTGCTGCTGCAAGAGACATACAGCTGAAAAAGCAAACATTGGACCAATGCCATAGCTTTTGCAAATTATTCAATTTATTCTTCTTTGCAATCAGGTACATGTGATTAGCTAGAATAAATGTGAGAGGAAATGTACTAATAGCACCGGTCAAGCTTTCAAAATCACCTAAAAAGGGCAGAAGAGCTGATACCAGTGTGGTAACAAACAGGTAGCCACCTCTTACACCTAACCTAAATGACAAGTTCCGGATCGCCAATGGACTGCCTTTAATCCCATACCTCGTATCCAAGAACTCATACATTGGACTTGCAAAAATCTGCGGGAACACGAGTGCATTAGTGCAGAACATGAACAAATCTTGAAAACCAAGTCAATAAAGAAAATGATAAAAAGATACTCAAAAAGTATCAATGATGGTGTGAAGTACATGCAAAGCAATGACTGATTGGAAGAACGCTGCAATATTGGCCAGTGTCTTCACCCAAACAGGACCACTAACGCTGCTAAGCAGATATGTTGATGTCGAATTTCCATAAGCCCAGTAACCAATCCAAGTAACAGATTGGCAAGAAGAAAACGCGCCTGCAATATTTCGGCCAGTGTCTTCACCCAAAACAGGACCACTTGAACGCTGCTAAGGGCCAGATATGTTGATGATGGAATTTCCATAGTCCCAGTAGTAACCAACTCCAAGTAACAGCAAAAACAATCAACAAACTTCCAACAATGTGAAACTTGAAAGATTTACAGTTGCCTTTCATTCATCGTTTACTTACAAGCGGTTGCTTATGTGCTGGTTGATGCAAAGCAATGACTGATTGGAAGAACGCTGCAATATTGGCCAGTGTCTTCACCCAAACAGGACCACTAACGCTGCTAAGCAGATATGTTGATGTCGAATTTCCATAAGCCCAGTAACCAATCCAAGTAACAGCAAACAATAACAAACTTCCAAATGTGAACTGAAAGTACAGTGCCTTCATCATGTTACTTACAACGGGTTGCTTTATTGTTGCCTGTTGTAGATTCAGCAACAGATGTATAAGTTGAAGGAAGAAACAAAAATGCAATACTAGAAGATATGATGGTGCATTATATTGTTGTGTGAAGCAATGTTATTAAAACTGGTCTGGACATTGACCTGGCTAAAGAACTGGATGGATGGGTCACTAATGAAACATTTGAAAACTAATGGTTATGACTGTTCAGGTCCCCTTTGGTCATTCGTGATAGCCAAAAAGTGTATGTCTCAAAGACCAGAAACAAAAGGGCGGAATATTAGTGAATCTTGAATCAATGAAGTGAAGAGCAACCTGGATGTGCAACTATTCAATAGTTTTTGCAAATAATTCCATGATAATTATATTTACATGACATGAGAAACCATGCCCAAATTCAATTAAAACAAAATAGATTTCAATTCCTATCACACCTGTATCTCTGGAAGCATTCCTGTGTTGTATGCAAAAACCAGATTAGCAGCTGCCCCTATTGATGTAAAGATTTTACTCGTTGGTGTTCCTTGGATGCTGTAATCCCTTGGTGGTGCTTTCAGGCCTACAACAGAGTTGCTACTTTGAGTTCAGCATAACTACTTTGAATTTGACCATTTAGTAAAAGTAGAAATTATGATATAAACAATAAACAAGAAATTATGATATGAACAATCAAATGACAAGTAAATTCAATATGTGTGCATGAGAAAGAGAGAGAGAAAGAATATTTGACATAAATGAAAATCAGACAGTTGCTGACGGAAGAAACTCCTCGACATTGAGAACCTTCAGTGTTTTCTTTGTTGACAGTCTAGAGATGGCATCTAGCAAGGAAAGAGTAATTAAACTACAGAAGCACATAATCACGGGCCACTTTTGAAGTATTTGAAGGATTCTTTCTAACTTCATGTCATACTACGCATTGCTTGTGAGACTGATTCTTTCTATAACATACTCCGAATACAAGTATGCAAGAACCGATTGGCTGTTCAGACAGAAGAAAAAGAACATCGAGGACTCAAAGTAATTTTCACAGAAAAATGCTGGAAATTCACATATGGTACATGTTTCTTAATTTGCACATGATTAAAGGAAAACGTTAATCATAAGATTTTTTTTGTATCAGAGGGAAGAACTACACCAGCAAAAACAAATGATTATCCAAGTATTCGCAAATTTCTTGGACTGGCAACTAGAATCCAGATGCGGGGTTGATCACAAAAACTAGACACGGGCATACAGGGTTCATTGAATGAATTACCATTAGCTCTTCATTGTATGTCATCTTGATTTTAGTCCAAAAGCAATATTGCAGACTCCAATAAAAGTTTTTTGAATATTAGCATAATAAAATAACAATCATCTGATTCTTCATTTTGAGAAAGTAATACATCATAAAATGTCAAACAGGCATATTAAGCTAGCATAGTACAAAGGAATTTCGATTAATGTACTACTCCTGCGCAATAGTTCACAGCTTGTTGACTTACCATCATTAATTGAGAGAACGATTGCTACAATGATATATATCAGGGTGAGGACTGTTGATACACCAAGCCAAATTCGCAAGGCTGACAAATGAGGAGTTGCAATGGCAAACAAAGCACATACAATCCCAGCAATAGCGATGAAGTACGGAAGCTTCATTTCATTGTCATCACTAAAAAGAACATAAACAGCCTGCAAAACAAAAACATAGAATCAACGAAGAAGCGAAAATGACTGAAAATAGCATTTGTGATATAAAAGGACCTTGTTCCGAATAGATTATAATTGATGAAACATATTCCTGTTATAAATAATGACTTCCACTGAGTTCTTAATTAATTAGTTTATTAACTAGTATGAAGTATAAAATGATAGATAAAAAAAATATAGCAAAAAGAAGCATTTATAGGACTCACCCACCTCAACAAAATTGTGAAAATTTTTATGTACAATGGATTAGACTAAGTTTCTGTTTGAAGAAACATAACCGAAAGTAAAATATAGTACTTGACTTGCCCCTTGTAAAATTATTCACATAGGGCAAAATTTAACAACTTGCTCTTACCTTAAGTGCCTCACCAGCCAAAATAATGTATCCAATGTTAATCATGAATAGATTAATATATTGCAATCCCCATATGAGAGAATAAGCTTTCTTGCCTGCAGTAAAAAGGTTTGATGAACGTAATCAAACAACAGTTACATAATCACTAATTTAATCAAAATAGACATAAATGAGCATAATTTTTCAATTTCCTTTTTGCTTATACCATATATATATCCTGCAAGATCTCTGTATCTGATATGTCTCTTCCCCCCAAATTCATGGAGCTTGGCAACAAGAGAATTTGCATACAATGATATTGCAGCAGCTACTATCAAACCAACTACACCAAATACCCACCCCAGAGGGACCATAATGGTCCCAGCATAGACCATAAATGGTCCCAGCATAGCCCCAGACCTACATAAGGCACTGCTTGACATTAGATTGGCCCGGAGTTAATCAGCCAGTTACTTTTGTAAGCAGCGAGGAAAACCGTCTAACTTCTGTAAAACAAAGAATCGTGCAAGTTTCCAAAAGAAAAATCAAATGTGCGGCAAAAAAAAAAAAAAAAAAAAAAAAAAAAACTTATCAGCACCGGTTCACAATAAATCTTTCTGAGTTAGAATTTATTAATATATTATAACCTAAGCAGGGAGAACATATAACACGATACTTTCAAATTAAGCCGAAAATCAACAGAATATTCTAAACTAGACATTTTATTCAAGCAAAAAAAATATCTTCACATACGGTGGATTACAAAAGGAATCCGTCCAAACAATAATTGCATCATTAAGAGGATATATAATCTTCGTCTATGGAAAAAGGATTCTCCGTCCAAAAAAGGAAAAATATCTTGTGTATATACTAAACTATATCTGGAAAAGAGAGACTAAAAGGTGGTAATCAAAAATACACTCATATTTTCTGGAAGGCAAACATTAAAAGGAATAGGGATTTAACTGCGGATTCCATAATTAGAGTCCAAAAGATAAATGCGAAAGAAAAATGATGTATTCATTTGACGAAACACACAACCATAGAAGACGCTGGTAGGATGGAAAGAAGAGGGTTATTCAATGCCCGGACTCTTCCTAATCACATTTTTTCACAAGAATTCAAGATCAGTATAAACAACACTGATCTTTACTACACATAAAGAAAACTCTGAGTGAGAAGTACCCTGCCCTGCATACCAGACCAAACTTCAGATCACTTATTAAATGTACCCTACGTAAAAGAGGGACCCATCATATTTGAATAACCTGCGGAGAGTATATACAGTTAACTCATTTCTAAAATTTACAAATCCACTATATAGACGGAAAAAAAAAACTAGCCTCTCATATAAATAAATAAGGTTGGACATGAGGTCAAAGAAAACTAGGAGAGGATGCGCACAAATGAGAAAATACAAGAAGTAAAGACAACAACCACCACATAACCGCCTGCTCCAATTAACCTGACGTTGGGAAAAAGAACTGCAAAGAATCAGAAACCAATCAGACCAAAAGGCATTAAGGAACTAAAGGCATGATAAAAAACCGAATTTCTAACTTGAATAGAGAGCGATTCTTTCCTCAATTTCTTAAGTACAAGTTTCTGGGAAACTTGAAGTTCTCTAGAGCTAGGACACTAAAAGCACACCCAAACTGCCGTCTACTCCCACAGTAGATAGGAGGAGTATAGGGCAGAGTAATGAGGTTGTTGGTGTTTCACCAAGATTGAAGAGATGCAACTAATATGTTCCATTAAAATTGCACTTTCTCTTTCACCACCAGTACAAAAACATAGTTTTGGTTTATTCAGGGTATACTTTATAACCCTTGGGATTAACCCTTTTCTAGGCCGCGCAGCAGATTCAAAGAAAAAAAAAAAAAAAAAAAAAAAAAAAAAAAAGCAGAGAAAGAGTATAGAGAAATTTTAGCCTGAGAGAGAAGTTCCAATCTACTCCAAGTACATTAATGCTTTCTCAAGATTAGCTTCGGTCCAGGGCCTGTTTGGTCTGTGACGAAAACTGATGGTGCCTCGGCAATAGGTTGTTAAACTTCAGGATATACACTCGATACACCCCATTAATTGGGTTAATAATGGCAGGTCACCCGAGAACTCCAGCCAAACCGACTATCTTTTTTATAAAAAGCCTAGGGTCCGATTAATAAGAATGCGAGATGCGTCTCCTTCCTTCGAGAGAATGATCATTTATCTTCCGCGATCACGGTGTTTATATAGCAACTTCACACGTTCCAGCTCATGAATTTTCAAAAGAGAGAGAGCGGAACAAAGTACTACAAATAAATAAGGAGAATGATTTTTGAAAGAAAATCACGTGCCCACCCACAAGTGAGAATTAAATTGCTAAGGGTAATATCATAGCCAAATTCACTATTCTCAGATAAGTAGGAGATTTAGGGGCGAGCACTGCCTAGCCTTTATGAATTGGGTTGTAATTAAAATTTTAAATTCTAGACACAGCTTGAATATTATCTCTTTCGAAACGCCACTTTTGCGTAGCCGGAGTCTGCCTTTTTGGAAGATAGAAATGGATCTCTGTATAAAAGAATTCCTTCAAAAAGATATATATCAAATTGGCTCATCTCTTTGTTTATCTTTTTTTTTTTGCGGGTAAAAGGGATCTACGATCAGAGTAAAAAATTTTTAAAATGGTACGGGTCACGCGTAATCGGCAGTTTCTGCTTAACATGTTTGTTCTCTATCGAATCTCCAAGGAAAAAAACTGAAAAACCACACCTCTGATCCTACTTGATTGTGAATCTTTGAGGATTGGCTGTGAGAGACTTTGGCCATTAGCTGGTGCCGGTTTCTGCTGTTTGGGTATAAGCCTCACAAAAATGGTCACGAATTCGAAAAAAGCGAATAATTCTCTGCAATCTTCTGTACGAAGATTCGCAACCCCGGTCCCCTTAAGCCTGACACATTAATTTCGTATATCACTCTACCTTTAATGGTCTTTTTTCATTAGAGAGAGTATGTGATTTATTTACTTGTTTGATAATATTTTAGCGAAAAGCATTTTTTTAAACGCGAGAATTTGTAAAAATATTAGGGTATTATTTTTCTAAATTGATGTTATTTTTTTTTTTTTTTTTTTTCTCTCCGTAAAATGTTTGGCGGGTCAGAATCGGCAGTTGCTTTTTCAGTTGTTCTTCGATCTCCAAGACACCAACAACTTGCCTACTTGTTGGGATCTTGGGATTGGCTGTAAATTTTGCTTAAACTTGCGTTCCTTTTTGGAAGCTCAAATTCAACGTTCGAGGTTTCTCTGCAACTCTTACGTTCGCACGGCCCCACGCACTTGATTTAATACCTTTTTTTTTTTCAAAAATATATATTTTTTATGATATTTACCAGCATCAGATATTTATTTTATTTTTTTCTAAATTGATTATATGCATTATATTTATATTGTTCATAGCCAATAATTAAAATCTGAATGAAAATTGTTTTATAAATTATCCTAAACAAAATTACCATTTGTTTGGACAAGGGAGAAAAAAAAATAAGAGAAAAAAGAAAATAAAAAGGAAAATAGTAAAAAAATACAATCTATTTCCTTTATTATTTCTCTCTCTTGTTATTTGGATGGAAAAAAAAAATATTAATACTTCCCTTGTTTTTTAAGTTGTAGTTTTACAATTTTAACCATATTCTTATATATTTTAGACCTAAAATATGAATGTATATTATTAGAAGCTTTATATAAAATAATGTCATTTTGCCAACATGTCTATTTACTTTCCAATTTGGGGAAATTGAAATTATGAGCCCAAGAGGATTTCTTACATGTTCTTTTTCCATTAATATTTTCCTCTCTATTTTCAAATAAGAGAAAATTTCTCCAATATTTTCTTCAATTATTTTCTATCCTCTAGCATTTTTCTCTCATCTAAATATAGTATAAAAATTATTAAAAATAATAAAATATTAAAAAGAACCGGCATATTGCACAATTCTTACGTTGTGCAAAACAGTATTTGATGGTGTAGGTTATACTAATATAAAGGAGTTTTGGATTGCTGATTATAAAATTCATCAGATAAAACACAAATAAATCAGACTGACAGATAGTACGATAGCTAATCGTTATTATATAAGCTATTAAAACAATTATTTTTAGTAACTGGTATTATTCAGCTATGAAAATAATTAATTTTCAGACCGAGCATTCTTCTAATATATAAGCAAAATTGAAAAAAAAAAAGAAAGATAAAATTAGGTGGAGGCCAGGGCACAACACCCAAAAAAAATCCTTACAAAAATTACGTTTTTAATCCTTGAAAATATAAAAATTATATTTTTATGCCGCTAAAGTTTTAAAAACTTTTATTTCGCACTCCTAAACAATTTTTTTCCTAATTCCCCCCTCCCTTCGGCTGATATCATCACAATCTAACAGTTTTAGATAAAAGAAATTATTAAGATTATCTTTAAGGCTTATATTCGATAATTTAAAATTTAAAATTATTTTCAAAAAATAATGAAATTCTATGTATATATAATAGGTTATATTTTATTGGGTACTAGAATTTGAAAGATTTATGACAAGAAAGAAATGTTTTTGTCTGTAATTTTAATATTCCAACACTAATATCTAATATAAACATTAAATGATTATATTTGTGAGAATTAAATGATTATATTTATTGCTATTACAATTTGGGTTACCATCTCTATTATTTTTCAATTCTGTATAAATTTTGAAACGTAACACAAATTACATAACAAAAAAATATTGTTGCATTATAGAACTTTGAAGTATAAAAATAAAATATTATATTCAATAATAAAAGGAAAAGAATGACGTGGAAGAAAACTCCTCAATGATAGAAATTGAAGATAGTATAGATACAAAGGTTTCCTTTTTGACATAAAAGAAGGTTTCAGAACCTTATAAATAGAGTCTAGAATTTGCTGCTCTAATAACATGATCACTAATCCAATTATAAAGATATGAAAGACAATCGTATACAGTTAATTTTATTTTTAAAAACACAGAGATTGATTAATTATATTTTTTAAATTATAAAGATCATACTATAATTTTTTTAATATATTATTTTAATATCTCTCTTTTGACGTCTGTGTTTTTTTTATTAACTTAACAAAAAAAAGACGCAAAATATAAGGACAAAATTGTGTATATTTAAAAAAAGATATGGATGAATTTCACAGGGAAAACTCTCTTTACAACTCTGCGACTTGAACCTTGGTCGAGAGAAAATTTAAAGACACCTTTAATCATTTCACCCCTCCTTTCTTTCAATAATATTCTCTTATTATAGTTTGCCCCTCCTTTTATAAATGCCGACTTCGTGACTTGTTGTAGCTAGAAAATTCACTGAAATGATCCTTTAGAACCTTGAATTTGAGAAGGAAATTCCAAGAAAATGGACAATGTGGCTGTCGACTCCTAGTTGATGAGCCCTAAATGAAATTATTAAAATAATTATTTCTCGATGGATGTCTTTTTAAATAATATTTGTGAACGAAAATTTTCACTTGTCCAACTCTACTTTCCTTTAATAGTAAATTAATCATTTGTTAATTATTTTTATTTATTTATTTCTTCTTACAATTATTAAAAATTTAAACTACATTATAAGTAAAGAGTCTTATATTGTAATAATAGATAAAGATGGTTGAATATCATTTTCAAATCATTTGTTTTTAGATAGTTAAACGTGTGGCACGTTTTTTATGCTTGTTATACGTTACCTAATCATAATTTGATTTTTTATTTATAATTTTCTCTTTACTGTTTGTCTATGATTTAATATTATAAATTTTGTATATATAAAAAAAATTAAAAAAAAACATACATTAGTTTATTTATTAATTACTTTATTAGGTACAAAATAAGTCTTCCCTCTTTCAAATGAACAAAACAATTATAAGAATTCACTCAAAAAAACAATCATAAGAATTATCTAGTTAGTATTTGTCATTTGTATTAATTATTATAATATAAGTATTAATATTTTTATTATTCATGAATTATAATATTAGTTCTATATAATAAAAAATATAAAAGCCTTTTTGAACATATCTTCAAACAATAATAAAATCTTTTATTAGATGCATTATAGAGATTTAGAATATAAAAATAAAATATAATTGATAATAAAAGGAAAAGAATGATATGAAAGAAATCTCCTCAATGATAGTTAATAGAGGTATAAAGGTTATATATATATATATATATATATATTTCGGTCCGAGTAAGAGTACTGTTCTTATACCCAGTTCTTGTGATATATATAGTTACGCATAAACGCCCGAATGTTGTCTTGAGATACCCCACTTTTACAAGTCGTGTTCAAATATCATTCCAGTTGTTTTTATGAAAGTTAACCACACCCGTGGTGGGAAAACACCCGTTTTTTATGCTTGTCTATAACCGTTAACCTAATCATAATTTTGATTTTTTATTTATAGGTTTTCTCTTTTACTCGTTTGTCTCTATGGAGGTTTAAATTCATTATAAATTTGTATATCATAAGATTGTGAAAAATTAAAAGATGTAATTATATATCATTAGTTTTTATTAAATTAATCTACTCACTTTTAGGTCACCACACACTAAGTCTTCCTCTTTCCTCATGAACAAAACATTATAAGAATTCCAACCTTCAAAAAAATCCCACATCCATAAGAATTCCCCTAGTTGCTATTCTGTCAATGTGTGAATAAGATTCAAAATTAATTAATTTAAATATAATTATTAATGTAAAAAAATTTTATTATTCAATCTTTATCCTTTAAATGATTTATTATTAGTTAAGGGTTACTAGACTACTAATGAATATTATAAATATAAAAGCCTTTTTGAACATATCTTCAAATCACCAACGAAAGATTATTACAATTTTATATGTAATGCAAGTTATAAAAGAATTAGTGATATTTACGATATTGAGAGAAATAAAAGAAGTATTATTATGATTAATTAAAAAGGTATATATATGCAATGATTATAAAAGAAAATAATACAATCAGACTCTTCTTTAATGATAGTATAATAGAGAATATGCGTTGTAAGGGTTATATATAAAAAATTATAGGATTATATATATATATAAAAATAAAGGAATATTTTGAGAGAGGTAATTCTCTTAATATAATAGAATCTAGAATATAATATAAATTACAGAATATAAGGCATCAATGATCAACTCCAATTTATAACAAGACTTATAAAAGAAAATAAATAATACAAATGTTTAATTCTATATTAATAGATATAAACAAGAAAATTTAAATAAAAAAAAATGTATATAGACAGAACAATCCAATTCAAATACAAAACAATAAGCTCAATATAAAAGAAGGTTTTAGAACCTTATAAATAGAATCTAGAATATATTATTCGAATAGCATCATGATCAATCCAATTATAAAGACTTAAAAGGATAATTGTACAAAGTTAATTCTATATTAGAAAAAACAGAAAATTAAAAAAAAAAAAAGAATAAGAAAGAAAATCAATTCAAAACATCAACGTAATCAGAAAATTTATTAAGATGATATAAAAAATAATATACATAAAATAAATATAAGCGATAAGAATTCTTTATAAAAAAATTGATTATAATAAATATTACATAATTGAAGTATATTTAATAAAAAATAATACTTTAGCTGTAGTTAAAACGTTAATCGCTATTTTAATAATTATTGGCCGACATGACCTATATATGCTGAGTTGATTATCATTGAGCCAACAAAGTAGGAAGCTATTATTGAGAAAAAAAAAAAAAAAGATGATACCATTATTTGTTACAAAGTGTGTTTTTCATTATTACTATAATAAAAGTTGTTATTTAATAGAGTTCACATGACATGAGTCATTGTGAGGCAATTATATACACATGATAATATGAAAGAAATTTATTTTCACTTTATTTTATTATTATTAGGGCATTAGATAAGATTGCCAATCTAGCACAAGGACCACAAAAGAGGGTAGGCAAACCTCTCTTTTGTTAATTAAAAGAAAATAGCACTTAAAAGTTTGTTAATGTAAGTAATTAAAATCTAATTTCAAAAATCAATCTAGTGATATTTTTGTATTCTTGATGAAATTTTATATATAAGTAAATATTCTCCTTGTTCATTAATATAGACTCACCTTTTATTTTCAATTGTCGAAAGTAATCGATCTTAAAACCTCTCGTTTCTCGTTGAGAAGACATAAAATTTAACTGCTTTCTTAATTATTATATAGAAATCATAAATAACAAGTAAAAATGGATAGGTCTCTTTTTCTCCCTCTCAAAATCTAAAGTCCTCTTTTTCGCTCTATTCTCCGTTTTTGTGTCGGCGGTTACCAGTGAACAATAGATCTAACTGTTTTGACAATTTTTGAGTTATTTTTGTCATCATTATGATGATTTTATAACAAATTCAAATCTTATTTCTAATAGAACGAAAAAATTTGAAAATGAATACACTTATAAAAAAAGATGGGGTCGAACAAGTGGAGCAAACAATATAATTGAATACAAATCATAAAGATTATATTTTTCTTTTTTACTTTTTGTTAAGTGGTTCGTTATTAAATTTCTTAAAATATATATATATATAGAAACATCTCGATCTATATTTCATATTTGTATATAATTTTCTTTCAATGAAAATTTTAATTTGATTCTTCTTAAAAAAAAGAAAGATAAAAGTGAAGGGAAAGAATATATACTCACATGGTGAAGTTTAAACATACTAAACATTTCACTTCCAAAATGAAAAGTGACAATTCTTCATCGTTCAATCTTTAGTGGAAAATAAAATGTATTTTCGATTGAATAACTATATATTCTTATTCTCTTTCTTTCTTTCTTTTCACACCTCCATAAATATTGAAGGGATAACTCTTTACTCTCATCTCATTCAACTAAATATATTTAAAAATAAATATGTTATTTATTTATTTCTCTTTTTTTATGATAATATCAAAATTTCCAAAAAAAGAATCCTAATCCCTAAAGAATATAGGCAAAGTTTGATAAAGTTACAGATTAATTGAAAGGGAATTCTTATTTTATTTATTTAATATATTTAAATTTATTAAAATGATCTAGTTTGATTCGCTTCTAAACTAATTTTTCACCTTCTCCGGTGGAGTTTCGGTCGATATGAAATCTATTTAGTCAAATTAAACTGAATTATTCAGTTAAACCGAATGCTCACCTCTGCAAAGATCAAAGTCAAAAAGTATTTTTTCTAAAAAAAAAAATCTAATAAATTGTCAAAATAAAAATATTTAATAATATGTATACAGTGAAAATTGGGATTAATTGGTGTAAGTAAAAATTTAATTAATTAGGAGCTCAAAGCTTGGTTTAACCAAAGGTCACTTCATCCACTTGCATTTTTAGTAGAAGCAATTTAGTGCCTATTATTATCAGTCCTCTATTGCTATGTTGTTAGCTTCCATTGCTCTGGCATAATAATATCGAATATAATAAAAAGCATAAATTCTCTTTTATATTATATAATTCTTTTTTTCTATATGTTTGTTTGATAAAAGAATTCTTTTTTTCTTATTTCTGTCATTGTATTCTTATATAAAAAAACTTTTCCTAATTAGTCTAATTACAAATAATTACAATCCCGTGATTGTAGGGATTCTTGATGCTGAATAGAAACTTCCTTTTCCAGGTTAGTTTCTTTTTTCTGTTTTCCAATACTATATATATTCAAAAGAGTTTTAAAAAAAATCTGAAAAAGAAAAAAGAAAAAAGATGAGAAAATTTGCAGAGCACAGTTAAAAATTTCAAAAATTTAAAAATTAAATAAGTAATCGAATTGAAATAACAGAAATAACAATTAGGTATTTCAGTCCATTAAGCTAGAATTAAAATTCTACTTATATCATATCAGTAAAAAATAAAGTGTTTTCAATGAATATTTATTTTATTAACGAACTCTCAATATCAATTAAAGTAAACGAAACGAACGAGAATCATTATTGGTTACAAGTTGCCAAAGGTATGAAATGATTGATGGTCAAAAAGGGCAAAATCCAAAGTAGGAAGTGGACATTGCATTGCAAGGAGTATCATCTTTTCCTTCACAACATGTTAAATATCAATTTGGCAAATGACAAAACATCAATCTTCATCCCTACTGTCTTTTTCCTTCCTCTAAAAGTTGTCACCACTCAGACTGAATCTATAAAAAGTTACATAAATTTAATGGAGATTTATTATGTTCTAATAGTTATATGAATTCATGCATTGAGCCAATCTAAATTTGAATGTCAAAGCAATTTAATTTCATTTCAGTTTTTTTTCATTAGGATTTAGATAAGGTTGTCAATCTAACACAAGGACCAGAGAAGAGTGTAAGGTTGTCAAATTATGAAAATTACGATTGGACTTTAATTATTTAGTGGAACAGAAAAGTAATAGTCAAATATAAAAAGTGATCCATTTATTTATAGCTTTATGCTTAACCATCCAATTCAATTATTAGTGCAATAAAATTCTAATATATAAAGTATTATTAGCATTATGTGATAGTGATTGATGATGTCAAATTTTGTTTTTATACTCTAAGATGATTTTTTTTTTCTTTCTTTTTTTTTACCCCATACATTATAAAATCATTTTGTAGATACCTTAAAATCTGATTACATATAGCTACTGAAGTTGTGAAAGCAATTGCATTATTTAGTTCATAATCAAAGTTTATGGAAATAATTTTTGAGAGGTACATTTTCTGATATTTGACCCTAACATCTACTTGGTCCTTATAAACTAACTATTACTCATTTTATAAAAATAAAAATGTTATTTTTGCTGTTGAATACCTTGTATTTTTTTATTATTTAGTTATTTAACGTTTAAGTGCTAGTTCTTCTAGTAGCCGTTAGTTGTTTTAACAGTTTTTAGCTATTTTAATAGCCGTTAGCCATTAGCCCTTAGATATTAGCAGCACTCAAAAGTGAAAATATTCGGTAAAAATAACTATTTGATTGGCAATTAAATTTAAAATGACAAAAAAAATATTAAAATATTCAGTTAGAATTTTCACTGCTCATTATATATATATTAAAAAAAAAGATGATTTTACTAAATCTAAATTTTCAAAATTGAAGGAACTAAAAATTGAAAAGTTCACCATTTTATAAAATAAGATTGAAAATTTTTAATATTTTAGGGATCGATATTTTTAATTTTTAATATTAATATTTGCTTGAGTTCGAATGCAAATATAAAAATAAACATTTTTTTTCTTTTACAATAGATTATAAACAAACCAAATATAAAAAAAAATAGTAAAAAAGACGTATTGTGATAATAAAAAGATTTAAATTATTTAAGGATAGAATTGTAAAAAAATTTCCGTAAAAAAACATAAATCACTAAAAGTTACGTGAGATAATGTTTTAAGTTACCGAAAACAATAATCGAGAGAAATACATATCAGGTTACCGAATACAATAATCTGAGAAATAGTGTGTTCAAAACACTAAAAGCTATTCTAAACACAGTTGCTGAAAACACCCTTAGTATGGGATTGCAATTTAGTCCTCCATATGAAATATAAAGTTACTATTTAGTCTTGTAATTAATAGTAAAATTGCACCATATAATAACTAAATAGTTTAATGAATTCAAAAGTTAAAAATGATTAATTACTTAATCAAAATACAAGAATTAAGTAGTAATTAAGATTAAATTTTAGATACTATACAATAAGAGCATTATCTTAATATCGATTGCTCTTATTTAATTGTCACATTAAAAAAATAAAAGATTTTAAAAAAAAATACTCCCTGCTAATATTTATTTGGTATCTCAAGGTGAGATATTAAAAAATAAATAAATATTGTCCGGTATATTTTTTATTTCTAGAGGATCTAATAAATGTTATGAGCATTTATTGCTCTAAAGTGATGGATTATATATTACATTACACTGTGGACCCAAAACAGGAAGAAAAAAGAAAATGCAAGTGAAGAAAGAGAATGCAAGAGTATCTGAAGTGACCTTGGAAAGAGATTTTTAAAATCCAAAATCCACAACGACAGGTTCAGGCAAATCCCCATCACAATCCTCATTTGTAAGAAGAAGACTTGTGTCAAAAAGCCAAATTATTTAGATGTGGAAGGTGAACTGGTAGCTGTATTCCTCGTAGGGCGAGGCAGAATTGAAAGTTAGATGATAAAAATTGAGAACACTTTCAGGGACCATACCTTGGTCCCCCGGAGTGGAAGTGAAAGAGAGAGAAAGGCCTCAGACTTGTTATGCAAGCTAATATGATTAACAGCAGCTATGAATATAGTGTTTATTTTCACATTTTATTAAAATCTGCACACAAAATATTACCAAAAAAAAAAAAAATCTGCGCTCAAAATCTAACTCCAGAATTCACCTAATCAAAAATCTCAACTCCAGAATATGTCAAATGCAACACAACCAAACTGGTGTCGTAGACCTGTGATAATATGATCCAGATTGGGCTTTTCTGTCTAAAAAGGAAACAAAATGGGCTTTTCAAACATGGTCAGCTAAGATGTCCAAATAAGAACATCTTTCCTCTTCTTTTTCTTGTTCTTCTTCAAGCAAACAGGTTAATACAAAGCCCTATACAAACAATTTTAGCACAGAACCGGCTGGGACTCATTATATAAACAATTTTCTCATCATTTCATTCCGTATCTTAAAACAAATAAATGCATAAAAGGAGAGGGGATAAGAACAAGGAGAATGGAACATAATTCCCATTCCAACCAATTGCATCGCTAAACTTATAGCATTCGATCTAAGGAAAGAAAAAAAAGAAAAGAACAATTAGTTGTCCACATCATACAACCTTATAAACATTCTCCATCCGCAAGCTTGTTTCCACTCCTTTGGATGCTTATATTGTTTAAGATAATCAAACAGAAATATACCTAAGCAATAAAGTTTCTCATACCCATATTAAGAATAGTATACAATTTGAACAAGGATGCATTTGCAAACAGATTAGTAAGGCACATGCATATAACCTTCTATTTGTGTGAAGTTTAATGGCGAATCCATTGCATACTACACAACAGGACATGCACAAAAGAAACTAAGCCTTTCATTACATGAGTTAGTACAATAAGAACAACAACAAATAAACAACATTAATTCATAGTAGAATTTCATTAACTACAAGCTCTAATGCCAAATAAATTCACAACAAAAGTAGATACACAGCATGCCTAATTCTTAAGTACCTTCTCATCTTTCTCCACAACTACACAGACCTTTTGATACCTGAAATCCACTGGTTGCACATCACCGTCAATTGGAAAAACCGTGCGCCTACTGACAAAGATCGCCCATGCAAATAGCACCGCAAATGCCAGTAATGCTCCACACCCAGTTGCAAAAATCATCCCAGCAAGAATTGTCAAAGGACAAAACTTCCTTCTTTGCACTTTTACAATCTCATTACTATTGTCCTTAGAAGCATTTGGATTGACCGGCAATGAATGCATCCAATAAGGAATCTTCCTTAACCTAAACCTCCATGAATACACATAACTTTTATCTGATAAGTTGCCATTGTGCTTTGAACCTAAGCCCACATAAACCTCATTATCTTCCCACATTTTGTACAGATCAATGGAATATGCCATTATCGGATTATATGGTCTTTTATCACTCAATTTACTTAGCCTAACCTCTAATCTTCTGGAACTTGCATCATAGTCAATCCACGACCTCAGTTTCTCTCCACTCTTTGTGGTAAAATGAGTGGATGGTTCATTATCGACAGTTACAGATACAATAATAGTATTAGAATCACCTACATTGCTATCCGTTGAAACGCCAAATTTAATACACAGATACCCTTTCTCTTCTGAAACATTCAACGGACCTTGACCCAGAAATTTCGATTCAAAATTATAGAGACCCATAACAAGAGAGAGACCAACGGCATTACCTGTAAATGAGAAGACGAACTCCGTGGAAAACGATGTCTTTTTCCCGGCATTGGAACTGAGAAATTTGAAGGGATTCTTGTGCAAGAGAAGACCAGAACTTGAGGCATTCGGGCTTGTTAATTGCACACGAGAGCCATCATCAGAGATCGTGGCGTCTCCGAGAAGAACAATTTGGGGATCGAAGTTGGGATTACCAGTGATTAGGGTTACAAGTGACTGACTAGAAATGGGGTATAGGGTTAAGAGATAGAAAATCAGGAAGCAAAAGGGTAATGTGGACCTGAAAATGAGAAATGTAGCCATGGTTTTGAAGAAATTTTGGAGTGTAGTGCCAAGCAATAGATTTATATGGTTTAAAAAGACTCCATTTTCACGGTAATCTAGCGCAGAAAGCTGTCTTAACCTGGAGGGGAAGAAGAAGTGAAGCAGCGACTATGCTTCGATTCTACTATTCCAACTTCCAAGTATACTCAAAACTTGAGTGGATAGGCCCGAATTGGGCCAAGCCTTATTTAAGGTTGGCCCAATTTATATTTCACTCAATATTAATATTACCAATTGATCAAGCCTACCGGCTTCAGACACTGAGTTGGAGTCTCCGACGTGCCCCATCCAATAACGGACCCAGCCCAAATAGTTACGGGAGTCAAAAAATAATTTTACTTAATTATGAGTTGTAAAACTAAAATATATTTATTTTTCAAAAATTTTTTATATTAAAAATTGTTATTATTTTTTTGGAAGAGCACAGCCCCTTGGCCCTGCCTGCGTCCGGCCCTGCCCCCGTCAGCCCTCTCCCCTGTTATTCTAATTAAAAAAAAAAAAAAAAAAAAGTAGACGGAACCCGGAGCTCCGCAAAATAGTGTACGGGAGGTCAGAAAAAAATAAATTTTACTTAATTCTGAGTTGTAGAAACTGAAAATATATTTATTTTTCCCAAAAAGATTTGTTTATATAAAAATCTGTTATTATTTTTTGGAAAGAGCACAGGCCGCCGTTGGCCGGCCTGGCCTGCGTCCGGCCCTGCCCCGGTCAGCCCTCTCCCCTTGTTGATGTGCTAGATTAGAAAAAAAAAAAAAAAAAGAAAAAAGAAGACCTAAGAATTAAAAAAAAAAAAAAAAAAGAAAAGAAACTAAGATTTACCAATACATGTTTGATGTGTTAAGTTTCTAGTGTTTTGGATTAACGAAATTTGGGTGGTAAAAAAATTCTATATTTTATGGAATTGTCAGATTTTATTTTATTTTATTTTATAAAAATAGATAACAATTGTGGAAAGGGACCGTGAGATTCATAACTTGAAATTCACTTCTAGTTGGCAGCCAAATAGATCTTTGATGGTTTTTTTTTTTTTTAAAAAAAAAAAATTCTAACTTGAGTATATTGCAAGGTTATACATCTACTTAGCATTAGACTATGTCTTGATGTGCAGATCTTTAATGGTTTTAAAATTTCCTATAAACTATTATAATACTAAACTAGAAGTTACGATTACCATATAACATTCATGTTGAATGGCACATAATGCCCTTTCTTTGCACATAGCGGGGGAGCTAGAATATAATTACACGGGATCAAAAGACAATTTTTTAAATTAAAGGGACCAAATCAAAGAATAAAAAGTTTTTTTTACACTATTTATGAGTGAATATTTAAAATTTTTTTAGAGTTTGGGGGGAAGGGGTCAGGCTCCTCCCAATCCCCCCTCTCTCTCCCCCTGGTTGAACAAGTTAGGAAGTACACCCTGTGGCTCAAATGCTACATATATATATATATTGAACACAGTTTAGGAAGTAGACAGCCGCTGCGTGGCTCAATGCTACAGTATATATAGTATATATATATATAGTATAGTATATTTTTAGTAAATTTAGAAAGCAACAATTGAGTTTAGGTGGGGCTATCAATTTGCCCGCTGGCATGGGACTTTGCTCGCCACAAAATCATCGACTTGTGCTTCAACAGGAAAAGTAGTCGAAATGTTAAAATGATGGGTAGGAAGATTGCATTATGTTAGATTGTGTTTATGCAATAATAAGGAGAAACGCTTCCCCACATCAGCGCTATATATATTTATAATTTAGAAGCACATTGATTTTAGGTGGGGCTATCATTTCCCTGGCAATGGACTTGCTCCCACAAAATCATCACTTGTGCTTAACAGAAAGATAGTCAAATGTAAAATGATGGGTAGGAAGATTCTATGTAGATTGTGTTATCAAATAATAAGGAAAACCTTCACCACATAACGCATATTTATGTATTCTTCTTTTTATTATCTTGGACCAATAAAATATTCACCAAACGCCCATCGATTTGGGGATGCTTGTTTTGACGATCCCTCAAACACGTTTGGCTGCCTCAGCTCTCTTCTCCCCCTAGTTTACACACAAAAAGAAAAAAGGGTTATTGAAGTTGAATTTTTGGAGGCCAGTCAAGAGGGTTGGTTCCTTTAGTCCCTACCTTGGGAAGGTTCATCCAATCACCTCGAGCATGATTAGGAAGTTAAAACGATGTCCAGGCTTTCTTTCGGCAGTTTTTGTGTCCTTGAAATAGACTTTGTAGTCCAAGAAGGAGACACTTTGGACTCTGTATTTCACGTTTGAAGACGTTTTGTACACTCTAATGTCAAAAGAATTCTCATCTCTCAGACTTAGATAGCCCTGTCTTCTTGTACCATTTCAATTCCTATGCATTTCATCCAAGAAACTATCAATATATTGTTGTTTATTGCTACACAAATCAAACCTAACATACGTAGATGTAGGTTAAATTTATGTCCACTAATTCTTGAAAATAAATAAATAAATAAAGAGATCGATCTGTTAATTGTTACAATTCACATGAACATGGAATGAAAATTAGCCAAGAATAAGATAAGTCTGCTCCAAGTACTTTAAAAAAAAAAAAAAAAAAAATCTTTTGCAATAGAAAATTCAAAGAAATTAGTACTTTCAAATATTAGGAAACCAATAATCCCTAGCCCAGCATCAACATGGTATGTGCCATATTGTATGGTATCAGATGAATGAAGCTCATCATACTTGATCCTCCTGTAGTCAACCATGTAGTCGTTCAAATTGTTTGTTCAAAAATACATATCCTTTTAGATATTATTATTGGAGGAGAAAAAAAAAAGTCTTGGAATACTGTTTAGATGTGATATAGGCTTTTTTTTTTTTTATTATTATTATAAAGTATCTTTTCAACCCGTGCTTAACACTTGGATGAGAGAATAATCCTTTCCGAATTAAAGAGTGATTATGTTAAAAAAATTTTTCAAAATGCAAACTTCACTACTTAGGGTCTATTTGGCAAAATTAGCTATTTTAATAGTGTTTAGTTGTTAACTATCCGAATAATTTTCATCAAACACGAAAAATTAAACTTTATATTGATTAATTTTTTATAATACGATACTTTAACTTCTAAAACTTACTTCACATGCTATGTTTTTTAAAAATTTTTGCCAAACATAGCCTTAATAAATTTGAAATTAGTGATTAAAAAAATGAGAAGGCTAATTGGGGGCCATGTGACAACAGAAATCAAAATGGTATATAGAGGCTATTAGAATGTTGGGGATCATGTGCTAGCTTGCTAGGTAGCAAGGATTGATCACTAAAAAGACCCTTTATTTGAAAAAATTAGGGCAAGATTTTAAAGGACTTGTTTATTTTCATTTTTTATTTTTAATAAGGTCTCACCACATGCGGATGATTCCTTTGCCTCTGGGACACTCAATCTGAGGCCCAAAGTGGAAAAAAAAAAAAAAAAAAAAAAAATTTTTAAATAAGGTCTGCCAGCACATGCGGAATGGATGTCGCTTTCTGCCTTCTGGGAGCACCTCAAGTCTGAGGCGCGGCAAAGTGGAAAAAAAAAAGAAAAGAAAAAGAGAGAAAAGAAAGTCCTTTGAAAATCATGCTTCGAACTGCCTTGGATTCTAATTAAAGGTCTGCAAGACGCATGTGGATGTTTATTGGAGCTCTTGACCCATTGGCCACAGCAAGAAACATGGCCTATGCTATGCTGTTTTAGGACCGCTTGTGAAAACCCAAGCTTGTTAGGGATGGCCTTAAAAAAAAAAAAAAAAAAAAAAAAGTCCTTTAAAATCATCTTTCACTGCCTTGGATTCTAATTAAAGTCCTCAAACCATGTGATTTATTGGACTCTTGACCCATTGCCACACAAGAAACATGGCCATGCTACTCTGTTTTAGGACCTTTAAAACCCAGCTTTTAGGGATGGCTTAGGCAAGCAGAAAGTAACTTCAAACACATGCTATAGGCTGAGCCAGAAAACTTTAAAAAAAAAAAAAAAACAATTAACAATTAATTTTATTTAACTCATTCCTATAAGCATAAAAAAAGTTACTTTTTGAAAAGTTGAAATCAACTTGTTGGAAGTATGCAATGATCAAGGTTTCCAGAAATGGGGTATTTGAATTTCTTGTCAAAAGCATTTAGAAATTATTGTATTCACTATATGGAGGGGTCACTGTTCTATCAAATGGCCAGCTTCCACTTGGAAATTTTCTTGTTAATTGATAATTAATGTTTCTTGATTCATAAACTAAATTAAATGCATGCATATATCTAAATAATTAACCAAAAAAGAAACAAAAAATAAAAAATAAAATTTTCCTTTCATTCTAAATTCTGTAAATTAAATTTTCTTGATTTGCATTGTAATTTTAAAGAAAATATCAAGTAAGATGCAGTTTCAATTCTTTGCGCAAAGTGTGTGTAGGTAGGAGAAAGTGGGTATATAGATGTATGAAATAAGTGGCCAAGAACCTCCACCAGATATAAAATATTAGTTCCACACCTATATTATAGATTCTTGAAAATAACACTAGTATTATATATATATATATTAAAAAAAAAAGATCATCTGAAATTCCTATATATACTTCTTTAAAAGACATATAATTTATTCCTTTTACATCTTTCTGAAATAAGGAAATATGAATAAATTCTTAGGTGCTTTCACCTTTAGCTCTCTTATATAGGATTAGAAATTATCCCATTCTTGACAACTGTAAACAAAAAGCAATTATAAGAACAAAGAAGGAGGAGAAGAAGGAGAAGAAGAAGAAGAAGAAGAAGAAAGTACCCTTTTGAACTTTTCTCGAAGCTGCTCTTTCCATTTTCTAGAGAAGGCCAAGTTGCATCCTATAACTAAAATTAGATCCAACAATCATTTCCATATATATGGAGTTTTAGAATTTCCAAATATATATATATATATATATATAAAAGTTAGTTTCCTACACATAATTTTAATTAATAAAAAACTAAGTTTCCTATACATCTTCTCAAAAAAAGGAAAAGAAAATTTTTATTTAGCTTAAAAAAATTGGTAGTTATACTGGATGATACATATATCTATGCAATATTGAATAAATTTGGAATTTTTTTTCTACAACTAACGAATTACAGAAGAAAATAATAAAATCTTATATGAATGATACCATAAGTTGTTCTTATATTTTTGCCATATAAAGAAAACAAATTATTTCTATATATATGAAACTAATAAAAGAAAACACTACTCTACCAAAGGAAAAATTATATATAAATATTAAAGAAAATACACAAAAAAAAAAAAAAGAAGCTACATCTATATATAACTTACTGATCTATCACTGTTTGCATCATCTTCTCTCCATAAATTTCAATCCTTGCTGGTTTTCTCCGGCGAGTTTTCGCCGTGAATTGTACATATATATTTGCTGTTGGTGGTGCATGATAAGGAAGTGGTGCACCAGCATTAAAACGCCATTGTCAGAAGCTACCAAAGGAGGAATCCAAAGGGATAGCATGATCCCAGAAAAAACGATGGAGAAGAAATTTAGGTTCAGGATCAATGCGATCCCTTTGGATGTCTCCTTTAGTTGCAGTAGTAGCAAATTACCTCATCAACAAGAACTTACATATAATCGTAATTTGAAACTCTCTTTTCTCTCTCTCTCTTTCTCTCTCTCTCTCTCTTCTATATTATAGAGTAAAGTGGGTTGGAGGAAGGGTTCATTATAAAAGAGACTAAAAATTTTTAATTTTTAATTTTTAATTTTATTCGTCTATTTTAGATTTAAATTCCAACGTCCATTTCTTTATGACTAGATTAAGATATTTATTTTAGAATTTAGAGTTGTTATTATTAAATTTAGAGTTTAAAAATAGGTGCATATACGGTGTGAATAAAATTATCTGGAGATGTGCAATAGAAATTAAAAGTTATATATTTTTTTTTTTGAAATTTTGAATTATTAATAAAGAAATATAGGAACTTGATGAGAAAATGTTATTTCTGAGATATTTATTTAATTGTAGGCCCCATTCTCTAACAAACCAGACACATGGAAAAGGTTTTAGCAGTAGTGGGTCAGCTATCTCTTCTGAGAAATACCCCAACAAGTTGGGTGGCAATATTAATTAATTTCTATTTTCTTGTTTGCTTATTTTTATGAAGGTCATGTGGTCCAATCCATGTTCCCTTTCTTACACCAAACCCCCCCTTTTTTATGCTTATTTCACAAGGAATACATTCTCAATTTAATTTCTTTTATATATTTTAATTGTTTTTTATATTTAAAAATTAAAAATTAACATGGGTCTTCTTGTTTTTAAATATATAGGTCAATCATATGATCATATGTTTGACCTAAATTAAAAACATATGTTAGTGGATCCAAAGCATTTGCAAGATGTAGGATTTTTAGGCTTATACCAAGCTTGGTCAAAGACAGAGTTTAAGCATATGATTCTTAAAACAGAAAAATGAAGCCAAATTAGGTTTGCAACGAAGAGCCTAGGAGATGTAGCATGTAGGCGCACATGCATGCAAAATGAGGTTTGATTCGCACCAAAAATGAATTATTAGCTGTCACAACTTGACACCCACTACCTAAACTCTTCAATCTTGCCATATCAACAGCTCTTCCTCCATGTATAACACTAAAGGAAAAAAATGTCAAATTGCGATGGATTTTAGCCATCGATTATATTCAGTCGCTAAAATAGATAAAATAGCGAATCGTCAAAAATCACTATTATACAGAAAATGTTATAATCGAATTGAGATCAATTAGAGACCAAATTTTTGTCCATAGCTAAATTCTGCGAGAATTTTTTTGACACTAGAAGTAGTAACTAGTTAACTTAAATGCACGAAGATTAGCTTTTGAAAAAGAGAGTAGTTTAACTAATAAGACACATTTGAATTTAATATATCTTTTTTAATTATAATTAGAAGTTATATAGAATATTATTTATAGATAGAAAACAACCATTAATGTCAAACTTGTATAATTAAATATTTTCAGTTTTTTTTTTTTACTTTAATTTTCCAATTTTTGTATCATAATTTTTGGAGGTATTTTCCTTTTTTTGAAAAAAAAAAAAAGTTGTGAAAGACAAAAATCGAAAGGAATCCATATATTTATTGGTAAAAAGTGACTTAGAAAAGGCAGATGCCATAATTTCATCACTTGATTGAGGTTGTTAATCCCAAAACACACTGCGTTTCACCACATAATTAATAATCATATATAAAAAACAATTAATTAATTATTTTGTGATAATTAAAATGTTAGAATTTATGTTGCTTTTTTGGTGAGTAGTCAACGGATGGACAATCACTGAAAAGAGAGAACGTCCGATATGATGACTAGTGCCACCCCCAAAGCTTATAAGCTTTTTTTTTTTTTTTTTTTTTTTTCCAATTTTTTTGTATCAATAGATTTTGGAGGTTAGTGTTTGCCTTTTTTTTGAAAGAAAAAAAAAAAAGGTGGTTGTGAAAGTAACAAAAAGTCGAGAAGGAAATCCATATATTTATTGGTTAAAAAGAAGGTGAGCTTAGAAAAGGGCAGATGGCCATAATTTCATGGCACTTGATTGAGGTTGTGAATCCCAAAACACACTGGCGTTTCGCACATAGATTAATAATCATGATATAGAAAACAATTAATTTAATTATTTTGTGATAATTGAAAATGCTTGGAGAATTGTTATGTTGCTTTTTTTGGTGGAGTAGTCAGTCCGGATTGGAGCAATGTCAGCTGAAAAGAGAGAAGTCCGATATGATGACTAGTGCGCACCGCGTGCCCAAGACGCTTATAAAGCCTTTTTGTTTTTTTTTTTGTTGCTTGGGGTTAATTAAGAAACATGAATAAGTTGGTAAGTCAATATAGAAGAAAGGATGAGGAAAGATTTTCAAGCTTATATAGTATTTTTTTAAAACGTGTCATTGATTAAATAATCAAAGCTTTTTTTTTTTTTTTTGTTCTTTTAATTAAAACATAATAAGTTGGTAAGTCATATAAAGAAGGATGGGAAAATTTTCAAGCTTATATATATTTTTTTAAAACGTGTCATTGATTATAATAATTATGGTGTCCCATGAACCATTAATTGTTTATCATTATTTGTTTTGATTTCAATATCGAAGTACAAGTCTAATTTCATTACAAAGGGATATTTATTTTTATTTTTATTTTTACTAATATGGTTACTAGCCATTTCATTAATATATTTGATTTTTTTTAAGATTTTTTTTTCAAGAAATATTATGATATAAATTTTATATGCTTCACATTTCAATGAATTTTTATTACAAAATTAATGTTTTTTTTCGCAAATATAAATCGTTTTAAAGTAGTTTTTTTTTTAATACATATAAGTCGTTATTGAAAATAGTAAGAGTAATTAATGAACTTTTTTCAAATTTTATCCCATATATATTGAACACACTAATTATATTAATAATGTGAGATAAATGATAATTTAGTCAAATTGATGAACGTTTTGTGATAATCTAAGGAAGTTAATTGCTTTTTTAATCACCATGCAAAAATCTTAAACGACTAATATTTATAGACAGAGGAAATATTATTTAGTAAGAAGGAAATATCATGTGATTCAATAATTGATATTTTTTGTTGCAAAAATAAAAAAAAAAGAAAAAAAAACAAATATAGCCTGAAACCCTAATGGCATAGTTTCTGTTTTTGATATACATGCTTCATAATTTTAGCAATGATATAAATTTTAAGCAATTTATTTATTTATTTATTCCTTCTTTTTCCCTGAGATGCACATCACATCTTGTTAGTTTTTAACTAGAAAAAGTGAGAGCATTGGAAGCTAACTATATAGTTGTAATCTGATGAACTATATCATGTGCATGTGCATATTGTAATGTAATAAATTATTCTCTTATATACGTATAAATATCCATCCACATATAGAGCCCAACATGGCAGTATATTGGACTAAGGAAACATAAGGTAACTAGGAAGTCCTTATAAGCTACAACAACAAGGCATCTGAACAAGTCATATCAACCATTGGATTGCAAGAGCTACATCTCTAAAGTTCCAAGTTGACCACTTCAGATTTTGATGTATGGTGCTAGATCTTGTCCACACTGATGAAGCATAAGTGGACCACCAACAAAAGTTTAGGCTTTCTTGGTGCTGTATGGATCCCACCAACCACAAATATATGACATGTATATAGTCATTACTACTATCTTTACATGGTAATTTTAGATTTTTTTTTTTTTAACTTTATATCTCATTTTATCTTTTTTTTTTATTATTTTATTTTAACCATTCGGTGTCCGAATTTCACTAGTCCGTTTAATCCAGATTTGGGCCGGGCAAGTCTACAAATGAAGGCAAAACGCTCTCTCCAAATGTTTAAAGAGATTCGATATTTAGAGTTCAAACTCGAGACCTTTAGTTAGAGGGAGAATGGACCCCTACAATCCCATCTCACCCCTTGAAAGTTCTCATATTATCCTTTATCCCTAACCCTGCACATAAAATTAAAGTCTATATATACCCAACTACTCTATTTCTATCTTTCTCATCACTATCCAGATTTAAAGAATTGACCAATCAACTATTGTCTGGTTGGTTTTCTCATTTATGTGAAGAGTGTGATGTCTTAAATTCGAGTCATCTCAACTATAAATGTTTGTACCAATTTAGTCAGTCTAGGAGAGGACTACCGCCTATTGAAAAACCCGCGGTGTTACTTTGGTCGGACCTTCTAATGAATAAAAAAATATATAAAAGAATAATTTAGTTTAGTATAATAAAAATTGTTTAATGATTTTAATATTTGTGTAATTATTTTAAATTTAAAAAGGTTAAAAAAAAAAAAAAAAAAAAAAAATATAAAGCATAATTTTTAGTTTAGGCCTGATAATAAAAAGTTTGTTTAATGATTTTTAATATTGTGTAATTATTTTAAATTTGAAAAGGTTTATAAAAAAAAAAAAAAAAAAAACAATAGTGGGGTAAATTGCGGTAGGGCTGATTGTGTCCAATATTAGAGTGAAGCAAGAATTTGGTTGCATTTGGGCTGTAGCTATCAGAAGGGTGCACTCTGAGAAGCCGATGTCCCTTTGTAAGACATATAATTTCATAACCATCCAGTCCTTGTTACCATATGGTACATGCACAATTATGACCTTGAAG
Organism: Jatropha curcas; assembly: GCF_014843425.1. The sequence goes on along the minus strand of NW_023591078.1, from coordinate 2,676,466 downwards.
GACAAAAACTGCCATATTATAATCTTACACAGTTTATTATTTATTTATTTTGCAATATATATTATAAGCAACTCCAACTCTCATAATTTTATATTAATGAGAAGGTAACTTTCAAGTGTGGACTTATATACTTTAATTCAAGATCTCATTTTTAATTAATCTCACCTCATATCATCACATTTTTTTTTTGAATTTTTGAATTTGAAATTATTCTAGTTTGCTATCTCTCCTCATTATTGGACATATATATATAGAGAGAGAGGGTGATACTATCTTCAAGCTATAACTGTCTGCTATTCATGTACTATATATGACTCTATTATATATATTAAATGAATTCCCTGATACACTATTTGATGGTTTAAATGTATATTTATTATCATTGTTTTTTGCTTTTTTTTCCATAGCGATTTATTGGGTGCTTTTGTTGCTGATTGGTTTCCATTTGCTCAAGAAATTATCATTTATTATTGTGTCCACTGTGGGGTCCTTACCCTTCTTTCTTATTACAACTATTTGTTCATTCTGGATTGTTTTCATGGGCCTATGGACCACTTTCTTCTGGGCATTCAATCATCTTTATTTTTAGATTTCTATATATTCTCACCAAATTAAAAAAAAAAATTTCTCTCCCTGCTTCTCTTCTATCGATAGTTGAGCTTTTGAGGACAGGAATACTAGAGATAATACATACCTTATATATATACTTTGCACCAAAACATTTACAGGTTTGAATTGAATATAGTCTTAGGAGTACTAAACTATTTCGACCGGCTCAAAAATTGTCCAGATTCTTATCTTTTTGTTTCTGGTGTTTCTGAATCAAAAAATCATTCTCCAAACTAAGTACATATTGTATTCACACCCATCTGCAAGTGCTCTTATTAGACATGTTCGAACTTTTTACTATTTGTCCGCTAAAAGATTTAACAGAGTCTAAAAATTATTTGTTCTCTCTAACACTCTTCCAACGTTAACAACCGTTATTGATTTTTTATTGTTATTTTTTCTCTAGGAACAGTAATAAATTAAATGAAGCTAATAAAACATAACTCAATTTCAAACAAATTTATTATTTTAGTAGGAAGGAGGAATATAAAATTTGTATGTTTGGCAGCCCTGTGAAGACCAGTTACATTATTAGCTTTCTGCAGGGACAAAATACATATTACTGCGAGTCATCTAGCCATTTCACTCTGTAATATAGATATATATATATAAAAAAAAAAAAAAAAAAAAAACAATAGTGGGGTAAATGCGGTAGGCTGATTGTGTCCAATATAGAGTGAAAGCAAGAATTTTGGTTGCATATTGGGCTGTAGCTATCAGAAGGGTGCACCTCTGAGAAGCCATGTCCCTTTTTTGTAAGACATAAATTTCATAACCATCCAGTCCTTGTTACCCATATGGTACAGCACAATATGACCTTTGAAGGACAAAACTGCCATATATATAATCTTACACATTTATTATTTATTTATTTATTATAATTATAAGCAACTCCAATCTAAATCTTAATTAATGAGAAGTAACTAAGTTGATTATACTTAATTAAATATTTAATTAATTTCATCAATCATCACATTTTTTTTTTGAATTTTTGAATTTGAATATCATTATAATTATTATTTTGAAATTTCCATGATGAGGTAGTCTCATGCATATATATATATATATATATATAATGAATCCCTATACATATTGATGGTAAATTGTATTTTATTATCATTGTTTTCTTTTTCAAAATTTTTGGTTTGTTGCTATTGTTTCATTTGCAAGAAATTATCATTTATGGTGGTCCTACTGTGGTTTACCCTTCTTTCTTATTACAACTATTTCTTCATTGGATTGTTTCATGGCCATGGACCACTTTCTTCTGGCATCAATATTCTTTATTATTTAGATTTATATATTATACAAAATTAAAAAAAAAAATTTCTCTGCCCTCTTCTCTTTAATCCATAGTTGAGTTTGAGGACAAGAACTAGAGATAATCATACATACATATATACAAACACAAACATACAGTTTATTGAGTAGTCTAGGAGTACTAAACTTTTCAACCGGCAAAAATGTCCCAGATCTTATCTTTTTTTCTGGTGTTCTGAATCAAAAATCATTCTCCAAACTAATACATATATGTATACACACCATCAGTCTCATATTAAATGTCGAATTTTCTATTTTCGCTAAAAGTTTAACGAGTCTAAAAATTATTTTTTCTAACACTCTTCCAAGTTAACAACTCGTATTGATTTTTTATGTTATTTTTTCTCTAGAAAATAAAATTAGAAAAGTAATAAAACATACTCAATTCAAAAAAATTTATTATTTGAGGAAGGAGGGAATATAATAATTTGTATGTTGCAGCCCTGTGAAGACAGTCATATATAGCTTTTCAGGGACAAAATAATTACTGCAGTCATCTAGCCATTATATGGTTTCTAATTTAATTATCAAATACTTGTCCCAAAGTACAAAAATTTAAAGCTTTAACATAATGTTAAAAAAATGAAAAAAAGAAAAGAACTTCAACATTAATATTAACATATATAAAACAACTGGAATTAGGTCAAGTTAATTATCTCAAGGGCCATTTGTTTCAACAACTCTTCTTCAACTGTGAGTGATTGAAAAAAAAACCCTAATTAAGTTAATTTGGAATTTGGAATTTGAAAAAAAACCCTAATTAAGGATGTCAATTACCAGTTCCAGAGGGAGCAAGATTCTCCTGCAAATGAATTTTCAAAGTCACATGGACTCAATTAGAAGGGTCTCACAAAGAACAATTCAATAAGTGCTAAGGACGCTAACCTTGCCCCACTGATCTGCCCTACTCCTAATTTCTTTGGCCTGACATCTTTATAGCTTTCAAGGTGTGCATGCAGAGGAGTGGGTCATTTGAATAGTTTCTGAAATCTAGAAAATTAACGGTATGATACTATTATATTGTTCAGTGTAAAATCTTTGGAGGTGAGTTGGAACTCAATTTTCCTATACCACTATTCTTTCTCCATGTATGTTGGACATGGAAGGTGAAATTCTACTCCTGCAAAAATCAAATGTATTGATGACTCGTTATTTTTGAGGTATGGGTTTTCTTAAGGACCATATTGTGAGCCTCCCTGGCTCCACCCCAGGTCCTTATCCATTCATTATCAGTATAAATGTTATTGTTTAATATTATCAATAGGCATTTGGGTTAGCAGAAACGAACACCATTTCCGAGTAAACTTTACTTAGAAAATTAGAAGTTCGAAATATGATTAGCGAAATCACATATGGTGGATCATTTCATTTTGGATCCCAGCATCCTTTAATGAATCCTTTAGTATGGTAAAGGTTATGTCCTGTCGTTTGTTGCCAAAACGAAAGAAAAAAACATTCTTCCCAGCCATTGGGTTTCAAGCCATTCTCTGGTGCGGCATTCACTTTACTAAGGATTGTGCAAATCTGAGTCATGTGCAAGAGAGAGAGATTGCAACCACAAAACTTTTAGCCCCCATTTAGCCATCACAAACGCATTGGCGGGGCATTCATGCTACCCCATAAAAGGTGATAATTGGCCCTTTGATGCACCTAATTCTGATGTATGAGTGGTCCTTTTTTAGGGTTTTCAAAATTTTATTTTTTTTAAAAAAATTTTTCTGGGTACAGAGGAATTTGGTCCATGCACTTTGGTTGGGTGGAAAGCTTTGCAATCTCTTTTAGTGTTGCTATTCTGTTTCTTTGTTTCTTTTGATCTCTTCTTCGTCTTTATGAAAATTTTATGCTTCTCTTTGTTACAAAAAGTTTGTGCAGAGATTGGGAAAAGAGAAGATTTTGCGAATGAGAGCCTACTAAAGCCTTTGGACCACCTCAATTGATCGATCAAGATGTGATGACGTTACAGCAAATATTCATATTCGTTACAATAAATATTCTATGAGTTATATAATTATATTAAATCTGTCGGTTTGAATTTGCAATTCTTTTAAACATACCAGTGAATAAATGTGAACGCTTATTTTATATGTAAAGTTCGAAATTTCAAGATTTATTATAGTATATATAAGAATTATACAAGAATTCCAAAATTGTCGTTATTTTCATTTAGGACATTCACGTCATGTGCACCATATTTATTTCCTTAGAAAAAAAAAAAAAAAAAGAAAAAGAAAGAAAGAAAGAAACCCTAGAACCATCATTTCATGACATTTCTTGAGCTGCTCTCATTTGTTTGCATTAAAAATTTCTTAATGGTTAAAAAAAAAAAAAAAGGTTTTGTAGTATAGAAAGTTAGCTAAAGGGAACGATCAAATTAGCATCTCCCATAAATGATGGGACAAGGAAGACAATCTAACAACTCAGCAACGTAAGTGAGATAAGTTTTTTGACTAGTCCATTTCTTGTTCCTTCCTTGAAATGAAAGAGACTCCCACAATTTCATGTCTACAGCATTTAAGCTAATAGAGATAAGAATAACAAAAGCTACAACCAAGTTATTCATGCGAAGATCATAATTATTATGAAGAATATATATAATATATAGTATCAATTGATAAAATTAAAAATAAATTACTAAAATTATAAAAAGTGTCAAAATTAAGATTTTTTTTTCTCATTTAGCCATTTTCAAAGGATTGATCCATTTATAATCCATAATTTTCTTTATAAAATGAGACCCACAGCACTCGTAATAATACAACAAAATCAAAATTAATAAAATTTTCAATTAGTTATTTTGAGAAATTAAAAATTGGAATTAATAAGGCAAACTAAGTTATTGGAATCAAATGCTACCTTACACTCTTTTTTCAAGAAAAGTTTAAATCTTGACAAACACAAACTTAACTAGTAGACATTATGTTTAAGACATTCAGTTTTGGACAGCTTTTGCTAACCAATTAGTACTAACATGTTGACCTAATTAGAGATATATAGATGCCTTATGAATGTCTATCATACCTTAAAAAATGAGGCCCTTCACATGGTACTTCTGAAAAATGTTGGTCTCAATTGAGCAAGAATTTCGGACAAATGTTAGAATTTACACACTTGAGAGAATAAATTGTTATGTAATTTAATAATTCATGAGATTAAAGTGCAATTAAGTTTTTAAAAGTTTGGGAACTAAAAACTTAAAATGTTAGAATTAAATTATGTAATAATTAAAAGTCTTAATATTACAATTAAAATACATATTCTCGAATTAAATAAATGGTTTTCATAAAGTTAGAAGGTTCGATGTGTAAAAAACTATTTATAAAGAGGGATAACATTAGTATCATTATCCAAAAAGAGACGTTGGGATACTTATTGAATTCCCATTTTTTTAAAAAAAAAGAAAAAAAGAAAACTAAAATGTATACTTTTGAAATATTTTCGAGTATTTAAATTTTATGCATGATGATTTACATGTGGTGCGCGATAGGTTTGGGGCCGAGTGGAGGAAGAGGTGTGCTTTGTAAAATGGGCTAGTCACCAAATTTTCAGAGCATTTATTGGGCTGGGCTTAAGCTGCGTTGGAATTCTTACCAGCAGTGGATATGCCATGCGAGGATTTTGGCAACGATAGAAAGATCTCTCTAAATTAGGGGTGAGTGAGTAGACTTTGGGAAAAAACCGAAAACCGAACCAAATCAAGTTATTTTCAATTTTTGATTTTGGATTCAATTTGAAATCTTCCGTAATTTCAGTTTTCTGTCTTTAGATTGATTATTACAAAATATTTATTTTATGAGTAAAATCAAACCGACGCTTACCGAACTGAACTGACCAGTTTGATAGAATTTTTAAATTTATTTTGATTTGATTCAATTTAAAAAAAAGAACTAGTTTTAATTTTTGGTTTTGCTGTTCTGCGAAGTCGAACTGTCCGTTTGCACAACTGTCGGTTTCCACCCCTACTCTAAATCAAACCTTTTTTTCCTAATAAACAAGAAATGGAAAAACTATATTATCAAGTTTGAAATTCTTATTTTTTGCAATGTGAGATATATTATAAAAGAGGTAATTACTATGTCCTACGCAAGGTTTGATGAAATATACTGATAAGAATTTCGATTTTAAAATATTTAGAGGGTATTTAGTCCAATTGATTTATGGAGTTGCTGTCTGATTTGTATTATATTTTAATATTATTTGTTATTAATAGTGAGCAGGGATGGTCGGTTACCAGCTTAAAATACATTACCCGAATCTAAACTCGATTATAAATTAGATACCTGAATTCGTTTAGAAATTCATCTTTAATACTCTAACTCATATTGAACTCGATTATAATTACTTGTTTAAAAATCCGAACCCGTTTAGATACTCGTTTAACATTAAAAATATTTTTATTTATTTTTATTTTTGAAAAAATAAAAAATAAGTAAATATTATAAAATATTTATTTTGACTTAATAAAAAATAAAATATAATTATAGATTAATTATAATTAGATGCGTATATATATTTTAGGAAAAATAATTATTTTAAATATTTTTTAAATATTAATTAAATAGGTATCCGAATCTTTGAATTTGAATTCCTCCCAAACTCATTTATTCACTATTTATTCTATCAAAATTAGATCGGATTGTGTATTTGACGGGTTACTTGAAATTGCCATCCTTAGTAGTGAGAAAGAGAAATCAATGAGGAAAGAGAGAGAGTCAAAGACTAAAGTGGAGACGATGAGTTTTTATATTCAAAATGCTTTAAAAGCATTCATCTCAATGTTCCATCCAATCTGTAATAGAAAATTTTTGCGTAACAAATTAAATTTTAGACATGCATGTATGAAGAAATTAAACCCTTAGCGCTTGAAGATATCTTTAAAATTTGTCAAAACCAACTTAAATTATTTAGAATCAACTAAAATCAAACCGACTCTAGTCGGTTTGGTTCTGATTTAAGAGCGTTATGAACTGAAATCGGACTGTGGCCCCCATAGGGTTGACATAAGGTGCTTTCAGTTCTCGACCAATGGCCAGACCTAACTGGACCAAATCAAAACTCACCTCTTCAAAACAAACATATTCGTTTCCCTTTAAACTAGGGGGTAATTCCGTCATAATAACTATAATTCCAATATTTTTTCACAAACTTTCAAAAGTGCTGGGCGGTTTCTCTGGCCTACCAATAACAGAACCCACCCATAACCCAAATACCCAAAACCTCCTACTTATTTACAACATAACCCAAACTAACTACCCAGTAAATCCATTCATGTTTTATGGGCAACTGTTTAATTTAATCAATATACCTCCGGTCCCACTTCCAACTTGATATCCAAAATCTAATCCAAGTCAACCACAGTCAAAATAAAGAATCGAGACAAATTTTAAACGCCGTCGTATTCAAACCTAGTATTGGGGACAAGCTTGGGATTTCAAAAAAACTGCCTTGCAAAATAGGAAAAAGAGAATCCGGAACATTAGCCTTAACAAAAACCCCTTTCTCTCTCCTGTATGGGCATTTGCAGTTAGGCAGGTAGGTACAATACAAATATTGTTTCAGTAACAGAGAAAAGCTTTAAAAATGCAAAACGCAACCGACGATTCTGTGATGGTTACTGAAGAAGAACATAACAATAGCCCAATCACCGAGTCGCCTACTGGGGGTGAGTCGGAAGTCGGTGGTGGAGCTGAGTCTGCTGAACTCGGTGGTGCTGGTGGCTTTGGAGGCGGTGGAGGTGGTGTTAGTGTGAGTAGTAGGGTGAAAGGACCTTGGTCTCCGGAGGAAGACTCAGTATTGAATGAACTTGTAGGTAAGTTTGGTGCGAGAAATTGGAGCTTGATCGCCCGTGGAATTCCTGGTCGGTCTGGTAAATCTTGTAGGCTTAGATGGTGTAACCAACTTGACCCTTGCCTCAAGCGCAAGCCTTTTACTGGTAAAGTGAATTTCTTTTCCCTTTCTTTTTTCCTTTTTTTTTTTTTTTTTTTTTTTTTTTTTTTTGGCTCTTGGAGGCCGGTGGAGTGGTGTTAGTGTGAGTAGTAGGGTGAGAAGGGACCTCTTGGTCTCCAGAGGCAAAGACCTCAGATATTGAGAATGAACTTCGCTAAGGTACAAGATTTGGTGCGAGAAATCGCGCGAGCACTTGATCGCCCGTGGAACTTCCCTGGTCGGTCTGGTAAAAATCTTCGTGAGGCTTAGATGGTGTAACGACAGCTTGCACACCTTGCCTGCAAGCGCAAAGCCTGCGTTCTCACTGGTTAAAGTGAATTTATTTTCCCTTCTTTGTGTCCATTTTTTTTTATATCTTTTTTTTTATTTTATTTTTTTAGGCTTTGGAGCTTTGTGGGGTTACTTTGATCTGCTAATGGTGATTATGGAGTTAATTGTTTGTATTCACGTTAGAGTGCGAGATATTGTTTTTTTTTTTTTTTTTTTTTTTTTTTTTTTTTTTTTTTGGCTTTGGGCTTTGTGGGGGTTTTGATCTGCTAATGGTGGATTATGGAGTTAATTGTTGTATTCACGTTAGAGTGCAGTATTGTTATCTTCTCTTTTTGAATCTGAACTTAATTCATATGCTTTGGTTTGCTATTTCGGTTGGTTTTTTGCTATTAATTTTAACTTTGTTTCTTTTCTATGTATCTCATTTAATTGTTATTTTGACATTTTTCTCTGTATTAGTTTTGGGATTCTGCTTGAATACTAATCCCTTATTGACTTTCCTTTTTTGATTATTCTATCAAATAACTAGAATGGGTGGAGATAATGATTGGTTTATGATTCGACATTAGAATGGATTAATAAGATTTTAGCACCATAGCTTGTCACTATGGTAGTAGAATGAAAGGAGGAAGTTAAACATCGTTAATTCTAGCATTGATCATTCTCCAACTATTGGCTCTATTTTTCTGGACTTGTCTTATAGTACCTGCATTGGAGTGTTCTGTTGGCTTGAGAAGGTACTCTTAGAGGCATAATATGGTTTTGGAGTATGTTCACAAATTGTATACCTGCGATCCAATCCTCATCATCAATTTTCTTTTCTTACTTATACTTGACACGAGTGGAAAGATCAAACCAGGTGCTTATAAGTTATAATCAGTGCAAGAACTATTTCTCATGCCTACATTAGTCTTAAACATGAAAAGTTGATTGTTGTCTTACAGAAAATAATGTGAAGGTCAGGCTTAGCAATTCTTGCTATGACAATAACCAGTAAGACAAGATCAGCCATAGTTGTACAAAAGCAAGATGTGTTAAAGTTCTTAAAATATCAGGTTATATAACTTGTATAGTAGAATGTTTAGAAAATCTTCTTTTGTTGATAGAGTCTTCTGTACTGCAAAATTTTGCTGTGCGTTGGCGTGATGTTTAATAACATCTTCTATCAATGATAGTAAGGATATAAGCAAGTTATGTATAAGTAGTTGGTGCTCTTGCAAGTGAGTTAGAGCTATTATTTGAACAAGAATGAGTGAGAGCTAAGTAGGATAGGATATCACCTACTAAGCTGTATGCTGGAGTTCATTTTTTGGAGAAAATGATTTAGTAATGGTCGATGCAGATGATTCGTAGCCCTTCTGAGTAGCTGAAGATCATTCTGAAAGACAAATTGCATAATTCATGTTTTGAATTGCTACTGACTATTTAACCCTGTGAGATCCAAGTAGATGTTATAAAACCACTTCCATGCACAGGTACTTGCATATGCTTCTTCTTTAACTCATATGATGATAAAATCAAAGAAATGGAATGACATGTATGGAACAATAAAGTTGAAAAAAGTGCGTATGTCTATAGGGAAATGATAAACTTATTTTGGGAGATATAACTAAGAATGTTTCTTGTATTGTGCGGGCATATCTAATGCAAATTTTGTACTCTCAATCAAGAGTTAAGTCATTCCAACTTGGGGGCTTTGCAGAATTGCTTTAGATATACTTTGCCATTTGCAAGCTTGGGTGTAGTAACTCTTAACTTTTTGAGTTTTTTGTTTGTTATTCTTTGAGTGCATGAGAAAACAGTATCTTCTTATGTTGTTATCACAATTATAATTACCTTTTCGTTTTCAGCTTTCTTGATCTTCCATGTCTATTATTATTAAGAGTCAAGCTCAATGATGTGAATGTGACCAGAATGTGGAAATTTATCACTTTATCAGCCAGATTTTTTTTTTCTCATTACCTTGCTTCATGGAATTTTCACTGCTTGTTATATTTAGTGCTTAATCTATCTCCAGTCATATGTGCACCATCACTATCACTGATGCTATGGTTATCAGGATGATTGGCATCCTTCTGGTTATATATATATTTGCATGTGAAGGATGCAGTGTTGCGAATACTGATATGCATGTGTCCTTTAGATCATCTATTTTTGGATGCAGATGGTGCAGTATGCATTAGGATTTAGGATTGATGTTCATGCATGTATCTTTCAATAGCTTATCATGCTCTATATGTTTATTTATTGATCATTATTAGTAGGAATGTTATGTAGAAACCAGGTTCAGAACTTCCTCTGCTTCATTTTGTTCGCATTATAATGAACCTGCTAGTTGGCATTATCTGTTCTCTAGAAGAAAGAAGGCGGTGGGGGGAGAGAAAGCACAATAGAAAAGAGAAATGGCTTGAGGTTGCTCACTATTCAATTTTGTTTTTCTGACTTCCAAATTTTGACTAAGGTAACTCTTATTGATCGAGTTATGGTTGTTAGGTAATTGCTATAGGAGAATCCAAACAAATGACACAAGAAGTAAAGGAGGGAGAGATCTTTCATGTGGTGCTAGTGTGGGGGTATAAGACGGCTGGAATTTGTTTGAATGTGCATAAAGTTGTCTTGAGATTTTTTTTCTTCTTTTATTGAAATATGCTAACAAAAAAAGAAATTGTTACTCTTTTTAGGTTTGTTATTGTAGTTGCTCTCCTATTTTTTTATCTCCAGCATTGTCACCTTATTTGACATTGATTAGTTCGAATACAGTTGGCCAAAGTTTTATTTGTTTGAAAATTGGTTAAAAACACTTGCAAATAATATCTGGATGCGATAGTTCGATGAATATGCCTGAACTTGGATATCTACATTTGCTTCTATATGATAACTTAAACTGATATGTGAATTTATTGAATTCATGGGATAATATGGTTGAGTTCTTCTGTTTGATAAGGGTTTCTATTATAGTTCATATTTATTTATGAGTTGTGACTCTCAGTAATAATCATAATGTTATGGATGTACGTGCATTGGGCAGATGAGGAGGATCGTATTATAATTTCAGCCCATGCAATCCACGGAAACAAATGGGCAGCAATTGCGAGGCTCCTGCCAGGCAGAACAGATAATGCAATCAAGAATCACTGGAATTCTACTTTGAGGCGTAGATGCATTGACCAAGGGAGGCTTAAACCAGGACCAAGTGATGCAACAAAAGATGGTAGCCGTGACAAAACAAAGGCATCATCCGAAGAAACTCCATCAGTTGGTACTGTCAATTCACTGAGGCCCCTAGAAGGAAGACGTTTCCCAATTGACGACCAACCTAGCCAGCAAGAAGACCAAGTTCAAAAAGACAATATCTCTCAATTAAATGCGAGTCGTTTTGTTTCTGAGCCTCAAGTTCATCCTACTCTCCCTCGTCCTAAAGCACGTGTTAGTGCATTTAGTGTTTACAGTCCTCCTAGTGGCCCAAAAATTGGCTGTGTGCATTCAAGATCAAATCCAACTCAGGGTCCTTTGGTTCAAGCTTCAAGAACAGATGTTGGACTTCACAAATTCCTTAAAGATATTAATGTTGATCCCGTGGTCCCTTTGCGATGTGGATATGGTTGTTGTTCAATGCCAAGTGGAAACCATCCTCCTCGCTCATTGTTGGGTCCTGAGTTTGTTGAATATGAAGAGCTCCCCTCTTTCTCAAGTCAAGAATTAGTTTCAATTGCTACAGACTTGAACAATATTGCGTGGATCAAGAGTGGCCTTGAGAACAGTAGCAGCGGAATACCAAGCACTGCTGCAAGCTACAGAATGTCTCAAGGGGCTTCTGTTGGCTCACAAATGGTGATGTCATCAGAACAGAATTTAAGAAATAGCCATATGGCTTATGAAGAGGGAAGAAACAAATTGATGGGGATGATGACAGATACTTTATCAACCCAGATGCCTGCACAACCTTTTGCAATGCGACCTGAAGTGGAGAGCTTAAGCTAAACTTGTAGCTGATTTCCTTTTTTGGTACTTCTTTTTGGGAAAAATATATAGAAGTTAAGAATATGATTTTGTGCAGAGGCTCCTTATCTGTCAGTGAAGAGATGGTGTCATTTGTTTAATAGATTCTGCTTCTGAAAAATGTATCAGAATTGATTCAGTAAGGAATGAAATTTGTTTATACAAATTATCCAGTGCTTATGTATTTCTCAGTCTTGATGATCTACTATATAATGTTTCATTTCATTTAAAGCCATAATCTTTTTCTTTTCCAAGTCGTTTGTCAAACTGTGTACTTGAACATGCAAAACTTGTTTAGGAGTTAGTTGAGGAACGTGCTTTTCAATGAACAGGTGCTGTATGAGAAGCAGTTCCTCATTGTATTTCCTCTCATTTTTATCCCAATGAACTTCAACTCATTAAAATTGAAATGTCTAGCTTGAGTGGCCTTTCAAATTTGCCCTAGGAGCGTTACATAAAAGTTTAAACAAAAAATGCATTTAAATGGGTTGTTCATCAATTTTCACTTAACTTATTGCCGCTATAAATTATGAACATCTTTCTCCTTCAGTCCTCCCTGTGGCATATATAATAAATAACAGAAGGTCGATCCTCTGCCAAGTGGTCTCCTGTCTGTCTACAGATTTACAAATTTGACCAAAATGTTTAACTTGAGACAATCCCTTATTCACATAAGGTTAAATCTAAAGTTGGGCCTAAAAATAATCATGCACAATCATGAAGCTGCTCCTGCTGATCTGCCACAACTCTTCTTTTAATAAAGAGATGAAGCAACCCTTATTAAAACACATGATTACTACTGAAAGTCCATTTTACCCTTAAACAGTAAGAACTTATACGCTGAAGTAGGAGGACAGTGTAGGACTCTTGGCTCTTAGAGCTTAAAAAATCAGGAGGAGAACAGGTCCATTAGGTAATTAAAAAATAAAAAAGTACCAAACACTCCTAAAATACAATAAAGCACTGAAGAAGACAAATAAAAATCTGCTTTTCCCACATACATTATCCCATGCTGTCTTGAGGGAAAATAACAGTTTTAACAGGACACTGCAACATCAAATCATCCCCTAAATCCTTCACTTTTTAGCAATTTTCTTTTTCCCTCAATCATTTTATAGCTGTCCATGTTATATTTCCCTGCTGCATCTCTAGCCAAATTAACATAGAGCAAGTAAATTACTAAAGGGCAGAGCTTTACACTCAAAAATAGAAAAATAAGGGAAAGGAAAGGAAAAAAAAAAAAAAATCTTTCATTACCTATTATTTCTCCTACTCTCTGCACAATACTGTATTTTCTCTTTTGATCTTTCTGTCTCCACTAAAAATTCTGTTCAGAACCGACAGACTTCAAAGGGAGAGAGAGAGAGAGAGAGAGAGAGAGAGAGCACCTGCCAACAGTACAGTAGTTACCTGTGAGAGCTTACATAAGAGTTACTTTGGTGGGTGTTTATGATATTTGCCTCGCAAAACCATTACATGAAGATTCACCATTTGGGTCTTGAAAATGGAACCTTTACAAAAACCCCATGTGGCTGTTGATGATGAAGATATAGAGGGAAGTGGTCACCACCACCAGTCAGATGATGAAGAGCAAAGAAGCTCTTCAAGTGAGTCTGGCTCTAGCAGTGAGATTGTTAAGGAGAACAGATCCTCTGTGTCAGAGGTGGATCTGGAGTGTGGGCTGCCTGAGATTAAGGTACATTTGGCAAAGGTTGAAAGAGATTGCAGGATTTGTCATCTGAGCATGGATGCAGGGAATCAGGATTCTGGTTTGCCTATTGAGTTGGGATGTTCTTGCAAGGATGATTTGGCTGCTGCTCACAAACAGTGTGCAGAAGCCTGGTTCAAGATTAAGGGAAACAAGTAAGTAGCTAAAAGAGAACAAACATTATCTTTTTACATTCGTTGTCATTTTTCTCTTCTTTTTAATTTTAAGTTCTATTCGTAGCATTTGAACATCAAATGCTTTTGGCATTTATGAAATTCTGGGTAAAGTATTGATCTTGCTAATGGTCATTTACTTCATAAAGAGGCCAACTTAATTTTGGTTCTGTTTTCTCTTAAGTTTTCTTTCTTTTTTAGTTAGTTTGTTTCTAGAGTAGTGCTGCACAAATTTATACTGTGGCAAAAGTGTACAGGCACACTCACTAGTGCACTGTGCTGACAAGTCATAGTTAGATAGGGATTATAACTTGATGAATGATTTTAAATTTGGTGAAATAATTGACGCAGTAAAAGATTGTTATGAGAAGTTCTTTTGTTGTGGCATTTGTCAGTTGTCTAGGCAAATAAATATTGTTAGCTCCATGGTTTTTGTTTTTGTTTGTTCTCTAAAGTTGATTTTCCATATTATGTATAAGCAATTCAGCATTACATTGTGCAGCAATATTTGATTAAAGTATTGGCAGCTAGGATCATTCTGATAGACATGGTAACGAAACATGTGAATAAAAAATATCTTTTCTTCAGTTAATGGAAATAATTTTCAGAATAAACTCCACTTTTATAGATTAAAGAGAAAAAGATGCAAAAGCAGCTTGTGCATGAATCAAGAGAATAAGAAATAATTAAATCAAAAGATAAAACCAATAGATTGTCCCACCTGTATTTCCAATTTTGAAAATGGGTCAAATCAATCTTTGCTTGATTGTGATTTAAATTATCCAAACATATGCATCCTTTTCTTCTTTATCATTTCAGTTAAGAGCAAGCCATGTAAGCTGTTATTCTCTGTTTGTTAAAAATGCATCTCCGGACCTTGCACTCAGTACTCTTAAAATGCATGCATTTAAGAGATTTAATCTGTACTCCCATTGTGTCATGTTGTCCAAATTGATCATATCTAAGATATTGTAGTTTTGTGACATGCATGGCTTTATGTGAAGAAAAATCAACTAAAGTAGTTTAATGATAATTTGTTTATAAGTTAGACAAGTTTAGTTAGATGGTCTGAGTCAATGGCCATTCCTGTTTGAAGATTGTCTCCTGCGTTTTAGCGCTTGTTATACCAAATGTACAATAATTAATGCTTTTTTTTTTTTTTTTTTTTTTTAAACATGTGAATAAAAAATATCCTTTTCTTCAGTTAATGGAAATAAATTTTCAGAATAAACTATGCCACTTTTATAGAATTAAAGAGAAAAAGATGCAAAAGCAGCTTGTGCATGGAATCAATGAGAATAAGAAATAATTAAATCAAAAGATAAAACCAATAGATTGTCCCACCTGTATTTCCAATTTTGAAAATGGTGTCCAAATCAATCTTTGCTTGATTTTGATTTAATATCCAAACATATGCATCCTTTTCTTCTTTATCATTTCAGTAAGAGCAAGCCATTGTAAGCTGTTTATTCTCTGTTTGTTAAAAATGCACTCGGACCCTTGCACTCAGTACTTCTTAAAATTGGCATGCATTGTAAGAGATTTAATCTGTACTCCCATTGTGTCATCGTTGTCCAAAATTGATCATATTCTAAGATATTTAAGTTTTGTGACATGCATGGCTGATTGTGAAGAAAAATTCAACTAATAGTAGTTTGAATGATAAATTTGTTTTATAAGTTAGACAAGTGTTAGTTTAGATGGTTCTGAGTCAATGGCCATTCCGTTGGAAGATTTGTCTCCTGCGTTTTAGCGCTTTGTTATACCAAATGTACAATAAATTAATGCTTTTTTTTTTTTTTTTTTTTTGGTTTCTCCCTTATTAATTAATTGTTATGCTAATTAATGCATTTAACTTCGTTACAGCCATATTATCTCTTTGGAATAAATCATGAAATGAGAAAAAGTCATAAATATATATATATATATATATATATATATATATATATATAATATTAACTACATTTAAAATTATAATGTTGCTGATATATACATTTATAAATTATAATGTGCTGTTTTTATAATATATGGTTTACTTTTAATTTGGGCTCTTTTTTATGATGCTTCTCACTTTGTCCAAGTTGGAAATATTGTTTGTTTGTGGACATTACAAAAGCAGACATTCCCTAAATTTTCATATCTGCAATAATCTGGCATTGTTTCTTGTTATGACATTAATTAGATTGCGAAGTATCAGTATATCATGCCTATTTTATTTATTACCTGTGATATAAACATTTCATTTTCACCAAATTTGAAGTTTTAGGCATATTTTCTCAGTTCTGTTTATTTCAACCATCCTTGTTTTATATAGTGCCCTTGGGTCAAAGGGACATGGATGGACAGGCTTGAAAATGTGAATAGTCTGCATCAGGAGTGTCAAAACATTCTTCTAAAATAGCTCATTCAATTTCTCTATCTTACATCACTTGTGCGAAGACTTCACGACCTTTTTACAACCTATTAGTCCCTGTAACTTTGACACTCAGGTTTTAAGGTTGATCTTGGGTTTTTAATGTGGTATCACAGTTTATTTTATTCCACATCATCTGTGCAAAGAGCTAAAGACACTGATATGTTATTTTCTTTCAGTTTCTTGCACAAATGCTTGAGAATCGGATCATATCCAGATATCGCTCCTATAAGCATTCTACCTAGAATTATAAGTTGGTGATGGCTTTTAGTTTCAGTATAAGTATAGAATGAACTAGAATTGACAAGCACAGAAACTTCTAAAAGGACAACATTCTCGTCTGGGAGATATTGCAGATACTGAAACTTCTCTGGAAACGTTTCATAAACCTCAAAAAATATTTCCTATTAATTTTTAGTTTAAAAAAATTTTGGAAACTATTTCGAACGCTTGGAAACCTTGTGGAAACTCTTGAGGATACTTTCTGGAAACTAGAGGAGTGTTTTTATAATATATTATAAATCTTAAAATGTGTTTTACTTGTAGTGTTTAAAGAGGTTAGACTTAGAAAGAAATGAGAAAAACCTACTTTTCTTGTCGATGATTCTTATTGAAAGATATTAATTAGCAGGTTTTTAATATGATTGATTTATGTAGAGTAGTTCAAAACATTGATATGGTTATTCTTTACTATCAAATCTTTGAAACTGATTTTCGTGTGTAATTGCAGAACCTGTGAGATTTGTGGATCACTTGCAAGAAATGTTGCTGGCCCAAATGAGGTTGAATTGGTAGAACAATGGAATGAGGTGAATGAAACTGCAGTAGCAACAACACTTCCACATGTGCACACAACAGAAACCCGAAACTTCTGGCAAGGTCATCGGTTCTTGAACTTCTTGCTAGCTTGTATGGTCTTTGCCTTTGTCATTTCTTGGCTCTTTCATTTCAATGTACCCTCATAATCCAGTGATTAAGTAATGTATTTTTCTTTAGTTTGATGACTGAAGAGATTCCCAACACCTTAGTTCTTAAAGCCTATATATGCAGATATCAACTGTCATTTGTTATTTGAGTCCCCTATCTATGAGCTGTTTATATTAGCATCAGAGATTTGAACAAACACTTCCATTTTATATAATCAAGATTCAAGAACATTTTCGTGTGTCGATTTAACTTTTTTTCCCTTATATCTTATGTATGACAATGCTTGCTTATTATGTTTTGTAAAATAAAAAAAAAGATGAAATTTATATATGCATAGACTTGTTCATGGTGGGGTTGGAATTTGGAAAATATGAAGTTAGTTTTAAAAATTAATTGTAGGATTATCCTGTGGCATATAAACTAATCAATAGTAATTGGGCACATAAATAAATTATTCAAGACCAGTGTTCTGAGAATCGAATCAGTCAGTGAACCGATGAAAGTAGAATTCACTAGAATTCACTAATTTGGAGGGTTTGACCGATTTTAATACGGTTGAATCAGATTTTTTTATATATAATATTTTTAAATATAATTGAAAATATAGTTTACAAATATAAATATAGTTTACAAATATAACTTTTGATATCAAATAAAAAATAGTTTCAAATTTGGCTTTTACAAAAAAATAAAAAGTTAATAAATAATTTTAAATAAAAAGAATAAAATATGACTAAATTTAATAGCAAAGAATAATTAATTACCATAAAACATATTATTATTTTTCATATATGGCTTTAAAGTTAGACATTTAATTGTTTTAACCAACATATTAAGACTTTGAATTTAGAAATAAAGAGGCCCAAAAACTAAAAAATAAGTGGGGCCAATTTCTAAGAGGCCCAAATTTTAAAAAGGCCCATGTTTTATAAAAACAATTCAGAATTTAAATCGAACTGATTTTTAGCCATCTAGTTTACTGGTTTTCACCCGTTCAGACCGGTTTTTTAAACTTTCAATTTTTTTTATGCAATTCGAACTGGATCACAGTTCCGTTCTCGATTAAACCGGTCAAATTGACGGTCTGGTAAATTTTCCAGAACAATGTTTACAATAATACAATAATAATTATCACATAATGTGTATTTTAGTAATTTATAGGATTTGCAACGAGTTGAGTCAGGACGAGTTATACCCATAACAGCATAAATCTCGGACCATCCTTGGTTAATAAATTACAATCTCCATCTCCACCCTGCCTAATAAATTTTATATTTTTTACAATATAAAATATATTTATACATATATATACATATATTTACATTAGACAGTAGCGGATCTAAAAATATTTTTTTTTGGGATCAATGTATAATTTTTTTGAAAAAAAAGAGTCAAAACATAAAAAAATTAAAATTTACGGATTAATTTAGATAAATAAATATATATATTAGAAAATTAAAAAAACAAATCTGCCACTGACATTTTCCACAAGTAACTATTAATTTTGAGATAAATGATAATTCAGTCAATTAGCTTTGATTTTAATATAATCTAAGAGAATTAATTACTTTCTTAATCCTTATTTAAAAACTTTAAACCATTTATATGTTGGAACAGAGTAGTTGTTAAACATTGAATGGGATCTAAGCAAGCCAAAAAGAGCATTGATTTGGTCTGCATGAACCCATTATTTATCAAATAAAATTTCGAGTGGTAAAGGCAACTGAATCTATGCAATAATATATGTTGTCCCCTATTCCTTTCTTTCATACCTGTTTCCAATTCCATGTTTCTACATAAAGGTAGGGGTCCCCATTTTCCCATTTTTGAAACCTGGTTTGAAACCGAAGGGAACCGAAATCGAAACCGTGAGGAATCGAAATTGAAATCGGAGTCTGCGGTTTGGTTTCGATTCTAACTTTTGAGGAACCGTGAATGA
This sequence comes from Jatropha curcas, assembly GCF_014843425.1. The sequence goes on along the minus strand of NW_023591078.1, from coordinate 2,657,165 downwards.
TGGTTTCAAGAACCGATCAGAACCAGTGGTTTTTTTAACTGGTTAGAATTGACGATTCCGATGGATCTAATCGGCGGTTCCACCCAGTTTCAATAAATTTTTTTATAAAATCTCAAAATTAACTTTACTAACAACTATATAATGGCTAGTTTTAAGGGTATTTGTGAAAATTTAATTTTTTGGATTTACTATAAATAGCCCATTTCATTTTAAAAAAAAATTAGGTTCAAGCCTTTTTTTTAATAAATAAATTAAGTTAAGCATTTTTTTTTAATTTTTTCTAAAAATTATTTCATAAATATTTAAATTTTAAATTTTCAACAAAAAAATGTTTTCTAACTTTTGATTTTATAATGCCGTAAAATCAATTGGAGAATCCACCGGGACCATTTATTTGAAACCGTTAGAAATCGGAATTGGAACCGTAATCGTTTGGTTCCAAATCGTAACAGGAACCGTCAATTTTCAGTTCGATTCCAGTTCTAGATTTTTTGAAACCAGAATCGAAACCGGCGGTTTCAGAACAGTGGCCACCCTATAAATAAAGGGGTAAAATGGGAATGGGGCATATCTAGTTGAGAGAGTCACTCCTTAATTATTGGAATAACTCTCAAAGTGGGCAATTCACTTGCTACATTATCACTTGATTGATGTAATTAAAGGCAGAATTGAATTAATTTTGAAGATGGAAAAAAGCCAACTAAAAAAAAGGTAGTAGAATAGAGCTTAAGTGAAATAGCTGTAAGGCAGGAATTGCCTGTAAGCCATAACCAACTTTGACATTTGATGGATTTCATCAACTAACAATCTCTCATTTCAAAATTATAATAATTTTAGGAGGCATTGGAGTATAAAGATTTTTTTTTATTATTTTCTAGTAAAATGCATTTTCCAAATATCAAATTTATATTATTAGGGATTAACAACTCTTATCAACCAATTTCAAGCATCATTTTAGAAATTTTTTTTGGTTTAATTCTAAAAAATTAATTAATTAATAGTTGTATAAAATTTTGCAAATTTTTTCAAAAAGAATATTTAGTAGTATATAATAAAATTATAAAAGTATGGTCCCACCCAGCCAGCTAAACTCCAAAAACACTTTTAAACATAAAAGGGACACACTGCCAATCTAGCACTAACAAATAGATAAAGAGACATGGGAGTTAGGGATGACTAGTCAGATTAAGTCAGTATGCCTGTCCCTGCGATCAACAAGCCGCAATTACCGCTATTTAACCATAATATATTAAAAAACTAAAAAAAATTCAATTCAAAATTTTTTTTAACCTGCCAATATTACAAACACAAACACTAGCATATTTGTTGAACCGCAGTAGAATGTAACATGATGTAATTAAATATATTTTTTATGTAAAAAAAGCATTTTTAATATAGTATTTATAGTGTAAAAAAATATTCTTTTATTAGACGAAATAACATCGCAAATTGTGGGCTACACAAGGATAGCTCTTCCCTTAACTCATCAAATTGTTGAAAATAATTTGTGATCGAGAAGACTCGAATTCGAGATTTCTTACTCCTCACATAAATGAGAAGCCAACTAGACCACCACGTGATTAACAATAAGAATTAAGAATTAGGTTAATTAAAAGTACATTAGTAATTAATAATGAATGACAATAATCTTCATTAAACTAATCAATCTTTCAATTACAATTTTTCTATAGTAGTTGTAATTTCTGGTTGAAGCAAAATCAAGAAGCAGAATCAAAATAATTGGAAATGATAAAGATTTAGTTAATAATTAGTTTAACTAAAAAGAAGAATGGCAGTTTCTGGGTAGACATGTGATAGATCTGCTCAAACATGGGGGAACAAACATTACAAAGGAGGAACCCATTACATATATATATATATTTCATATTTGATTTTAGTTTCATGTTCATTGTCGTTTACAATTATTGTGGACCCTATGGAATAATCCACGTTTGCATGTTCTATTACCTACCTTACATGTGAGACTCCCATATATACACTTACTAACGTAAATCAATCTATCTTACTAAATTTTTTTTCTTTTCCTTTTGCACAATATCAGAGTGACCTAACCGGTAAGTCACACTTGAAATCAGTAGACAAATTCAGAGATTTAATTCGAAGAAAAGTACTTATAGAAAGAAAAAAGTAGTTATCAATTCCGAAATATGAAAAAATATCTATGGAAAAAGACAGTCATGAGCTCTTAAAACGAGATTAGTCGAGAAAAAAATGAATAAATATTATAATTAGGGTAGTTGAGTATTTTAGATGATTACAATGAATAAGATATTGTTAAGTTACTTATCAGTAAATCAACATGTTAATTACTTGATATGAGGATTATGAAACTTTTGATGAAGTAAACATCCTCCTGATACATAGAATGTGTCAAAGGCAATCCAAATAATTAAATTATCCAAGAACGTGCGCAACATAATTGGATTCCAATTTTTTAAAGCTCAGAAATCATAATCTTTGGATCCTCCGATGAAAAATCTAAAAATATTCTTGCTGTCTTCATACCCAATTTAGATAAATAAAATAATAATGCAGGAACAAAATTCGGAAAACCAGCTAATACAGCACGGCGGACGCGACACAAGTTTACAGTTGATTGTCTTACTAACCACCGGATGCTCCGGCAACCGGCATGTTTAGCCGACATTTTTTAATTTTAATAAGCTTTATTATTGATTCTTATCCAGTTTAATCCTAATTAAGCTTGAAGAGTTAGAAAACTTCTGTTAAAGACAGCAGCAAAGTGTTCATTGTATTGGAAGGACAGCTGCTTTAAGTTATTGGATCTCCTTTCCTTAAAGCTCTCTTTCTTTCTTTTTTTTCTTCCTTTATAAATAAAAGTACTTTTGCTAAGTTAAAAGAAACTTTAATGTTTTATGATTAGATTGGAAAAGATGGATACATTATATATCTCATCGATATTTAAAAAATGGAAAACATTTTTTCACAATTTGTACCAGTCACAGTCACAATGTAAATGGAGTAAAAAGATTACAATGTGTTTGAAATTTTTTTTAACAGTTTTGATATTGCTAATGTTATACAAGAAATGTAATTGTAAATGCACGCAGAAATGTGCTATTAAGTGAAGCATTTAAAAAAAAAAAAAATCTTCTACATCTTCTTTTTCGCACTATTCCCTATTTTGAATCTCTTGACCTAAAGAAAGTAAAAGGGAAAAATCAGAAATTGAAGGGAAAAAAATAAAATAGTTAGCTAGAGTGTGTCAAGGTTTAAGTTAGATTGCAAGTCCAAAAATTACAACAAATTTATTGCCAATCTAGCACCATTTTTTTCCTAAAAGAAAACAACTCCATTAGCAACTGTTCATCTGAAATCAAAGATTTCAATGCAAGACCTGGTTATCAGATTTTCATTTTTTAAAAATTCAAAACTTGCATCCAAAATATATCAAATTCTTATCTCTAAATTTGACGAAATTGTACTTTCAATATGAAAAGGATTAAAAGCCTACCGACCCATAAGAGAAACAGACATAATTGAAATTAAATTGAACTATATACTTAAATTATTTTGACCTAGGTTAGTTAGCAACATCTACGGTGTAAAAAGGGAGTAGTAAGTCAAGCCCTTTAACAAAGACAAGGAATACAAAAATGACATTCTAGAAATTCAAATGATCAAAAGCGACAGTAATGCTTATGAACACAAATTTCTTGAGCAAAATTTCAACCATAGTTTGGTGGGAGATTAATTAAAACATGAAAAACTAAAGAGAAAATTGGAAAATAACCAATATTAATTGGTAACAGAACATGCATATACGACGAACCCACCAAAATTAAAGTCGTAGCTTCAAATATTCTTAATTAGTTATTGCTTAACAATCCCTAATCCTTCGACAAACTTGATTTGTCCATAATTATTATCTAACATAAAAATATTGTTAGTATTATTATAAAGCAAATTAAAGAGCGTGCAAACACGACTTAAAGAAAGTATATCACGTTAGTACTGGCCAATGGTCGGTTAATATGTTTCAGTAGCTGCCTCAACACACAAATATACTCATTCTATACACTTCTCTCTCCCTTTGTATCGAAGTCTCTCTTTTCTTTAGTAATCAAAAACTCTCAAAGCAGAAGCAAAAACTCTCGTCTTTCTGTGACAAAAGTACCAAGAAAATTTTGATCTTGTACCTTATATCTTTCTTTCTTTGTTCTTTTAGCGCTTCTTGAACCTTTATGTGTCAAGATTACCAAGAAATCATCTTTCTGTGCCAGGAGTACCAAGAAATTATTAATCTTGCTATATAGCTGCCTTTCTTGAATCTTTCTTTGCCAAGAAAATTTTGAATCTTTTCAAAATGAGGAAACTTTGTCCAAATTTTGATCGAGAAGATGGGCTGGACACTGTGCTTGAGGTTCCTATTCCAGAAGAAATGTTTGCTTCAAACAAGAGCGGGAATAGGTCATGGCAAAACTTGAAAGCTTGGATGAGACCGAACGCTAATAGTGAGAGGTCTATGGCTAACCTATTTGGTGGTAGAAATACAGAGATCCAGCTCTTGCTTGGTGTTGTTGGTGCTCCTCTGGTTCCTCTTCCTATTTGTTGTGATCACCAATTCAAAAACCGTAATTTCATAGACCAACCTATTGTAAGTGTTATCCATCAACCATTTTTGATGTTTTTGTCAGATTACATTGATTTAGAATACGATCAATAACCCAGAGGTCCAGTAATCGAGATTTTATCTTATAATATAGGAAATCAAGATTCAATTCTTCATAGTTAAAGATGAGTAATTTTTTTCAAAATTTGTGGTTGCAGGAGGCATCAATGGCAAAGTACATAGTGCAGCAATATATAGCAGCAGTGGGAGGGGAAAAGGCATTGAATTCTATAGACAGCATGTACGCAATGGGAAAGGTAAAAATGGGAGCATCAGAGTTTTGTGCAGGAGAAGGGAGCTTGAAAGATAGTAAGGTGGTGAAAATGAAGAATTTGATGAATGGAAGTGGTGGAGAGATGGGAGGATTTGTCCTTTGGCAAAAAAACCCTGATTTATGGTGCTTGGAACTAATTGTTTCAGGATGTAAGATTAGCGCGGGTAGTGATGGTAAGGTTGCTTGGAGGCAGACCCCATGGCACCATTCCCATGCCTCTAGAGGCCCTCCTAGGCCGCTTAGGCGCTTCCTTCAGGTAATTTATTTAATGTTACCGTTCTAATTATTGTCAAGAAAAATATCATGTTGAAAGTATATATTAATTAAAATGATCTTTAGTGTTCTTTATTCTTTTCTTTTTTAGTTATTTTATATTGTTGGACAATACTTTTTCAGTAGCTTGAATTAGCTTTTTGAGTTAATTTAAAGATTAACTACTATAATTTTTAATTTTTATCTCTTATAAAAAGTTAATCAAATAGTAAATTCGTACATTTTATATATATTTTTTCTTCCGATTGTTTTGAAAGAAAGGAAGAGTTTGGTAGGGAGTCTAGGGCCTAGGGGCATGAATTCTATGTTCAAATTTGCATCAAAGGCTCATGTGGGACCAATATAATAAAATTATATAGTTGTTAGCTTATCCTTAGCCACTAAGCCCTTGATCTTAATGAGAAAGTCAACAATCTTAGTGGTCTAAAGTATAGTTCATAAAAGTCAACACCATAGTTGGGCTGCTCAACCAGTTGAAGTTTGGTAGTTAACAAATGCCCATATTGATATGTTAGTAGATCATGGGCTCTCTTGTTTTCAAATAGGCCCAATTGCAAAGCCCATTGTGTCTTATATTTTCTGGCATAAAAATGCATAGCTTAATTATGAGTTATGTTATACGCTGATATACATATATTTTTACAAAATTCTAAGCAAGTTGATTCAATATCAACAGGGTCTTGATCCAAAAACAACAGCCAACTTATTTTCCAACTCCATATGCGTCGGCGAGAAGACGATTGGCGACGAGGATTGCTTCATACTAAAACTTGAAGCTGAACCTTCATTATTAAGAGCAAGAAGCTCAAGCAATGTGGAAATAATTAGACACACAGTTTGGGGTTACTTCAGCCAAAGAACAGGCTTATTGGTCCAGTTAGAAGACTCTCACCTTCTAAGAATCAAAGCCTCAAGAAATGAAAGCATTTTTTGGGAAACAACAATGGAATCCAAAATTCAAGATTATAAAACCATTGATGGTATGATTAACATAGCACATGGAGGTAGAACATCAGTAACGTTGTTCAGGTTTGGTGAGAACTCAGAAAGTCATTCAAGAACAAGAATGGAAGAGATTTGGAATATAGAAGAAGTGGATTTTAATATAAAAGGGTTGTCTATGGATTGCTTTTTGCCTCCTAGTGATTTGAAAAAAGAAGCTGAAGATGGAGGATATGGAGTTGTTTCTAGTAACGCAAAATTCCCATTAAAGATGAGATCAGCTTCTACTAGAATTAGTGCATCTAAGGTAGTTGCTCTTGATGTTGATGATTCTGATACAAGTAGTGAAGATGATGATGATGATCAAGATTGAAATTTTTGTAAATTTCTTTTTGATTTTGTACATAAAATATCCATCATGATTTATATGTTTTCTTTATTAAAACCAAGAGTTTTGAAATGATAAAATATATTAAAGATCAGATTCCTAGCATCCATGTAAAAGATACCCTTTTTTTAAAAAAAAAAAAAAATCTTCATAAAAGATTGTATGTAATGTATAAAATTTTAATTCCCAACTAATTGAAGTGAACTCATGAATCTTTTGTCTCTATTTCATATATTCATAGCTAAGATTCGCACTAGTACCAAGACAGAAAATCTTTATGACAACCCTTTCATAATTCAGATCTATCCCTTCTTTCTTTTTTTTTTTTTATAGTAAAGTAGATTATAATATTATAATAAATCATGAGCAATAATATCGTTAATACATTGGGGAGTCGAGTCCCATGAATGGAAACAAGGATGTAAACATGCCACACGAGTAAAAGTATGTGCAGGCTTGTTAACTTGCCTCCTAATCCAAATCAATTCACACGATGGAATTTGAGAAAACAAATGTTTAATCTCTTCTAATACTGGTGCCCAATCTGAATAAAGTTCAAAGCCATTCGTCACCACTTGAAACAGTCGCAAGCAATCGGTTTCCCAGCAGAAATACACAGCTATTATGAATTTAAAACATATGAAGGACATGAGCTAAAAAAAAAAAAGACTTTTATTTTCAAGTATGATATTTTATTTTCTTTTCAAAAAAAAAAAAGTATGATATTTTATTTGATTAATAGAAAATTTTGAAATACGTATACAAATAAGTCATCAACAATGATATCACATATATTCCATTACCTTTACACTTTTTGAATTTTCAGAGAAAATAAGAATATGATTAGATCATTTTAATTTTTTTGAAAAAATAAGAAAATTTGATTAAATTATTCTTTAATTAATATTTTATAACTGAAAAAGAAAAAATTAATCGAAATATCTAAATAAGGGAAAAATTGAAATAACATAATTAAACCACTTGAATTTTATAATATATCCTCTAAATAGTAAAAAAATCAATAAATATCAAAATTAAAGGAACAACGATAGTAGCATTAATGAAATATTAAAAAGAAAAAGAGAGAGAATGAAGTTTTTTTTTTTTTTTTTTTTTTTAATGAAGTATTGTTTTTTTTTTTTTTTTTTTGATTTTTTTTTTTTTTTTTTTTTGAAGGAAGGAGAATGAGGTTAGTTAAAAAAAAAAAAAGACAATTTTTGAAATATAATTTTTCATGAAAAAACAGAGGATTCTAAATAAGGGAAAATTTTACTTAGGCTGACTCCTGTCCGTGAGAATAAGATTTTTTAGATGATATTTCTGACCAGATAAAAAAAAAAAAAAAAATCAAAACACTTTTTTAACAAATCCGATTACTTTGATCCATAGGAGTATTCCGGTCTGGTCAACTAATTTCCTATGTAACATATACTATCTAGAAACGTCCAAGAACACATCTTTAACATTTTCCCACGTCTTAACCACAAAGCACAAGTGTGAGCAACAACCGGGAACTCTCTATAATAGTAAAGACAGATCCATTCACCTACCATTACACTTGGTCCTAATCCTAATCCGCCAAGCAATTATCAAAATCAGAATCTCGATATTCAATCACTACTTCACATCACACTGGAAAATGTCGATTAGTTCCTCTTCCCCAGTAGCTGTCGATCGGACAGCTTCGACCCATTTTTCGATAGAGACTGGGACCCGTTGGAGGGAGTCCCTTTGCATCCCCCCGACAGCGACTGGGACCCGTTGGAAGGATTCCCTTTCCATCCCTTCGCCAATAGCCCTAACTTCCCTCCCTTCTTCTTTTCCAAAACGTCGTCGTTCGCCGGGGCACGCGTCGACTGGAAGGAAACGCCAACTGCTCATGTTTTCAATGTCGACGTCCCTGAACTAAGGAAAGAGGAACTAAAAGTGGAGGTTGAAGACGGAAGGATTTTGCAGATCAGCGAAGAAAGAAGCAAAGAAGAAGAATCGTCAGGGGACACGTGGCACATAATTGAGACAAGCAGCGAAATGATACCGCGAATGCTAAAGCTGAAGATTTAAAGGCCAGTATGGAAAATGGAGTACTGACTGTGACCGTGCCTAAAGAGGAAAAAAAGAAGGGTAACGTGAGGTCCTTCCAGATTTCTGGTTAAAACAACTCTCTGGTCCGAACCTGGATTTTAAATACGTTCATTTTCCTTGTTCTATTTAAAGAATGATTTTTTTTTTCGTCTTTTTGTGAAAATCAGCGTCTGTTATTTTGTGTAGATGTCTCTTTCGAGTAATTGCTGCAGAATTTATAGAGTTTTAAGTAACGATTTATATAATTTTTAATAATATAAATATTACACAATTTAAATTTTAATGATACATGCAATTATTATTTTATATTAAAAAATTATTATTATTTTATATTAAAAAAATTAAAATTTTTTGTATTAAATTAAATTATTAGTATTAATAATATAATAATTGAAAATTTATAACAACTGTTAAACTATTTAAATAAATTTGTTTATTCATAAATTTTATGATTCTTAATAGTTAATTATTTTATTATAATTTTAATAAATCAAATTAATAAATTTTACCGTATTTTTTTAACTTTTAAATTATTTCTATAAATTTTTAATATTTTTAATGCATATTCTTAATATGTTTTTTATAATTAATTTTTATTTTTAAATAATAAAAAATCACACTATATTTTTTTTACTTATTGATATTCTTTCATAAATATTTTTTAATAACATAATAAAAGAAATTTTATTTAAAAATCTATAAATTATATATATTTTCCATTTTTTTTAACCTGTGCATGGCACGGGCAGATCGCTAGTGAAAGAGAAAATAAGAAGAGGTGAAAGAAAATATTACGTGTGGCAGTTAAATAATGAATGTATATCTATGGTAACCAAAACATATACCGGCGGTCTATAACCTAATATTTTAGAATTTTCTAATTATAAACATAGTCAATAGTAAACTGCTTTTTAATAATTTAATTAAGATAATATCAAAATATGAAAGAAAAAGTTATATTGAGAGTGATTAAAAAAAATAAATATTCACATTAAGGCACATAACCAGTGATAAAATATGTATAATCTAACAAGTTGTTCGGACACAAATTCTAAAGATCAAATATGTAGAAAATTCATAAAACTCACATACGGAAAAATCATAATAATGTTTCATCTATAGACTATAAATGCATAGAGGGTTAAAAATGTACATTTTGCTATCATATTAATTTCTCTTCATAATTTGGAAGGTTCCAAATAAAAGAAAATAAATTACTTTCCTTCCTCTATTTTCCTTTCAATCGAAATATAAAACAGAACAAAAAGGAACAGAAGTAAATAGTCAATCCTTCCGTATTTTCTTTCCTTATTTTCCTTCCTGACTTATTTTCTTTCCTTTCTGGGAAACTGACATAATATTATACATGGCCCTAATCTTAATTTGCAGCAATCATCAAAATCAGAATCTCAATATTCAATCACTACCGCACTATCACACTGCAAAATGTCGATCAATTCCTCTCCCAGTGGCCACCGGTCGGACATCTTCGACCCATTTTGGGACCCGTTGGAGGGATTCCCTTTCCATCCCCTCATCAATGGCCCTGACTTCCCTGCCGAAACGTCGTCGTTCGCCGGGGCACGGGTCGATTGGAAGGAAACGCCAACTGCTCACGTTTTCATGGCTGACGTCCCTGGACTAAGGAAAGAGGAACTAAAAGTGGAGGTTGAAGACGGAAGGGTTTTGCAGATCACCGGAGAAAGAAGCAGAGAAGAAGAATCGTCAGGGGACACCTGGCACATAGTTGAGAGAAGCAGCGGTATGTTCTCACGGCGGTTCAGGTTACCGAAGAATGCTAAAGTTGAAGATTTAAAGGCCAGTATGGAAAATGAAGTATTGACTGTGACTGTGCCTAAAGAGGAAGAGAAGAAGGGTAGTATAAGGTCCTTCCAGATTTCTGGTTAAAACAACTCTCTGTCCGAACCTGAATTTTAAGTATGTTCCGTTTTCTTGTTCTATCTAAAGTATGAATCTTTTTTTTTCCTCTTTTTGTGGAAATCAGCTTCTGTTACTTGGTGTAGATGTTATCTTTGAGTACTAAAAAATAAAAATAAAATTGCGCTGGTTTCTTGCCTACATTGAATTCTTATCTGCTCTTTTATGCAATTAAATATACAGCAATAACTGTTATTCCAACACAGTTGGAGATAGGCTATATGAAAACTATTCAAACATCAAATAAGCATTCCAATTTTCATCATAGTGATGCAAACACAGAAAACTACTACTAGTTACTCATTTACATGTACTTGTTACCTTTACATAGGCTTTCGATCGATAGCTTAGACTTTGCACGCAACCAACAAAAAAATACAAACAAAAAGCACCAAAACGCAACATACATCCAAATTTCGCAAAACGCTCACCCCTAGTACTGTATTTTAGTCATACCCATAACTCCAGAAGCTGCAGCGTTAAAAGCTTTATCTATTAGTAGTAAAAGACCATATTTGCACTTCTAGCCAGTGATCTCAATAGGCTTAATCTGAGGCTGCTTCTCTTGTTCTTTAGGCACAACCACTTTAAGCACACCGTTCTCCATAGTGGCCTTGACTTGATCCATCATTGTGTTCTCCGGCAACCTAAACCTCCTCAAGAACTTACCAGTGCTTCTTTCTACGCGATGCCACTTATCGTTCTTCTCTTCTTGTTCTTTGCTTCTCTCCCCACTTATCTGCAAAACTCTGCCATCTTCTACCTCCACTTTTACCTCTTCTTTTTTCAACCCAGGAAGATCAACAGCAAATATGTGAGCCTCCGGAGTCTCCCTCCAGTCCACTCGTGCGTTGGCAATGGCGGCTGTTTCGTGTTGAGTGGACGGAACATTGGCCACTGTTCCGCTATAGAAAGGTAAGCCCTCAAATGGGTCCCAAATATCTAGTGAGAACGGATCAAAGATGTTGCTCCTCCTTCCTAAGCTTAAAGCCATTCTAGCTGGATACTTGATTTGAAGTTGAAGGGTTGGAAAGAGTATTTTCTTGATTCTTGATTTGTTGATGAGAAAGACGAAGATGGCTCAGATATATAGAAATGGAAAGGAAGAGTCTGGTCCCTTCGAGATTTTGTCAAGTCTGTATCCTTCTAAGAGATTCTCGATCATTTTCTACTTTGTTGTAAACTACGTGTCGTATGCTCGAAGCCCGTCTTACACGTGGTCGCACAGTTGAATCTTGTGGCATGGCCAAGTGGCTCGTGGCTTCACCTTCTTTTTTTGTTTTTTTTTTTAGAAAGTAATGATTGGATAACGTACTTGTATGATGTATTGGTTGAAGGTGAGTAGAAAAAAAATAGTTATTTCGATAATTTTTAATTATTTTAAGAGCGTTTAACCATTAATTGTTATCTTAATTTTTAAAATCTAATTCAATTTAACTTAAAAAATATCTTAATTTTTAAAATCTAATTCAATTTAACTTAAAAAATATCTGGGAGCACAGCTATCAATTCATCAATCCTTTGATTTTTATTAACGAAATGAAATTTTTAGATGTCATCAATAAAATCTTTAGCATTACAGCACTAATACTAATCATAATGTTTAAGACAAAATTGAGTGGTTAATCGAAGAAAATTTATTATGAGGACAAAATTGTGCCTTTATTGCCTATACTCATCTCATGATTCTTATCCGATAGAGACGGAGAACCCTTTTTTTTTTGGCGAGAAAAGTTGAAAAATAAAAATATATGGTGTTGAATATTTTGGCAAGAAAATTGAGAGTGTACAATACATGATTGACAAGATGACACAGATAGTAAAGAGATAGGTGAAGTTAAGGGCATGTTCATTAATTTTATCGGTTGTAATAATATTAGCTATCAACTCTTTTATTAATTGTTATTAGTTAGATATTAGCAGTTAAAGATTAATTTTTTATATAAAAGTTAAAATAGAAGTGTTCGATAAAAATAAGTGTTTGATTAGTTATTTAATATAAAAAGATAAAAGAAAAGTAAAATCATAGAAAATAAGGGGTAAAGACAAGTGATAGTCATGACGTCATAAAAAATTTATAAAACGCTAAACGTTAATGAAAATAAGATTTCATGAAACACTATCTCACACTCTAAATTTTAGGGTAAATATGAAATTACTGAACACAATAATTAATTAGAATAATATTTTAATTTAATCAAAACACTAAATATTACTCCAAACGCTCGTACTGAATAATGCCTAAAAGGTGATAATTTAGCCCGTTGAATCACATCAACTCTAAAAATTAGTGTCCATCGAGAAAAAGGGGCTAAAGGTAAAATAAAACTTCAATATTTAAATGCGAAATGAGTAAGGGAAATATTTTCTTTTAATCACATGGTATTCGAAATTTATTGGTCGAATTAATTTAAGTTTAACTATATTGGACAATCTTACAAAGGAGTGAAGTGCTTACTTTGAATATTTTAAAAGAATTTGAACTTAAAATTTTTAATTAAAGGGAAATGGGTTATGTCATCTCACATTTTAAAGAACAATATGAACGCATACCAAAGTATAACTATTAATCAGTGTATATACGATTTGATAAATAGATTGGGGTTCGAATCCACATCCCCAATACTAAAAAAATAATAATAATATAAACAGTTGTCAATTATATTGTAAAAAATATTTATCAATAAAAATAACAAATAAAGTGTTAAATAACTTGGATATCTATGAAGAAGCAAAAGCCTAGACGTAGTGCATTGTTATATATAAAAGTTATATAAAATTTATATTGCAGATAGAAAAATAAAAAAAAAAAAGCACATATCAAATATATAATTGTCACTTTTTTTTATTCTAATTTCATGTTCACAACTTATATTTATTGTCACAGCCAACTCCAAAGTTCATCTAATAATTTATTTGGGAACAAAATGTAGTGCTTGCTTTTATCACCCATTAGCTTTCTTTGTCTTTGCATTTGTGTTTGGTTGCTACGACAATTATTGCAGCATATGAAAATGATTCGGGATCAGACCCAGGAAAATATTTTTATGACATTTTTGAAAGTGTAATTAAACTTTTCATTGTTTTTTTTTTGTTTCTTCTTTCCCTTTAATATATCAATCGACGATCGACATATAGAGAAACAGAGAGTAGCTAGCTTCAAGTGAAAAAAATAAATAAATAAAGAATGGATAAAAGCTTAGATAGTTCTTCTCCTCATGTTCTAATCTTTCCTGTCTCAGCCCAAGGCCATGTAAACTCCATGCTCAATCTAGCTGAGGTTTTAAGCCTTTCAGGTCTTACTGTAACATTTCTAAACACAAAGCTTAGCCAAGAATTTTTAACTCGTTTCACAGACACTGAAGCTCGTTTCCTGAAATATCCAGGGTTTCAATTTGTTACCATACCTGCTGTTTGCCTGTTGCTTCACGGCGACGTTATGAGTGTGTTTGATTCATTGAAATTGAAAAGTAAGCCAGTAATCGAACAATTGCTTCTTGAAAGTAATCCAAGAATTAAATGTTATAGTAGATGGAATCCTTGGATTCGTTACTGATCTTGCTAGCCAGCTTGCAATTCCAATTATTCATTTTCGCACTGTTAGCGCTTGTGCTTTCTGGTCTTATTTTGTTGGGACCGCGCGTACCATCCAACCCCGAATTAGTATGATATTGTCCGCTTTGGGCCAAGCCCGCACGGATTTGTTTTTGGGCACCTCCCAAAAGCCAAGCCCCGCACGATTTGTTTTTTGGGTCACCTCCCAAGAAGGCCTCAATACTAAAATGGGTTGGAGTTTGAACTTCATTTATAGTTTTGGTTCCACTTCTCCTCTTTAATCCTATGTGGGACTTGAGAGGATATCCAACAACACCTCCCCTCCAACCAGACCACTCGGGCATCCCTCCAGTCTCTGGCGTCACCATCTTGTGCCCTACAACTTGGCGGGACACGCCGCCGAAACTCCTCTAGAGGTGTGCGCTTCTTAGACCAAGGCACACTTGCGCAGATTTTCTTGGTTCGGTCTTGTACTGTGTTACCGAGGAGCCCGAGATTTTTTCTTGCAACTGCGCAGTCCGCCCGGCTCCATAAACCTGGCTCTGATAACACTTGTTGGGGCCCGGCCAATAAAAGTTAACGAGAAATACATAACACAGGGGAAAATATTAAAAATTGGGACACACAGAAATTTTACGTGGTTCATCCCTCAACTGTTTAGGGCTTACGTCCACGGGCCAACTTCAATCATTCTCCACTATTAAATAAATAAGTAGGTACACAAAGAGAGTAATACAAAAATAGTGGCACACAAGTGTTTCCCAAAAACACTCCAAAATAACTCCTCACTATTTTTCTCGTCCCTTCGTTTTAGGAACCCATCCATAAAACGGTAAACACTCTCGTCGCTGTAATTTTTCTCTCTCGTTCAGTGTAATGTTTTGAAGCGTTGGCGCCAATCTCCTATTTATGGAAGAAGTGGGACGCGTTAATCGAATCGTCCACCGAATACTATAACGTCGTCCACCGATCCTCACGCGTCCACCTCAGCCGAAAATAAATTTTCCTCTGTCCTTTTTTATTTTTTTCAACCGTGTGGGTCCACTTGAGTGGGGAAACACCGAACCAACCGAACAAATCTCCCCCTGCACGCTCGAGGTGGGAACGTTAGCATCATCATCCCTGCAGCTATAAATCATTAGATGCTGCCCACCAATCTGTACCCGCCGCTACAACTTTGGCGGGACACGCCCGCCCGAACTTCCTCCTTGGTCCGGGAAGACTTTTCGACACACAAGGCAACCACTTCAGATTTTTCATTTCGGTCTTGGTCCTGTGTTACCGCGTCACACCGAGATTTTTCCTTGCACTGCGCAGATCCGCCCGCTCCAAACCTGGGGCTCTTTGATACCAACTTGTTGGGGACCGCCGTACCATCCAACCCGAATTAGTAAATGATATGTCCCGGCTTTGGGACCGCGCGTACCAATCCAAGGCCCCAGAAGGCTCACAAAAAGGGTTCATTTGTGAGCTAAAGACTCGAAAGGCTGTTTACGGTGATACATTGCGAAATCTTCTCCCAAGACACTTCGAGTAAAGCGGAGAATGACAGTACAGTTGACTTTGTGGCAATTAAACGACTATGTCACATGAGGTAGAAAACTTTGGCAAGCAAAGAACGTACTAAGCTAGATTGATGAAGTTCACCTAAAACAAGCGTCCCTGATTGTAATGTGCGGGAAAGCGAAACAAGAGTGCTTTCAAAGAATTACCGCCTCCTCTCTATGGTACATTCAGATCTATGTGGACCATTGACGATGTCATATGGTGGAAATCGATACTTCGTAACATTTATCGATGACCATTCTAGGAAGACCTGATTATACACTTTGAAGTCTAAAGATCAAGTTTTAGATGTTTTTACACAATTTCTAAACTTGGTTGAGCGACAGACAGGCAAAAAGCTAAAGTGCATCAGAATAGATAATGGAGGAGAATACACTGGACCATTTGATGCTTTCTGTAAAGAGCATGGCATTCGATATTAAACGACACTCGCCAAGACGCCGCAACTGAATAGCTTGGCTGAGATGGTTTGGCTGAGAGGATGAATAGAACTTTGATGGAGAGAGTCTGATGTTTACTCTCACATGCAAATTTGTCTAAAAGATTTTGGGGTGAAGCTTTACTTACAGCAATTTATCGTTCACCTTGTTTTCCTCTACAGTATGATACTCCAGAGAGAGTATGATCAGGAAAGGATGTTTTCTATGATCATTTGCTGGTGTTTGGTTGCAAAGCCTTCGTGCATATCCCGAAGGATGAACGGTGTAAGCTTGATGTCAAGACTAGACGGTGTGTATTCATTGGCTATGGCCAAGACCAATTTGGCTATAGGTTTTATGACCCAATCCAGAAGACGATTATAAAAAATCGTGATGCTGTATTTGTTGAAGATCAGACTATTGAAGATATTGAAGCAAAGATCAGAGCTATTGAAAGATATTGAAGCAAGAGTGCCAATAGATCTGATGAAGACTCACCAGACATTACAGAGAAGTCCCTCCCAAATAGAACGCAAACAAATTGGAGATGCGTGAAGGGAAAAAGTTCCATAAGAACAAGGTGGCCAAGAGTAGATAAAATTCAGAAGTTCCTAAGGATGGAAGCCAAATGAAGATTATGGTGTTCATAATTTCAACCAACCAGCAACTGGAAGGTTTCTCAACATTACAGAAGATCAGTAAAAGTCTGACAACCATCTACTTAGATATCCATGTCAATGAGTAATGTACTGGACGACTGACGGGGGGAAAGCTTTGAAGAAGCTATAGAAAATGAACACAAGAGGAACTGGATTGAAGCCATGCAAGATGAAATGAAGTCCTTGCATGAGGATGAAACATTTGAGCTGGTAAAGTTGCCAAAAGGCAAGAAAGCTTTGAAGAATAAGTAGGTGTTCAGGATCAAGCAGGAAGAACACAGTTTCCAACCACGATTCAAAGCTAGACTGGTTGTGAAAGGATTCAATCAAAGAAAGGGTATTGATTTTAATCTTTTCACTAGTTATGAAATGGCATTCATTCAGACAGTGCTCGGAACGGCCGCCAGTTTTGAACTAGAAATCGAGCAAATGGATGGAAAGACTACCTTCCTACGTGGAGATTTGGAAGAAGAATAATCTGCCCACCATCTTGTACCGCCGCTACAACTTTGCTGGACACGCCGCCCGACCTCCTCTTGTCGGGAAGATTTTCGACACAAGGCACCACTTGCAGATCTTCTTCGGGTCTTGGTCCTGTTGTTACAACAACACATCGAAATTTTCTCACACTGCGCAGTCCGCTCCGCTCCGCTCCAAACCTGGGCTCTGATACCACTTGTTGGGACCGCGCGTACCATCCAACCCCGAATGTGAATTTCGTGAAGTTAATTCTGTCAAAGTTACTATTCACATGAATAGTGAATTTCGTGAATAGTGGAATTTCATTAGATTCAGAATTCAACATGGCTAATGATGGGGCAATATTTTGGTTCCACTTCTCCTCTTTAATCCGATGTGAGCCCATTGTGAGGATATCCCAACCAAACCTCCCCTCCAACCAAAGGACCAACACAAATCCGTGATCCCCTCCAGGGATAATCTGGCCCACCATCTTGTACCGCCCGCTAAAACAACTGTTGGGCGGGACACGCTGCCCGAACTCCTCTTGTCGGCAAGACTTTCGACACAAGGCACCACTTTGCAGATTTCTTTCGGTCTTGGTCCTGTTGTTTACCGAACGTCACAATCACCGAGATTTTTCTTGGCACTGCGCAGTCCCGCCCGCTCCAAACCGGGACTTCTGATAACCACGCTTGTTGGGTACCGCGCGTACCATTCCAACGCCCGAATTATATATATTGTTCTTCGGCTTTGGGCAGAAGCCCGCACGATTTGTTTTTGGACTACCTCCCAAAACGCCTCATACTAATGGGTTGGCGTTTTTGAAACCAGTAATATTTTTTGGTTCCCCAACTTCTCCCTCCTTAGGCCTCATACTAATGGGTTGGGTTTGAACCATTATATTTTGGTTCCACTTCTCCTCTTTATCCGATGTGGGACTTGGGAGGATATCCCAACATATTTTTGTATCCCTGGCATGACTGAAGCCGACGAACTTCCTATTGAAGGTATTGATATTCTTTCTATAACGAGTTTGTGTCTTTTAAACTATTTTTTGTTTAACTAGCGTTTGAGTTTAGAATTTGTTGTAATTCAGTTCTCTGACAAATGGGTACCGTTTATTGAGAAATTGAAGGAGAAGAAGACATGGATAGGCTTATCGCAAAAGTTCCAGGAATGGAGACATTTCTCAGGAAAAGAGATCTTCCAAGTTTCTGTAGAACTAAAGACATGGCAGAGCCTGCTCTTCATATGGTCATCAAGACACGACAAACTACTCGAGCACAAGCCCTCATTATGAACAGATTTTAAGACTTAGAATCACCAATACTATCTTAAATTCGCAACCGTTGCCTCAAAACCTACACCATTGGACCACTCCACGAGCTCTTGAAAACAGTCAAAATTAGAAGCACAAACACACAAGAATCACATCTATCCTCAAACAGTCTCTGGGAAGTGGACAGGACTTGCGTTGCGTGGCTAGATAATCAACCTTCGCAATCTGTACTGTATGTAAGTTTTGGCAGCGTCACAATGTTGACGTTGGACCAGCTTATAGAGTTCTGGCATGGTCTCATTAATAGTAACAGGCCATTCTTGTGGGTTATATGTTCTAGCTCTATTACCAATAAGAAAGATATAGTTATTGAGAACCTTCCTGAAATGTTCCAGGAGGGTTGTCAAGAAAATGGATACATTGTGGAATGGGCACCTCAAGAAGAGGTTTTAGCACATAAAGCAATTGGTGGGTTTTTGACACACGGTGGATGGAACTCGAAATTGGAGAGAGTATAGTAGCAGGTGGGCCTATGATTTGTTGGCCTTATTTTGCTGACCAGCAAATCAATAGTAGATTTGTGAGTGAGGTTTGGAAACTAGGTTTGGATATGAAAGATGTCTGTGATAGGAAGATTGTTGAGAAGATGGTGAATGATCTGATGGTGGATAAGAGAGAAGAGTTTGTCACGTCAGCGGCTAGGATGGCAGAGTTGGCTAGGCAGAGTATTAGTGAAGGTGGATCCTCTTTTTGTAATCCGAACCATTTGATTGAATATATCAGGGTAAATGCGTCTGAAAGGACATGCATGATAGTTGATACATTGGTGTTTTCTTGAATCATGGAGCTCTTATTTGTAATTTTTTTGAATTAATTCGAGAAAAATTTAATACTAAAAATCCATTAATCACTCTATTGTTACTAAAATAAAAGAGTAATAAGAACGAATGGATAAGGAATTGTATGAAGTGATAAACCTTTTTTTTTCTCAAATTTTATTTTATGTTGGTATGAAAAAATAAATTACTCTGCATTTTTTTATGTATGTATAGATGCAAGAATGGATAAGGAATTGTTATTGAAAAGTATCGGTACGTGAACTGACCGTGGGCTCCTTACTTCAGTAAACCCCACTTAAGTTTTTATGCCTCGATCTATAATTTTTTAGACGGAATATAAAAATTTACTCTTAAACTTTGCAAATGATTTATATGCATTTGAACATGTAAATTTTGTTATTATTATGCATCTTTCGATATTAATATTAATAGTTTTTAAGATTTTTGGTTTTTAAAATATCAACTTGATGAGTAGTTAGCATGATTTTTGGAACAATAATTTCATAAATTTTAACTTTTAATGAGTGTTTAACTGATTTAATTTTGCAAGTTAAAGTGTTCAATAAAATAGTTTTTGAAAATTAAAGTGTTTAATAAATGTAGTTTTATAAGTTTAAATGTTTAATAGATTAAATAAAAATTGAGAATGTCACAAGTTTAAATTAACAAAGTTCAGGATGAATTTATTAATTCAACCTAAATTTTTATAAATTAATCCATATGTTTACACTAATTTAAATTTACTTTATTAATAATTTTTATTTTTAACTCTATTGAATTATTACTTCTATATATTTTCCGTGTGTTACATAACATTAATTCTTCCATTTCTATTGTTCTACAATCTTCTAGTTTTCTTCTTACTTTTTCACTTGCTTTCGTACGTGTTTTTATTGGAAGATCCAATGAATAGTTTATGCATATTTAGATTTCATATTTATGCACATTTACCCATTATTTACAACAAATGATACAAAATTTTGACAAATTCATTTAGAAATTTATATTTTTGTGTTGGAATTAAAAAAAATGTAAATTTCAATTGTAGAAATTTAATTCCATTGAATATGATATGACTATACCAAATTTCACAAAATAGATGGAAATGAATTCCACAAAATTAAGTCATTCAACTTTTTATGACAAAATAACTCTTTTCTATATACAAAGTTTATTTTTTAATTTTTTTACTTATTTAAATTATTTATTTTATCAAACTTGACCAATCCATTTAAAAAATTTATTTTTTCAGAAAATTTTTTTATTGTTGTGTTTTTATTTTTATATTTTTTAGCATTATTTTACTATCGACAAGAGAGATTCCCGTTAAATATCTATTTATTACTAAATTAAATGTAGAAATTTTATTAATA
The DNA here is from genome assembly GCF_014843425.1 of Jatropha curcas. Next base: position 2,636,462 of record NW_023591078.1, on the reverse strand, counting down.
TTATTTTAATTTTATATATTTATTTTAATACAATATAAAAAATTATATAGCATAACATAAATATAATTGCTATTTATGATTATTTTTGTGAAATTACTATTTTAAGGATATTTTAAGAAATAAAAATAAATAAATTTTCAACTATAAATTTGTTCCATACAGAATTATATGAAATTCAATTGAATTATATGTTTTAAATTAATTAAACTAAATATAAAAATTTATTCACAAATAAATTTTATATTTTGGATTCATTTATAACAAACAGATTACTACCAAAGTTCTCCTTTTTCTATCAAAAGGAAAATATTTACCAATAAATAAAATTATAGAATAACATTATAGCCATGTACAACCCGGTACAGATATTTTGCAGGGCAAAGCCTGAAGATGGGCTGAGACAGCTATAAGCAGTGCATGAGAGCAATTTATGTCGACATTACATACTTGTATTTATTGTCACAGCCCCACTCCGAAAATAATTGGTAGACAGGTAGTTGTTGTTTTCATATAACAGCCAAACTCCAATTGCGTCGGCATATGGGTTTGTTTCTGTTTGGTTAGCGCGAAAGTGATTCGGAATCTTTTGTGGCCACACTCGAACTGACAGCATATTGTTTATGACCAATCTATATCTTCGCAAGTATAATCCTATTTATTTTTAGTGATCTTCTTGCGCGCTAGCTCCTCTCACGCACAGAAAAAAAAAAAAAAAAAAAAAAAAAAAAAAAAAAAAGACAGGTGTTGTTTGTTTTCAATATAACAGCCAAAACTCCAATTGCGTCGGCATATGGGTTTGTTTTCTGTTTGTTAGGCGCGAAGTGATTTCGGAATCTTTTGTGGCCACACTCGGAACTGACCAGCAATTGTTTATGAACCAATCTATATCTTCGCAAGTATAATCTATTTATTTTAGTGATCTTCTTGCGCGCTTAGCTCCTCTCAGCGCACGAAAAAAAAAAAAAAAAAAAAAAAAAAAAAAAAAAAAAAAGAAGGTAGCTTCCAAAGAAAAAGAAAAAAGAAATGGAGAAAAGTTCAAATAATTCATCTTCTCATGTTTTAATCTTTCCTTTCCCAGCTCAGGGCCATGTAAACTCCATGCTCAAGCTAGCGGAGCTTTTAAGCCTTTCAGGTCTTACTATTACCTTTCTAAACACACAACATAGCCAGGAATGTTTAGCTCGTTTTACGGATATTAAAGCTCGTTTTCTGAAATATCCAGGATTTCGATTTGTTACAGTACCTGACAGTTTGCCTATTGATAGTGGGAATGTGGCGAAAGTGCTTGATGCATTAAAATTGGAAAGTAAGCCAGTAATTGAAAAATTGCTTATTGAAAGTAATCCAAGAATTAACTGTTTTATAGTAGATGGAATCCTTGGATTTGTTACTGATCTTGCTAGCGAGCTTGCAATTCCAATTATTTATTTTCGCACCATTAGCGCTTGTGCTTTCTGGTCTTACTTTTGTATTCCTGACATGATTGAAGCTGGTGAACTTCCTATTAAAGGTATTATTATTCTCTGTATAATGAGCTTGTGTTTTTTTTTTTTTTTTTTTTTTTTTTTTTTTTTAGCTTTTTTGATTTTTTTTTTTTTTTTTTTTTTTTTTATTTAGCTTTTTTGAGTTTGGAATTGTTGTGATTTAACTATACAACAAAGGGGTACTGTTTGCTGATATTGAAGGAGAAGAAGAAATGGATAGGCTTATAACAAAAGTTCCAGGAATGGAGACATTTCTCAGGAAAAGAGATCTTCCAAGTTTCTGTAGAGCTAATGGCATGACAGAACCTACATTTTACATGATTATGAACGAGACACAACAAACTACTCGAGCACAAGCCCTTATTATGAACACATTTGAAGACCTGGAATCACCAATACTATCTCAAATTCGCAACCATTGCCCTAAAACCTACACCATTGGACCCCTCCACGAGCTCTTGAAAAGCATCAAAATTAGAAGCACAAATAAGCAAGAATTACATCAATCCTCAAATAGTCTCTGGGAAGTGGACAGGACTTGCATCGCATGGCTAGATAATCAACCTTCACAATCTGTAATCTATGTAAGTTTTGGCAGCTTTGCAAATTTGACGTTAGACCAGCTTATAGAGTTCTGGCACGGTCTCATTAATAGTAACAGGCGATTCTTATGGGTTATAAGGCCTAGCTCCGTTACCGATAAGGAAGGTATTGTTGTTGAGAAATTTCCTGAAGAGCTTCAGGAGGGTTGTAAAGAAAATGGATACATCGTGAAATGGGCGCCGCAAGAAGAGGTTTTAGCACATAAAGCAATTGGTGGGTTTTTGACACACAGTGGATGGAACTCGACATTGGAGAGTATAGTAGCAGGTGTGCCTATGATTTGTTGGCCTTATTTTGCTGACCAGCAAACCAATAGTAGATTTGTGAGTGAAGTGTGGAAATTAGGACTGGACATGAAAGATGTTTGTAACAGAAAGGTTGTTGAGAAGATGGTGAATGATCTGATGGTTAATAAGAGGGAAGAGTTTGTTAGATCAGCTGCTAGGATGGCAGAGTTGGCAAGGAAAAGTATTAGTGAAGGTGGATCCTCTTTTTGTAACCTGAACCGTTTGATTGAAGATATCAGGCTGATGAGTGTGCAAACACATCATAATTCACAGGAGGATAATAAAACAAGCTTTTGATTATTTATCTGTATTATCTTAGTTTGTACTCATTAAGTAAGAAATTGTAATTTTCCTAATCGCCTTAGAGGAAGTTGCTTTCCTTGCATAGTACTCTGCCCAGTTCGTTCATGATATTACTGGCAATTGTCAATTTATCATCATCACTCTCTGAATTTTACTTACATGTAGTCCTTATGTTGATAACAATGACGCACACAATGAGGTCATATGTTGTTAGGGCCCCACAATAATAATACGAGAATAATTGCTGTGGAAAAATAAAATTGTGATACACAGAATTTCTTTCTCTTCCATGCAATTGTCAATATCTTGGCTAATCTCCTCTATTTATAGGAGAACAAAACGGATCTTGAATGAGCTGTACAATACCGGTACAAATTAACTACCACTTTCAATTTGCACAAATTTCACGGCTGTCGCCTGACTTCTTTATTTCTTCCTCCCTTTACAGACTTCTATTTTTATTTTCATTTTTCTTTTCAAAAAAAAATGCGTAGATCCCGCACTTGAGTGGGCACACCACCACCAACATATGTTACCATCTTTATCAATCAAGTTCATAAGCTAATGATCCCTTACCCATTGACCAAGATTGATGCCTTAGAATTTTAAGAAGTTGCATGTATCTCTTTCCAAAAAAGGAAAACAAAATGTTGGATTCCGGTGTCCGTTACTGTTGTAAGTTTGTTTAAAGATTACATTTTTGTTAAAAAAAAAATATAAATCAAACAATTAATAACAATTACTTTTTAACTGATGAGGTTAATTTGAGCTGAAAAAACTTTAAATTTAAAAAAAAAAGAGATGAGTATTTCATTTTTATAAATGAAATAAAATTCACATAGGTTAAAGATTTTTCCTTAACTCTTTGTGTAAGCAGGATTAAGCTCGTTTAATAAGCTATAAGGATATCAAAAAAAATATTAATATTAATAAAAATATATTTTTCATTTTTTTCAATGCATTTATTATTGAATTATTTCATTTGAATTAATGAATGGAATAGTGCTATTCTAGTAGTACTATCTCATCTACTAAAATACGGAAATTCTTGCATGGGAATTGATTCTTTACAAAAATCATGGCCATGTTGTAAACCTGATTTTTTTTTTCTTCCACCGACAAGGCACGTGATGGGTCACGTGTGCGCTCCTATCGAAAACCCCAATCCTCTTTTGTTGATGAAAGTAGTACAGATAGGTGCCCATGATCGGTGCAGGATGGGTTTTTAATACTTTGTACGTTAAGATATTAAATATATATTGTTTTGTCACTACCATGATAAATGCCGGGACAGATTAAGTTTCAGCTAGGTTTTTTTTTTTTTTTTTTTCAGAGTTAAGTTTCAGCTAGGTTTTTTTTTTTTTTTTTTCCAAAACAATTTTGAAAAATATAAGTTACTTTAAAAAAAAAAAGGTATAGGCTTAATAGTACAAGTTTTTTTTTTTTTTTTTTTCAAAACAATTTTTGAAAATATAAGTTTACTTTAAAAAAAAAAAGTATAGGCTTAATATACAAATTCATATATAAATTTTATTGCTTTAATTTTATGACACCTCAATTTTTATTTTGATATAAAAATACATTTATTTTTTATTTTGATATAAAAATACATTTATTAAATACTTTACTTTATTTTGTTTGAATTTCTAATGGTTGAACTAAACTCTAATCATAATTTTCGGTTGCAATGTATTTTTTTTTTTATTGGAAAGTCTAATGGGTCAAATAATATTATAGGCTACACAATGTGAATATCTCTTTTTTAAATTCACTAAACCGATGAATATTCTTGCTATAAACAGAATTTGAACTTGATAGCTCGCATTTTCTACATTCTTATGGAAGACAATTGTAAAACCGAAATGATATACAAATTTATTAACCAAACCATTTATATTGACGAGCGTTAAAACAACTAACAAGACTAAACCACATAGTTATTATTAAATGTCCAAACAAAAATAATTAACCTACTGAGTCTTGAAAATAAAAGACTCAAAAGATAAAATATGACTAACCAATCTGTCTAGAGATTGGCTTGAAGAGCCATTTTGGCTAAAACAAAGATTTGCTTTCTCTTTTAAACCCAAGATTCTATTTCTTACCTCTTCTCCTTCTTTCTCCACCATTAATCTTTTGATAGTCTTCTCTATCTTCCCTCTATCAAATCCATTTTCTAATTGCAACCCAATTCTCCAAACTTCACTTACATATCTTGCATTGACTTTCTGGTCAGTAAAACAAGGCATACATATCATAGGAACTCCTTCACAAATACTCTCCAATGTCGAATTCCAACCACTGTGTGTCCAAAATGCACCAATAGCAAAATGAGCTAATACTTGTAACTGAGGAGCCCATTTCACTATATGACCTCTTCCATTCAAATCCTCAATGAACCCATTAGGTAGTTGCTCAACCCATTCTTTGCCACTGACTAATCCGGGTCGAATCACCCATAAGAATGGCTGCTTGCTATTAGCTAGTCCATAAGCTATTTCCAAAAATTTACTTTCTTTTATTGAAGCAAGACTACCAAAACTCACATATAGTACTGATTTTGGTTCTTGTTTGTCTAGCCAAGCAATGCAGCTTTCATCTTGTGTTAATGAGCTACTTGATGCAGGAGAGAACTTGTGAAATGGCCCTATAGGGAAAACTGGAACATCAAATTCGTCGCGAAGGATAGCTATTGCAGATTTCTCAAGATCTTCAAATGTGTTCCAAATTAGTCCTGAAGATGCCTTGGTCTCACTTACCATTTTGAATACTAATTCATATAGTGATTCTGGTTGGCTTGTGTTGATCACCGGAAGATCCTTAACTTTGAGTGGTGGAAACTCCACAACTGGTTCTTCCAATTGGGATTCTGATATAAACATTAAAATGACAAGAAATGAAAAGAAAGATGATTCTGTCTATGTCAAAATGAAAAAATTTCCACAACCTTTCTTTTTTCCAGGTAATAACTTACCGAATCTAAATACGTTTGAGCTCAATCTTATATTATATTGAAAAGAAAGAAGTGAACAAAGACTATATATACATATGCGCATACCTTGAAATGGAAGGTAACCTTTTTCCTTTAGAAATGGGAAGGCCGAGAAAACAAGAAAAGATGAAGCACCACCAGTCCTTAACACAATTCTTGGAAGATTAAGAGTATTGGAAACAGCTTGAGTGAAATGAAAGATAGCATCTGAGATCAAGCAAGAAATAGGCTCCTCCAAAGAATCAGATAATAATGTAGACAAGCAATCTTGAAAAGGAGCAACGCATTTGATGTTAAGAAGTGAAAGAAGAGATAAAATATCTTTTGTTGATGATTCTGTCTCTGTCAAGTTTTCTTGAATGAAATGGAAAGTGAAGTGGGGATATTTTGAAGGGTCTGGAGAGTTGAAGGTAGTGTGGATTATGGTAATAGAAAAGCCTTTGGAATGGAGAATGTTTGCAAGTTGAAGCATTGGGTTAACGTGACCTTGCAATGGCAATGGAAAAAGAACCAATCTCCTGCCCTTCCTTTCCTCCATTTGAGTAATTGGTAGGGAAGTTTTTGTTCCTAATTCCCTTTTTAAGGGCCTCTGCTAGGGATCACGCCCCAAAAAATTGTGACTATTTAATATTTTTTTTGGTACATATTATATTATTTTTTAATGAGCAACCAATATAATATTATGTGCAAGTTTTGAGAGTAAAGATAAGTAGATGATGCAAGTTGGATCCGAATTAATTGAAGAAAGAAAGATATGATATAAATTTATTTTTAATAATTTTTTCTTAGAAAAAGTTTATTTGGACATCTTCCAAATTCTAGTCGAATCTAATCTTTTAAAAGAGAATATACTATTAAACAAGTTGGAGTTACTTTAATTGACAAAGCAACATCAATCTCAATAAAATTTATATTGCACATTTTCAGAATAAACACAACAAACTGGGACGATTTTCAAGAATGGGACAAAATTTCCAAAATTGCAGCATTTCCATTCTTGCTCTTACACTTTACAACAAAGGATTTATTTAAAAGAAACAACTTTGAAGTGACATTGGTCTTAAGCCCCTTTTGGTGCTTTCACAATTAACTTTTTAACTAGAAATTAAAAATTATCTGCTTATTGTCTAGCATCAGGTATGACAGGATCAAGAATCATTAAGAAGAAACATAAGCAACAATAGGGCTCCTCACTTTGTGCTCTCCATCATCCCAAATCAAAGAACCAGAAATTGAACTATTACCCACTTTTGCTGTTACTGTAACTCGAAACAATTTCTTCTCTCCAAAATTCTTGAAAGAAAGCACATTAGGTGAAACATTGATCTTAAGACTTTCTGGAGCTTTTACAATTGCTTTGTAAGTGGAAATAGCTGATCCAACATTTGTAACAGCTCTGTGAAAGACACGGCCTACCGATTGTCCGGAAGGGGCTGACAAAGTGAATGAAGGACAGTTTAGAGCTGCAGAGGTTGTTTTTGGTTCTTCAGAACAACTGTTATTGTCACCAGTAACAAATTGTAATTGTTTAGTACTATAACCTTGTCCACATAAAAATTCTATGTATTGATCCTCTCCAATATCATATACTAATCCTGGATTAATGGCCTCAGTAGGATCTATATGTCCTGCTCCATATGCAAACTCTGCCTGTGGATTTTTCTCAGCACTCATGGGAAATGCTGTAAAATGTTTAAATTACTCAAATCAACATTGAAATAGAATGCTTCTCTCAACAATTTCTCAAAGAATAATGTCAAACAGATATAAGCTGTGTTTGGCAATAGCTTTATAAATAGCTTTAAACACTATTTTTATAGTGTTTGCCGACATAATGTTTGAACTAGCTTTTAGAGGTTAAGATAGCATTTTATAAAAGGTTTATCACTATAACTTTTAGTTTTTTTAGTGTTTTATGAAAAGCTACTCAAACAGCTAAACGCTACCAAAACAACTAATTTTGCCGAATAGGAGCATAGAGAATTGGCTAACAAATGCTTTAACTGACTTACCTGTTGTCATTAGAGCAGACTTGATGGCAGCAGGAGACCATGTTGGGTGAAATGACTTTATGTAGGCTGCAGCTGCTGTTGCATGTGGGCAAGCCATAGATGTGCCAGAAATTGTATTGAAAGGAAGTATTCTGTCATCACCAAATATTCCTGTTATTGTGTTACCTTCTGTCCAAGCTGCTAAGATGTTAACTCCAGGGGCTGCAATATCAGGCTGCAAGGTCAAAACTAATTGATTAGATAGTATATATAAAATGTAGATTGAAATAGAGCGTGTAATTTTCAATTTACCGTGAGAATGTCTTTCGATATAGGATTAGGTCCTCGCGAAGAAAATGAAACTACATACGGGGCTAACTCATCTTTTTTTGCAATGCTTTTGGATATTGTTGCAGTTGGTTTTCTATGGTATTGTGAATGAAGCTACTGAATTAATAGCATGTGTATAGAATTAAACCTGCAATTTTACTAATAAAATTTAGATAGCATTACCGAGTTCTATTTACATATTCTGAAACATCAAATCCATCATTCAAATTCAAATGTGACGCCGGTAAAGGGAAATTGTATGCTACATCTTGGGAATAACCATCTTGCATTATTGTACCAATTGCTCCAGCAACTGATGCGGTTTCTCCGGTACTAATATAATCACAAAGAACAATTTTCCCTTTCACCAATTCCTTGTTCAAGGAGTGTTGAACACAGTACCTGCACTTAAATATGTGTTACTATCAAATTTAGCATTATGAGATTATTAACAATCTATTATATCTTTCATTATACCTAGATATTGACACATTGAATCCATTTTTGATATCTGGGGCATTTCCACCATAAATTACAGGATACTTTTTGTGATTAAGATACTTAGTATTTATTGATACTCCCTACATAGCAAAAAATTCTGCGGTTAGTTAAGTAGAAGAAATCAGGGGAAAGATTGGAAAGTTCACATTTGCTTACTTGGAAAGTTGCTCCATTTCCTAACTTGACGTTGGTAAAGAATTTCCTGTCAATAGTGCTGGCAGCTACTGATAGAAACCAAGGTGCGAAATTGGTGACAGTTGCAGGATACGGACCTGAATTTCCAGCAGAAGCTGAAGTGAAGATGTTGTGCTTCATAGCATGGAAAGATCCAATAGCGATAGTATCATTGAAATAGTCTACTGGATAAAACCCTCCAACAGAAATTGAAATTATGTCAACTCCATCAGCAATGGCATCATCAAAAGCCGCAAGAATGTCAGCATCTGCGCAACCATCAGACCAACAAATCTTGTATACAGCAATGCGAGCAGAAGGAACTCCTCCACGAGCAGTTCCTGGGGCAAGTCCTGCCATCGTTGCCTTCTGTACTAAGTTTCCTGCTGCTATTGATGAAGTATGAGTACCGTGACCTTCTGAATCTCTTGGAGAAATAATATTATCTGGAGGAAAGTATCCATCACTACGGTAGTATCTAGCTCCGATTATTTTACTGCAAGTACATTGAATAATCTAAGGCCTAATGATAAAAATATTTTTGAACAATTAGGACTGTTTTATTTTTCGAAGTCTGATTACTTGTTGCATGTGAAATTGGAAGATTTTTGACAAATGCCCTTCCATTTTGTTGGAGGAGGACCGAATTGTTCATCGTTAAAACTTTCAGACTCAGGCCAAATTCCAGTGTCAAGCATTCCAATAATGATATCGCTTTCAACAATAGTATTTCTTCTAACTTGTTGGGAGAAGCCCATGAAGTCCCATGACCTTGTTGTGTGGAGTTGTTTCTTTTCACTAGGAAACACAGAGACCACACCCTCCATGTCTGCGCAGGAGTTCATATTATTATAATAAAAACCAAATCACAGGATTGATTTCCATAACTCACCAGCTAACTTAAGCATCTCCTCATTGGTCAACTTAGCAGCAAACCCATTAAAGCCTCTTTTGTAGCTATAGATCATTGAATCTGATCCATCACTGTTGAATGAGTATTACAGATTAATCCAACAGCTAAAAGCCCAAAAACCTAAAACTAGACATTTGTTTATGTAAATAATTAAAAAACCTGCCAAGAACTTGTTGTAGCATGTTGGCATGATGATCTGATGCAAAAATTTCACTCTTTGGACGGTCACCCATGTACACAATGTAAACCTGCATGCATGTTTTGATAAAGTGATCATATACGTATTTAACACTAATGATTATATCATGCATGCGCCTTAAAATAACGAATTTCAAAGGAAAAAAACAAAGGAAGGAAAGTATTTGCCTTTCTATCATCTGATATTCCATGGCAGCTAATAAGAAGGCTACTAATTATGATTATGCCAATTAGAGAGAATTGATTTGCCATTAGAGCCTATTAAGTATTGATGTTTCCACATATGTATATATAATGAACCATTACTAACAAAGATTGCTAATTAATCAAACCGTCTAAGGACGGCTTTGGTATTTTGACTTCCCTTTAACAAAAGATTTCATTAACTCTTGAAAATAATTTACTTTCTAATTTGAACAAGCTAGAGATATTCCTTAAAATAAAAATGTTCTCCTAGTAAATTTTCCTGTTGGAGGAGAGGGATAACATAGTTAAAACCGTTATGTTATGTCCACTTGTCTCGAAAAATAAAATAAAAACATAAGTCGAACAATGTATGAGAGGACCTTACATGCCAATATCAAAATGTTTGTTCCATGGAATTGTTTTTTAGCTCAAGTACTTTACTGAAATACTCTCTACCAGACGGATGTTCATGGGTGTTAACGAAAGACTGCCACAAACAAAAGCCTGAAAAGTGTCGAACATTAATAGGTTATTGTCCGTGTAACCTAATTATCTTTCTTGAGCTCTACCTCCCTTACGTACCACAAAACAAATTTTTAGAAAACAAAAAAAAAAATTGATAAATGCACATTGAAGTTCAACTTTATTAAACACAATCAAAACTTGTCAACTTCTCAAGTTCACAAGTCCTAGTCTTGCGCTCTAGGACTTGTTTTGCTAAGTATTTAAAACCCATAATGCAGAATTGAGTTTTTTTTTTTTTTTCCTTTTAACTATTTACTAATCAAATACTTAAAAAGTAATTTCACTTAATTATTTATTTATTTTTAAATTGACTAGTTAAAGAATACAATTTAAATCAAAAATTAAAAACAGGTGGTGAAACTAAACCTCCTTTAAATAAATAGGCTTTTGAACAAGAAATTAATTCAAAACTTCCTAAACCTGATTTATGCCCTCGTTTATGAACTAAACTAAATAAAATAGAAATTTTTTAAAAATTATTCATATTTATCTTGGTCAGACAAATTCACATATTTTTAATTTATTTGATTCATGGATGAAGCTATAAACCGAGTCTAAATAAGTCATTCTCTTCAAATTAATTAATATTATAAGTTGTAAGGTGGTAAGAAGCTAAATTAATAAACAAAAAAAATTATTGAACCCTATTGACAAATCAGGCCTACTTGGGGCTCGAAATTTTTATGCTTCTGCTTCTGCTCGGCCTACCCGTGAGATTGGCCCTAGTTCGTGTATTAAGCTCAATCCAATTGAAAGATAATCAATAGGTCATTTTTGGTCACATTTACAAGTCATTTTCTCATTTACAACTCCTTATTACGGTACTTGATCATCTCCTAATATTCTAGGATTATATTATACTCTAATAGAATCCTTCTAAATTTTTAATTATATTTTAGTTTATAAATGATTAAATTTTTTTTCATCAAAATATTATAAATTAATAAAACTTGTGGAAGGCAGTGGAAGGTTGGAGATCATTGCACCTTAGTCCCATCCCGTCCCCATCTCTGATCCACTAGTGGAACCCACGGGGAACACAATAGTAATATTAACACAAAGTGAAAGCAAGAATTTCTTCCACGTTCGAGATTGATCTCCACTTTCCATTTTCATGAAGCATCAAGAACTTACCATTGTTTATTCCCATAACCCAAAAAGGAAAGAAAAGAAAAGAAAAGAACACTATAAATATGTCCTTCCATTAGCCCTTCAAAGCACACGAACAAAAGAAACACACTAAACCAAGAAACTTTCTCTCACCGATCTTTGATCTTCTCCAAAAACCAATCAAGAGAATGTCTCTGATTCCAAGCACCCTCTTCGGTGGCCGGAGAACCAACATTTTCGATCCCTTCTCTCTCGATATCTGGGATCCATTTCAGGACTTCCCTTTCACAAGCACTGCTCTTTCTGCTCCTCGTTCTGAGTTATTGAACGAAACGGCAGCGTTTGCCAACACCCGCATAGACTGGAAAGAAACACCAGAAGCTCATGTATTCAAGGCTGATCTTCCAGGGCTAAAGAAAGAGGAAGTGAAAGTGGAGATAGAGGAAGGTAGGGTCTTGCAGATAAGCGGAGAGAGAAGCAAAGAGAAAGAAGAAAAGAATGATAAGTGGCATAGAGTTGAAAGGTCAAGTGGTAAGTTCTTGAGAAGGTTTAGGCTACCAGAGAATGCAAAGGTTAATGAGGTTAAGGCTAGCATGGAAAATGGAGTCTTGACTGTGACAGTGCCTAAAGTGGAAGTCAAGAAACCGGACGTTAAGGCTATTGAGATTTCTGGTTGAAACTTTTAGTTATGTTTGAGTGTGTCTAAGTCTAAATGGTACCCATCCATCCAATAAAATAAATAGATGTGTGTAATGGGTTTGTTGTTGTGAGCTTGTTTCCTTATGGAGTTGCTGTTTTTATTATGTAATCTGAGTTTTCGTTAATAAAATGTAAGTTTTTCTTTTAATTGTTAATCTTAGTTTCATTTTACAGTGAAAATTCTTAAAATTAGTTAATCTAAGCAGCAATCCAGCATTTTTTTTTTTTTTTAATCACTTAACCTAAGTCCCGGCGAGAGTGGCTTGCATATTGGGCCAGATGCCCAATGGCAAGAGCTGGAGCACGAGTCCTTCGGTTAGCATAAATGGGCTTTTGTGTAGTGTTTCTTTAAGCTGCCTAACCTATCTGTAGCCTTTGCTCTTCAGACCTTGAATCTTGAACCAGCCAAACTTAGCCCAGTAGTATCAGAGGTAGCCTGTAGTTAGCCCACTGCAACCGCCCATGAACCAGAATTATGAATGGCTGTTAGAAGCAGGAGGCGTAAATGAGTCGAACTAGCTTGTCAGCTATTCGAGCTCGGTCTCGAAAAAAGTTCAAAAAAATTAGCTGAAGTCAAGCTCAAGATCCAACCAAATGAATCTTGAGTCTCATGATGTTCCACTCGAAAACTTATCAAGCTTTATCAAATTTTTTTATATATATATAATTTGAGCATCCAGCTGAACCTGATAAATTTAACCTCGATTGAATTCATTTATACCCCTAATTGGAAGAATGGAATCTCCTCCATACGTGGATGAAAAAAAATTTCACAAATTTTCATTTTTATTTTATTTAAATATCTACAAATGAAATTAAAGAAAAGAAAATCATTTGTACCATCTATGATAATTGTCATGATCAACCATTGACATTTGCGATATTTATATTCCTCTCTGTGCCAAATGTCAATTCTCTGTTTAATTCAATAAATTGTTTTATATTCAGTAATTTATAAAAATTAGCATCTAGTTGTTAAGGGCCCTCAATGAGCTAGATTTTTTAAAAATGTTTATATATTTGTTAATTTATATATAGTTGCAAAGAGAAGGCTAACATGATTGCTACCAAGCACGCTGCCTACACTGTTGAGAATCATAGCACCAAGGCATCATTCAACCCTACAAGCAATGAATCTCCTCATTGGTTTGTCCCATGCAGGCCATTCATATTTCCTTCATAGTATATACATATATGTATACACATCCACACCCAGTGTTAAAAACTGAGTTTATGTTAAAATGGTAAAACACATCCGAATTCAGTTTATAATTGGATATTAGTGGTTTAATTAGTTGAATTCAGGGAAAAAAAATAATGGGTAACTGTCAAAAAAATATAATTAATTTTTATAAAACACTAATCTTTAGAGTGTTTAACGTTTCATAAAAACTTCTTTAAAACTTTAAAAATTATATTATTGAACAGTACAATCAACAGAGATAATTTTTTTCTTTGATCAGAATTGTAAAAGCTAGTTCAAAAATTGTTTCCGAACCAAATCTTATCGTTAAGGGATAAAGAGTTCACTAATTGAAGGCCTAATTAATGGAAGGAATAATGGAGAAAACAAATTAAGTAGAAAGAATCTCAATAAACATCACTCATGAGGTCACACAAGTGTTTAATTAAAGAATTTAAAACCCCCCATGTGGTGACAACTCCTAAATTTAAGCTCTCCACCCTTTGATTAGTTGTTAATTTTAGTTGCTTACAAGCCAATTTCACATATAATTAGGAGAAATAGTGAAATTTTCAATTTCTTAAATAGCAAATAAAGGATCTTTTTTTATGCATGAACCAATGAATTTGATTTGGAACCTCAATTATGGAACCAACATTTACCTAATCTTATACTAACTTTTTTTTTTTTTTTCAAATTTAGACTTTTTTCTGAAGTAATATCCACTAAAGTTATTAATTAGGATTTAATCAAAAGATTAAAATTTTGTTGTACCCATCAATCATAGAATACGGTTCTTGATCTATATATAAAATTAATTGAAGATGAGACTTTAGGGTACACTGCATGACACGTTCATTTGATTTGATAATGAAAAAATGAAGTCATCCAATTTCGACATATGTCCTCAAATGAACATTCCAAATATAGAATTAGAAACTTAAAATTTAATAATATTACAAATATGACCGTTTTGAGTCGTGAGAGACAAACAATAAGACGAGCTTATAACCGATCTTCTCTCAATTTTGGATATTACCTATATTTTAATTTAGTAATTTGATCCATATATTTTAATTTAGTAATTTGGAAGTTTCAATTAAAATTAATGTAAAAGCTTAATTTTTGATAAATTATATATTGTGATCAAGTTCCAAATAAAAATTATGTATTATTCCTACAAATACAAAGGCTATGTTCGATACTAATTTTGAGTCAAAATAATAATTTTATTACTTATAATATTTGAAACAGTAGCGTTTATACAAGATAAGACGGATCTATAGTGGAGGCAATGGGGTACTTGTCCTTACTGGTTTTTTACAGTTTAGTTTATGGTTCTTTAGTTGTTAGTGTATATAATTATTTTAATTTATATTTACTCCACTAAATTTTTGCCTTTTACCTCGCTGAATTATTATTTTCATGTATTGCCCTTCACTAATTAGATTTTTTGAATCTATCCCTGTATACTAGTGTCATGAAACGTTATTCCTATTAACATTTCACGAAACACTTGTTAAATAGCTTTCAGCTATTAGAATAGCTAACCATTACTAAAACAATAAATTTTATCGAATAGCTAACGACTGCTAAAACATTATTTTAATTTCACTGAAGATGCCCAAAATAATTAACAACCCACCTAACGGTTAGCATCTGACTTATGCATGGAGCATTAAAACTTATATGAGAAATTTCATACTCTTGAACATATCTATGATAGTAAAAAGTACAATCATACAATATTTTTGCATCTAGGTGTAAATCATTGGAAGGATATTGAAACTAGGATTTTAGGACAACAAACACTTTGACCATTTTTATTGTTTGTTCTATTTAATTTTTGTCTGAAATCATTAGCAAATAAGAATTAAAATTAGTAATTTTTAATTTGGGTTTAGTGATAATTAATTTATTCAACCATTGAAATGGAGGGTGTTGGCTTGATTTGTTCCGCAGGAACTGGATAAAGCCTACCTCAGTTGAGAAATAAAAAAATAAATAAGGATTTAGCTTAATAATAGTTGATTACTCACTAACACTAACTAGCTACCTCTATCCATTGTTTTTGTACTTCAAATATATTGCGGCGTAACGTATAAGTAGTCTATCACTAACGAAAATACAAACAAGAGCAAAGACAATTTTAATGGTTCAAATTAAAAGAAAGTGTCATAAAATTAAAAAAATAAAATTTAGGGTAAATTTATGTATTCACCGGATTTATAGTTTCTAAAATTTTTAAAATTCAAGAAGTGAATATGGATGTTTATAAAGATTATTTTTGTATATAAAATAAAATTAATTAAAAACAAAATGAAAAGTTTGACTTTTTTTTTTTTTTTTCGGTTTCATGCTCTGGTCTCATGCCAACTCACATCACATGCTAGGGATGTGTAACTGTGCAGGAGGTTGTTTTTTTTATAATTATTCTAACAATTATAACTTATTACAATTAATTAAATCCATAAAATTTAAAGTAGAGGGAGTTGACCAAGTCAACGAAATTTGAGTTCACAGAGCACCAAACCACAACTACCAAAGATGTCTTTGCATTAGCTATTTACTTGGTTTTCGGACAAAAAAGGAGCAACAGGGAAAACAAAACAATATCAAATAGGACCCACTACCCAGACCCAAATCCACGTAAGCCCATATGGTCCCAATCACAAAACTGAAAAAACAATGCCAAGTCATATCTCCTTAATCACTGATCAACTATCCACCAATACTTCTACTCCTTCGCCTCGAAGCAATTTCCCTCCCTACCCCCAACATCCCCTTTTAACTTTTCTTTCATCTCTGTTCTATAAAGGACTCATAAGTCATTAGATGCTAATTAGGATATAATTTAATAAATAACTTTTGCCTTCAAAGTTGAGAGTAAAAGGACAAGATGCAGTTGACAGTACGACACGATACGAACATACTGATATAAATATTTAAAAAAAAAAATAATTATTATAAAATATATATATCTAAATTAAAAGTAGATGGAAATAGAAGGTCACTTTTCATCTATCAAATATTCAAATTCAAAACTATCGGTGGAGATAGGGAAGAGTGTCGAGACTTATTTTGAAAAATAAAAAAAAAAAAAAAAAAAAAAAGAAATTCAGAGACTATCGGTGGGAGAGTAGGGAAGAGTGTCGAGACTGTATTTTGAAAAATAGAAAAAAAAAAAAAAAAACACAAATTTAAATTGGCAATTTTGTCATGGTCCTTGATAAATTCGGTTGGTAGGTAAGGTTAGATATTAAAGGACAAACTGGAGCTCAACAAGTTTCAGGCGACATGCATTTTTTGAATTTAATTTTTGTTGACTTTTCTTCAATGGTACACTTCTCAAGTCTAGTTAGTGGTTTACATCTGTGATATATTTTTCCTTTTCCTTTTTTATACGTCCATGGAAAACAAAATTAAATTATAATACGAGTTCTACGATTTAAAAAATATAATTAGTTCGTTTTTATATTTTTAAAAATAGATTAATTTTTTCTTTATGTTTTACTCCCGTAGTATTATTAAATCTTTTTGTATAATTTTTATATTTTTTTTATTAAATAAGAACATTAATACAAGGCAAAACAATAAACTAATAAAAAGAAATAGCAATTTCCTACACTATCACTGAACTGCTTCTTGATAGCTTTCATTTTGTATCCCTTGTGATTCAACTGCCATGGTGGGATGATACCAACAAGAAAAATTTTTATTATAAAAAAAAAAAAAAAAAAAAAAAAAAAAGTGGGGATGATACCAACAAGAAAAAATTTTTAATTATAGAAAAAACAAAAAAAAAATAAAAAAAAAAAAAACCCCGAAGAAAAAAATGTTTTTAACAAATATGATGAAATAGCAGATTATAGACGCCAGTCTTTAAATCAGACATAAAGCACGGCAAGCTGTCATTGTCACAACCAAAAAATCAAATGATATTCAAAAAAAAAAAAAAAAAAAAAAAAAAAACAAGAAAAAATTTTTTTAACAAATATGATAAATACAGATTATACCCAGTCATTTAAATAAATAAAGCACCAACTCATTTCACAACCAAAAAATAAATAATATTAAGAAAATGAGGGCATAACCCTCTTATTAGTTACCATTACAATAAATTAAATACATATCCTTCTTCTATTTGTGCTTTTCTAGCTATTTTCCTTCTTAACAAACTGATGCAAACTTCTCCCAAAAAACCAGGGTTTATTGCCTTTATTTCCTGTAAATTACATCCACTCCTGAACCCTTTTCTGTTTTCTTCTTGCAAAACCAAACTCCATAAAACCCTATGGATCTACTGCCTGTATGCTTGCTTCTACCTTATACATGAATCTTGGGTCAATATATCCACTCTTGAGGTAGAACTATTTCATGATTAAGCACACTCTCATGGCTTAAATTTCTTTTCTGCTTTGACATTAGAGCATTTCTTCTCGCCATCATAGCATCTGCAAAAACAACCCTTATAAGTCTCACAACATTGCAAAATGTACAGAAACATAAACAGTTCAAATCAAGGCCCTCCCAAATTACAGATTCCAGTCTCCTCTAATGCACAAATAAATTAAAAAACAAAAAGAAGGATCAAATTAAGGACTTGCTTACCATGATGAGACGCAAATCCACTATTAAGGGCGTGATTCTGTATGTTCATGTGCTCAAGGTTAGATTTTTGAGCCTGAACAACCTTGCCTGTGGATGCAAGAAAAATTAATAAGCATCATGTTAATATATGGGTAATAGTAATTCATTTGCTCAAACAATAGGATAAAATCAGGGGCAAATACTATCAAGCAGAGAAACTAAATTAACCCTAAAGGACAAAACTAGATGATACCTGATTTCTTGTTACAGTCGGAAGAATTCGCATATCTGCGAGGCAAGAAAACGCCAGTGCCAGTACACTCTCTTTTCGCACTAAAGCCACCAAGAAAAGGAGTTTTCTTGCATGAACTAGAGTGGTGTGATTGCTGATGGTGTTGGTTCTGGTGCTGATTTGATTGAACTTGAAGGGATGGCCAAGCCGACTGTGGCAGACCCAGGGGATGCACTCTGCTTCGTATTTGGTGGCCTTGCCAGGGCTGAGCTTGCAGCTGGGGATTCATTACCACCTGGTTTTGCCTAACTTGATTCTGATACTGCAAAAGAGAGAACCGATAAAACCCATCACCACAAAAGAAAAGGAAAGCCACACTATTCATTTAAATCCATACTACTCAGTTACCCTAAAAATCATTTTCTTCGATGGTTTCTTTTCCTTTCTAGATAGCCAAACAGAGTCAGGGCGACGTAAGCATTAACGCTCACTTGTTAAACCAAACAAAGATTCCGATTTTACTCTGAACAAACTCAGACCTAGTTTTTCTTTTTTTTTCCTAATTTTCCTCTCCTATTACTTCTTTTTCTCGATAGCCAAGCCAACCAAAGGTTAATTAAAGATTCCTCTAAACTGGGCAGTTTAATTACCTGATTCAAGTGCGGAACAGTGTGACCAGAACTCTTGCTTGAGGAAAACCCAGTTATCTGAATTTTCCCTGCAGCATAACCCAGCAATCCCCTTCCTTGATAGTTACAGTTCTTGTCGCCTTCATTGCTCATCTTTAACCTATCAATACGACCAGCAGCTTCATATATTAATTCCCATGAATCGTTTTTTGCTGCAAATGGGGTCGTTGGAGGTGACAACTCGCCGTTTGGGCTGCCGTTGCTCGAAGCTGACCAACACCCAATTCCACTAAGTGTCGACTCGGGTGACCCGGCCATGACCCACTTCTTCTATCGAGTTAAATATATAAGCGAAACACATCAAACACTCTTTTTTTTCAGTCTAAGACACAAAAATGTAAAAGAGAAGCGCATGTAGTCGAAGTCTACCTTAATAGGCTCACCACCGATTTGCTGAGTCAAGCGCCGAGCCAAGCCAGCTAGAAAATCATCCTCGTCGCTGCTCTCCGTCTCACTAGAGCCAACATCAGAAGAAGAACCGAACGAGGCAAACTCGTAAGGGAACTCAGCTGGGAAGCTCAAACTGGAATCAAACTCAGCGTCAAATCCATTTTCTTTAGAGTTATCCATGGCTACAAGCTTTTCCTCTGCAAAAATCCAGTTGCAAGCCAATATTATACGTGTTGAGAAGACACAAATATTACACCCACAAATCCATTTAAAGCTATATGTATAGAGAGAAAAAAAGAAAGGGAAATGAGAACTGAGGAATATGGTGGTGGGGAAGGTTTTAATAATGGATTCAGGTGAGGTTTGCTGGGTTTGCAGGCGGTGGCCCAAAGAAGAGCGATGCAGAGAAAACATTAATTAATTAATATTAATGTCATAATTAAAAAAAAAAAAAAAAAAGATGGATTCAGGGTGAGGTTTGCTGGGTTTGGCGGCGGTGGCCCCAAAGAAGAGCGATGCCAGAGGAAAACAATTAATTAATTAAAAATATTATGTCATAATTCAAAAAAAAAAAAAAAGAGAAAAAGAAAGAAAGAAAAGAAGGCAGAAAATAATTATTCTTGGTGGAACTCCACTCGGCACGGCTCACGCCCCTGTTCATGTGAAAAAAAAAAAAAAAAAAGAAAGAAAGAAAAGAAAAAGCAAAAATAATTATTTTGTGGAACTCCACTCCACGGCTCCACCCATGTTCATGTGGGAAGCACGTCATTTTTCCTGCTTTTTCTGTATTTTTGACCATGCAGTGGTGTTATGTCCAGAAAATGGCGGAACTATAATTAATTATTATAATTTAACATTTCAGTTTTATTTAAATATAAATAAAATAATTATTTTTCACTTACATCTTTTTTTTTTCCTAATTAAAATATATATTTATTTTTTCACAAAAAATTTTTGCATATAAAAATACGAAGAGGAAAGGGCGTTTCAAATTACAATTTGACTCATTTTAAATAGATTCTAGAGTTCTTTAGACGAAATTAGTTGTATTAGTAATTAAAATAGTTGTCTTATTAATTGCATGTTATAAATTAAGTATTTCGTTAAAAAAGTTAATAGTTAATAATTCATTCTCTTAAACTTAAACTATTAATATAAATGTCATATTATTAAATATTATATAAATAATAAAAATAATAGTTTGACTAAATTAAAAGTATTATATAAAAAAATTATTGCTGTAGAATTTGTATTTTTTTAAGTTTATCGAATGAATTTTTTAACATTACATATCTATTAATTTATAAATACTTCAATTTATTTACCATCGAAAATATAAAAAATAAAAAAAAAATTGATTTTAAAAATTCTATACATGCCATGTGTAAGTGGGGCATATAGGTGAAAGTAAATTTAAAGAAAACATCATAACCATTAATTTAAAGAAAGTAATTACTGCTGCTTCACGCTCAAGCATTTTCCTTTGTCCAATTCCTTCCCCTTTTCATGTTAAATAATAAATAATGTAGCTTTAGCCTGCAATATTACATTTGCCCTCACCACAAAGTACCCTTTGTTCTTAAAACAGAATTTGCCCTCCCTGTTCAATTTAATTGATACGGCAGCTTATCTATTAAACGACAAAGTTAGAGCTTCATAAATTTAAATTTAATTGTTCAAATTTGATCCAATTGTACTCTTTCAAATGAGGACTTGCAAATCCTTTAGCCATTTCTTCAAGACTACACTTCCCAACTCTTAATGGACTACAAGTGTAAGTATGTAAGATTAAGGGGACCCAAGATTTACACTTTGAGAGTAAAAGCATACACTTTAATTTTAAATTTAAAATCAATAAAGAGTTGTATCCAGTGTAATTTGATTAGTCTTCTTTTTTATGTCAGATATGAAGAAAAATCTCGAATTAAGTATTTTCAACAATAATAAAAAGTTGAATCTTTATTTGAAAGATGAGGAGAAATCTTGAATTCAAATCTTCTCAACAATAATAAAAACCTTAAAATGGTGTAGTTCGATTAATCTTGTCACTTATATAAAGAGTGAGAAATAAAAATCTCGAAAAGAATTCTCACCAATTTATAAATTAAGAGTAAATCTCGAATTGAAGTCTTATAAATGATAATAATTTTCACTAATTTGACAAATTAAGAAGAAAGCTTGTTATATAAATTTCATTAAAGTTGTCTTCGTTCAAAAGATGTTCAAAATTACCTTAATCCCATAATTTAATTCTTGATATTAATCAAAATTCCAGAGGAATAAGGGCAAAAATCATTCAAAAAGCAAAAAGATTCAAGTGTTCTGGTTTGGTTTCTGCAGAAAAAGCTTCCCTCAAAGAGCATCATTCAGTTTTATGATAGAAGAATATTAGTATTTAGTGACATTTAGCAAGACAAGCAGAGACTTTAACAGAACAGAATAAATAAAAAAAAAAGCTTTTTCTTATTAGAATTTCTTGTAACTGCCATAGGACATTACAACTTACAAGCATAGAAGGTTTGTGGATTCTTCAAGAACAAACCTTCCCATTTCAAAATCATTTAACCTCCTAATCATCTTCCCTATAATTAAATAAAATATCATAAACAAAAGATTATGCCTCCAAAATCAAAAACTTAAAAAGGCCTAAAAACCATATATTCCCTTTTATTACAATATATAAAAATACCAACTTTTCCTCCTCTACTACTACTAATATTACTACCACTACTAGTATATCCACTTCCTTTTCTTCATCTAAAAAGCTGATTCAAACTTCCTCCAAAAATTAAAAAACATGGATTTCTTATTCAACTTCTCTTGAATTCCTTTTCCTATATAATTAAAAACCAAATCCCATAAAAACCCTATTTATATATTCCTTCTGCTTCTTCTTCTTCTTCTTCTTCTACTACCTCTAAACTTGGCTTTTTCTTTTTCCAACAAAAACCAGCATTAATTTGCTTTTTCCTCGCTCAATATGTCCATTCTTGAGGCAAGATTTCATGATTGAGCACACCCTCTGCACGTATATTTCTCTTCTGCTGCGCCAAAAGTGCATTCCTTCTTGCCATAAATGCATCTATAAAGAAAAGATACTCTGATAAGTTAAATTACTCTAGTTAATTAATAAAATCAATTGAAATACTTTCTTCAGCTTTTTTTTATTTTTTTTTACCATAGTCAGAGGCCAAAGAACTATTGAAGCAAGGCTGTGTCTGGTTATGAGTGCGGCCCTTAATGTTCACATCTTCAAAGTTCAAATTTAGAGCTTGAACAACCTTTGCTGGTAGCAGAACTGTAGAGCAAGCTAAAGAAATACAAAAAGGAAATTCCAGAAAAGGTCAAAATAGTTCCAAAACAGAAATTTGAAGATTACCCATAAATTAAAACAAAGATTTGGAAAGAACCCAGAAATTAAATTGCGTTTTAGATATAATTACCAGATTTTTTCTTCGACTCAGTTGGGTTTCCGTATCTGCGAGGCAAGAAAACACCAGTCCCTGCACATTCTTTTTTAACACCAGATCCACCAAGAAAAACTGCTCTCATGCCGGAATTAGTACCGGATTGTTGCTGTTGTTGTTGATGGTGGTTCTGCTTTTGAAGAGAAGGCCAAGCAGACTGAGGTAGAGCTAAACACCAGATCCACCAGAAAAACTGGCTCTCATGCCGGAATTAGTATCCGCGGATTCTGGTTGCTGTTGTTGTTGATGGTGGTTCTGCTTTTGACAGAGAAGGCCAAGTGCAGACTGAGGTAGAGCTACTGGATGCGCGCATCTTTCCATGTTTCGCCAGAACTCTCTGTTTCTGTTTCTGCATCTGCTGTTGCTGGTGGTGGTGCTGAGGTTGAAGGAGTTGGTGCTCGCTGCAGAGAGTGGTGGCTGCTGGTGGCTCTGGGCTTGCGCAGCGCTACTTTCACTTCTGCTTGTTTTGCCCAAATAGAAGGATTCATCTGTTTGTTTCAGCGTATTGTTTTGCCTCGCTCTTGCAATGGTACTTTCTGCAAAGACAGAGGAGACCACTTAGACCCATTAGCCTATCTAAAAGGTTGAGACAACCAAATGCAACTTTCAAAGTGCACGAAAATCCAAAAACTTTTGTTTAAATTAGTCTAGTGTTAAAGATTTTTACCTATTAGAACTGAAATCATCATTTTTCATTTTTCTTCTTTCATTTCTTTTCTTCATTTCTTGGTGACCAAACAGACCACACCCATATTACCCTCAAACAGAGGGTGTGTTTTTTTAGCTCATTTATAGTACCTGATTCATTTGAGGAACAGAGTGGCCATAGCACTGGCTCGAGTAAAACCCAGTATTCTGATATTTCAGTGCTGTTTCTGGATTTTGGCTCCTGAGAGGACACAATAATCCTCTCCCTTGTTGATTACTGTACTTATTGCCTTCATTGCTCATTTTTAACCTCGCAACTTGACCAGCAGCTGCGTATATCAGATCCCACGTATCATTTTTAGCCCCAAATGGCGTCGTTGGCGGTGACAACACACCGTTTGGGCTTCCGTTGCTTGAAACAGACCAGCTTCCGATTCCACTCAGTGTTGATTCAGGTGACCCAGCCATGACCGTCTTCTTCTATTAAACCAAGAAACACGTCAAAACCCACTTGTAGACCATTCAAGTAGCGAACAAAAAGTCAGAAAAAAAAAAAAAAAAAAAAGACTTTACTGAGACTCACAGTGGATTGGCTGAGTCAAAGACGGCCGGGTTGAACCCAGCAGAGGAAATCGTTCCCGTTACTTGCTCTCTGTCAGTTGAGCCAGATAACAGAGTCGTCCGGCGAGCTGAGAGACGGAGAGACGTGGAAGAGGAACCAAAAACGAGTCAGAACTCGTAAGAGAACTAGAGCGGAAGCTGAAAAACTGGGTTGAACTTCAGCGGTTGCTTGAGAAAGGTTTTCTTTGTCCAATAAGCGACTCTTTCGCTCGAAGTAGAGAACTCGTTTGGAAGCCATATTCTATGTCCATGAAGGACCCAGCCATTTAAGAACAGCGTCTACTATCTTGTTGAAGGAAAAAAAAAAAAAAAAAAACGAGTGAAGACTTACCTGAGACTTCACAGTGATTTGCTGAGTCAAACGCCGGGTTAACCCAGCTAAGAAATCGTCCTCGTTACTGCTCTCTGTTTCAGTTGAGCCAATAACAGATTCGTCCGGCGAGCTGAGAGACGAAGAGGAACCAAACGAGTCAAACTCGTAAGGGAACTCAGAAGGGAAGCTAAAACTGGGGTTGAACTCAGCGTTCTTGAGAAAGTTTTCTTTGTCCATAAGCAACTCTTCCTCAGTAAGAAACTCAGTTGGAAGCCAAGATTCTATGTCCTGAAGAGACCCAGCCATAACAGCTCTATATCTTTTGAAGCTTACAGGTACAGAGAGAGAAAAGAAAAGAAAAGGAACAAGAAAGAGAGAGGTGGAGATGGAAATGAAAGTTGCTGGTGGAGGAAGATTTAATAATGACCCAGATGAGTTTGCAGACTAATGGGCCCAACAGGAAAAGAAAGTGAAAAAAAAGAGAAAGAGAGAAAGAAAAAGAAAGAAAGAGTCAGTAGAGAATGTAGAAGACAACCTGCTTTTATTAAGGTTTCAGGGTCTCATTGAGACAAGATTCAAAACAAATAAATAAAATAAAATTATAGTAATATATTTAAAAATTTTAAATTAAATAAATATTTATATATGGTAACAACTGGTGGGGTGGCCCCATTGGTTGGAAACATTTGTCCTGCTATGTAACTCACCTGCCATTTGTCAATAATTAAAACTTAATTATGTGTTTATTTTAACCTTTGGCATGTAATATATGATTGGGGTTTTGGGTTTTAAACTTGATTTAGTAGATTAATTATTTTTTTGAAATTTGTCTTTGTAATACCAACCCAATTGGGCAATTGTGGAATTTTCTTTCTTTAACACACTTTTGTCACTTTATCCATTTTTGGCTAAATCTTGAGATATTAATAAACTTTTAATTTAGAAATCTTATTCACTGTTCATTTCAAATTTTTTATACAACTTAATTAAAAAGGGTATATAAGTAAATTTTAACTTTTAAGGTAATTTGCTTCATATGTTCACATCGAAAATCATAAATAGGCTACATAATGATTATTAATAAAATTCAAATTTAGCTTATATTTTTGGCACAAATTAATTTAAATAATAAATAACAAAATTTAATTATATATTAATGAAAATAGAAAAAAGAAAGCCGTTAGCTTTTCTTTGAAGATCAATAATTAACTTTCAAGTTACTTAGAACTCTTCTATGTAAATTACAAAAATAAGTATGTTTATACATAAAAGAGAACAAGTACAAATTTATATTTGATTGTAATTTTACAAAAAAAAAATTATTATAATAGTCTAATAATTGAAAGATCTCTTCAAATTCAAATAATTGAATTTTGAAATTCAAATTTGCCAACCATTCCTTTAAATTTTTGTCATTAATAATGTAGTTAACACAGTATCCTAAAATCTTGTCATTTGCAATCTTCAGTTTTTCTTTGCTGGAAAATTTGTTCCAAGTGAAAAGTAATTGCCTATTTTGGGATGGTCAATCAAATTACAGAATCTAATCATTTTTCTATTATTTGACATCTAAAAAAAGAGCAAGTTGTTTCATTTACAGATTAATTTTCAAATAACTGACTTTATGAAAAATTGATATATGCTCAGTGTATATAAATATTTATCAATTATCAATGTAAAATATATGTTTATTATTATGAATAAATAAAAATAAATAGGATTAAATTCAACCATTCAACACCTCAAATTGTTAAAATGTAAAATTTATTATTTCAAAAGCTATAATGTTTATATATCAAATCGATCTTTTATATAAAAAAAGTTAAAAATCTAAAAAATTGTTGTTGGTGCTGACTTAGTGACGTGTGAAATTATTGCAAAACAATTTATAGTTCAAAATATCACAAGATCAAGTTTAAAATTTAGATTGCTATAAAATTATTTTTGTCCGAATTTAAGAGTTAAATTATGTACTCGATGATGCATAGATCTAATTTTATACAATTAGTGATTGATATGCATTCGACAACTAAGCTTAAGATCTTTAGTAAAGATTTTAATGTGACGTTGTTAGTTGAAAGAAAGTTCTAGTTATATTTTGGATTTTTTTTTTTTCCATCAACTATTAGCTTATTCAAATTTATATTATTTTTGGACTTTATTAATTTTATAAAAATAATTACTCATATTTTCAAATTTTATACAATTATTTATTTATGATTATTTAAAATAATAAAATAAATAAAATTATATATTCATATATGTGTATAAAATATAACAATAATATATAAAAATAATTATATTTTTAATGATTATTTAGCAATTCATAAAAATCGTTATTAAAATTTTAACAAATAATTAATAATCATCGATTAGTAACCATGAGCAAGCATTATTAAATATCAACCGATTGAAATAGTTAAATCAAACTGGCCCTATATTTAAAATTTTTCCGCTTTATCTAAAGAATAAGAATTCCAAATTTTATCATAATTAATTAATTTGATATGATTAATGGTCCCATCCGCATGACCAATATATAAAGAAAATCATACAAAATGCATTGAGATCTCATTAAGATTTGAAGGTGTCTATAATTGTTTCATTTTAGGGTAAGTAATTAACCAACCCATTTGTATTCCAAATTTTACTATTCTTCTATCATAATGAACATATTGGTCCCACTAATATGATCTTATGCACACACAGAATCATGTAATAGACATTGAGATGATTCATTGACCACTATATGGTTAAGCATGCCATCATCCATCCTAGATCAAGACACAAATTTATTAAATAATTTTCTTTCTTTTTTTTCAAATTCTAGCATATGAATAGTCTAATTACAAATATATAAATTGAAAACTCAATTTTAATGCATGAAAAATGATTCTAAGTATTGTAATCGGCTGAATAAATCAATAGAAGCAGACTATATTTTTAGATAAATTTGACTTATAAAGTCAAGAGTTCAAAATTTGAGTCACTATGATTGAGAGGATTTTACTCAACTATGAAATTTTGCTTGAACGTGGAGATGTTTGTGGAGAAAAAAAAAAGGGAAAGCTAAATTAAGTTGAAATGTATTGAGATAAGCCACTTGGGGTTATTAGATGTGGGTAGTCCAATCATGCAAAATTTACATGTTGTTAGGTCAATATCACATGGTTGGCTAAAAATGGTATGATGTCAATGAGTTGTTGATTTCGGTGGTAAGCGAACTTAATGCCCATAGGGATGAGAATATAAATTCGATTATCGAGAAACACACTTTACTGGAAGGATAAAAAATATTTACGCTCTACGGTTCGAGGGGATTAAATCTTCCGGTTATATAAAAAAAATTAGTAATTGTGAACATCTCGAGGCAACTAAGATGAATGAGAATAAAGAGAAATTGGAAGTTTTAAATTAAAGGTAGTAGTGAATAAAGGTTGAGGTTAACTAATGATAATTTAAATTAATGGTTATGAGTGTGAAATAACTTACATCATGACTTTAAAGCAAGTCAATATATTTTTTTTTCCTTTGTTTGTGAGGTTAATGAGTCTATTGAATATCATTGATCCCCAATAATCAGGTCACATGTTTGATATACAAAAAAAAAAAAAAAAAAAAAAAAAAAAAAAAAAAAAAAAACATTGATCCCATAATTCAGGTCACGATTGTTTGCATATACAAGAAAAAAAAAAAAAAAAAAAAAAAAAAAAAAAAAAGAAAAAGAACATTAACAACTAGTAATTTTACCGTGATTTTTGCTTAGGAGCAAAGGCAAAAAAAAAAAAAAAAAAAAAAAAAAAAAAAAAAAAAAAACATAACAACTATAATTTACCTGAATTTTTCTTAGGAGCAAAGCAAACATTCCTAAAGATATTGAAAAAGATCATTTTTTCTCTGTTCATAAATATAAGTCGTTTTAGGATAATATTTTTATCCGTGAATATAAATTTATTTTGATAATATCGATGAATAGTTAATGATGTTTTTTCAAGATTACCCTTATTTATGATAAATGCAATAATAATCTATTCAATTTTTTACTGGATAATTTAATCAAATTAATGAACATTTTATTATAGTTGGAAGAATCAATTGTTTTCTTAACAGTCGAGTAACAACATTGAACAATTTATATTTATAAATGATGAGAGTAACTGAAGACTAGGGGTATAAATGAATCGAGCAGACTTTCTAGCTATTCAACCTCAGCTCGAAAAAAGTTTAAAACGTTCAGCTCGAATAGAGTTCAAGCCTAATGATTTTCAGCTCGATTCTTCTATAATATTATTTTAGGCTTATTCGAGCCACAAACCGAACTTGAACTTTTATAGAGTCGAGCTTCATTCTAAAATTTCTAGACTCGTTAAATTTCGAATCGAGTTAAATCCTAACGAGCCGAATTTTGAACTAGGGAGATTCGAGCTCGACCCATTTACACACAAGTAAAAGCTATATATGAAAAAGATCAAGGCTAATGATAATTTAAATTATTGACTAGTTGGGGTTCTAGTTTGACCCCAGTTTTTTACTTTAGAGAGTTGACTTTTAGCCAATTAAGTTTATTAGCCATTGATTAAAATCTATTCGAGAATTCTGATTTCAAATTATAGTAGAATCGATAAGCCGAACCCAATTTCAGTGCTTATCTTAGTATTGTTTTGAAAATCAACAACTCTGTTGGATACAATAGCTTCAACATAAATATTAAAAGACATAAAGTTGCTCGTTGTAATTTTCATAGAGGAGGAAACACAACCCTAGAAGTGGCTAAACAATTTTTTTCTCTTTATTTTTATTTTTTATCTATAATTGTTTAGCCCATATATATATACATATTATTTAACATGCTTTTTCATTATTTATTTAAAAGAAATATATTTGTAGTATAATTGCCAAAATTAATTTATAATATTATTCTAAAAAATAATTATCATATTATATATATAGTTCTAAA
Source organism: Jatropha curcas (assembly GCF_014843425.1). The sequence goes on along the minus strand of NW_023591078.1, from coordinate 2,607,076 downwards.
ATAATTATTCGAATATTATAGTATATATAGTATATAGTATATTAAGGCTTATTTAGGTCCTTTGAGTTTTAGTTTAAATGTGTAATCGCATCGCTACTTATATATATATATATATATATATTAACTTATTTAGTCCTTGAGTTTTAGTTAAATGTTATCGCATCCCTACTATTGAACAAAAGTATTGATTCCCCCATGAATTTTAATCCTATTAAAGTATTTAGTTATTTCGTTAGAAAAATGCTATTTTTACTAATAGTTATTCTATAATATTTGACTATTTAGTCATTCACATTTAATACAATATTAATATATAATCCCTTATATTTATTATTAAATCATCATTTAGTCCCTCACTTAAACAGTTAAAATGATATTTTTTTAGATAGAACAACTAAATAGTTTAATATAACTAAAATTCACGGACAAATCGGTGTTTTTGCCGAACAGTAAATATATAATAATAATAATCTTGATTAAAATTGAAGAACTAAATAAATAGTTAATTTACCCATATTATATGATTAAATTATGCTATTAAAATAATGAAAATTGTTGGTTAAAGTCAAGGGAAAATAATTTGAAATTGCACACTCTATTTTGGTATAAGAGGAAACATGAAAGAGATGATTGATGCATGGAAGCAATTTTTAGCTCACAAATAGCACCAACTTGTGAGTCCTTTAATTAGGTTTGTCTCAATGATTAAAGCATAGACACAATCATTGGGACATTTCTTGCATTATTTGTTATGATGGTTGCTTGGTTTCCTTTTGTGATTTGGTCAAAACATCCCAACACTTCACTATTCACTCACTCAATTTTCTTATTTCCAACTTTATCTTTAAATGCAACTCAAATCTACTCTAAGATGATTCTTTTTTCTTTCTTTTTTTGTAAAACAAGTTGGATCATTGGTTTCATAAACTTGTTAGGTGGTTAGTGTAATTAGTCAATTAACCTCATTGGAAGTGTTTATTTTTATTAAAAAAAATATTAGATGTAGAGGTGGAGTTAACTTTTTAAGTAAAACGTTTTGAAAATACTGATTTTTATAGTGTTTGATAACATAAGATTTGAATTAGTTTTTAGATATTATGATATCGTTTTATAAAAAGTTAACTCATGTAATATTTAGCTTTTAATGTTTTATGAAAAACTATTCAAAAGCCTGATATAAACACTACTAAAACAGTTAATAATTACCAAAACAATTAATTTTACCGACCAAATCCTTAAACTCTAAAATAAAGACTAAAGGTAAAATAAAAAAAAAAGTTAACCAAATTGTCAAAAAAAAAAAAAAAAATTTAAGAAGTTTTTGAGAACTCGGGAGGGTCAAGCTCCCCTCAGTTCTCCATGGTTAGAAAAGTTAATAAGATACAATTTTCATTGCATTCATACGTATAAAACATCCTTAGGGCATAAACTAGATTATTTATGTATTAAACTAATAATTTAATAATCAAATTATTTAATGAAGAGGTGATTTTTCTAAATATTTTTAATTAACATAGGTTAATGAAGGGAAAGCTATTAAATATTTTTATTTTCTTTTCCTCTAAATTTTGTGTTCTAAAGATTATTGTCATGATTCTTGCAAGCAAAATGATGTGAAGTGTTTGAACATGATCACCCTCAAAATTTTTCTTGAATTGCTCACTGCTTTTCACTTATCAACAATTTTTTTTTAAATATAATTCATTAATAATAATATCAAAAATTACAAATAAGCTTATGGACGAGATATAAAACTTTACTATTAATAGCTAATAAAGTTCGTTGATTTTTTAACGAAAGAAAGAATTCATATCTTTTTGAATGAAACTAAAATTAAAAAATATAAATATTAGATCTTTCTACTTGGAGTTAATCTTAACAAAAAATATAAATTTTCATAGTAGTAATTAGTTTTTTAATTGATTTGAACATCAAAATAATACTCATATGGATCCTCAATAGCTGGATTACTTTTCCAATATTTTACAAGATATGACAAATATAAATTTATTTTTTAGCCGCAGAACCATTGCAAGAATCAAAGATTGATCTTGTGATTGGATACTCAATTTTCTAAATCATGCATTTAAGAAAATTCTCATCTCTTTTTTTACAATAATGCAGGTTATAAATTTTAATCATTGAAATATACAATAATTAAAATTCCATTTCTCCATCAATTTTCCTTTTGCTATAATTGAATTCCACATAAATTTTTATAAATTTTACTTAAAATTTGATATTATTATGTTTAGAGTGGAAATTAAATACTAATTTTACTCCAATAAAATTAGTTTTTATAGGATATAATTTAAATAAATTATATTTTTTACATTCCAAATTTTTTTAATAACAAATAAGGATAATTTCAAATTTGCATTCTCCTTGGAACAAAATTTTTATAAAAAATTCATTTCGAATTCCAAGTTTTTATGCTTGGAACAATAAAAAAAAAATATTTTTTCCATTCAATTTTAGGCTTATTCCAAATAAAATAATGTAAAATTCCATTAAGTTTGATGATTTAAGTTATATAATTCTAAACATGAAAATTATTTTTGAAATTTATTTACAATTTATTTTTACATTTCTAATTCCTTTTTTTTTATAAACTCACTATTGTATTTTACAAAAAAAAAAAATCTCATATATCCTACTAAATATACGGGGCGGTGAACTTATAGCTCATGACCAAATAAAATATATATTTAAGATTATTACAAATATTTTTTGATTTTTAATTCTCAACTATTAAAATATAATTATGGTTAGCTATTGAATTAATATGTTGTTGACAAGCTCATGCTAGAAATGAAATGTCCTACATGAGTTTAATGCATTCAATAATATTATTTCCTAGTAATCCTCAACTGAACTAAGAATTAATAAGTATATTAATTCATATATTTAATAATTGGACTAACCTCATTAGGTGAGCAATTAAATTAACACGATACTAAAAATAATAAATTGATCCGGTACGAACGAGATTTAATTCTAAACGAATGGACCGGAAATATTTTGGTTAATAAAAAAAAAAAAACCTTAAAGACATTCAGAAAAAAAGAAAAATAAATAAAGAGGTTCTTCGCCATACTGTGATTTGTAATACATAATGCTATAATAGGTAAAAGCTCCAGAATTTGTTACCATTGGCAGCTTTTGCTTGGCCTAAATTGTAACAGAGACACCTTCATATACACTGTATGGTCACAGCAGCTAAACCAGGTGTCATGTAAATCCCGTGATTTGTCCTGTCTTCTTAGTGTTACCCTTCCTGCAATATCTTTGGCTACCTCGGAATCTGAATCTTTCGATGACGTGGCAATAGTACAGATTCGGCAGCTTAACTGTCGTTTGTCTTTTACCCCATCTCTCTCCACTCTCCCCGCCTCTTTTAACGCCTATCCCTTTCCGTATATTTTTGCCGTTATAACGGCTGTTATCTTCATTGCCAAGAGTATTAAATATTTACTGATTTTTATTTTAATTTTAATGCAAACAAATCACTCCCCATCCACTTTTACATGTCATTTAATTTTTTTTTTTTTTACAAAAAATGATTCAATATTGGTTAATGTATTTTATTTTCCATTTAGTAAAGTCAAAAATGAAATTCATAGTCCTATCTAAAAATAAATTCTTTATGTTTATAATAAATTTAAAATTAAAATATTTATTTTTCTTTTTTAAAATATCCTTGTAAAAGTCATTTTAAAAGTTTATCTATTTTATAGAATTTAATTTAGTTATATTCAGATTTACTGAATTCATAAAATTTAAATCATATCTTTTCATTTCAAATGCAAAAATTTAAATTTAAAAATAAATTTTTATAAAAACTTTATAAAATTTATTTTTTTGGGTACAAAGAAGAGGTAAACTCAAAAAAAATAAAAGAATTAGTATAAAATATAATTAAAGTAAAATTGAAAAATTATATAATTAAATTATAAAAATAAAAATTTCAATTAAGCATTCTGATAAAATATTAAAAATTATCGGGAGAGTAAATAGGAATTCACTGGTTTTGGATTGATTGCCGATAAGATAAAGTTGATGAGAAGGGTTGGTCTTTCATTATAATGAAATGAAATCTCTACCTTAAAAAAAATGTTTATGTTAGAACAAAACAAGAAATTATAAACGCCGTGACTTCAACGTTATTGTAGGTCGTTTTTGCTTCGTGAAAAGAAAGCCAAATTAAAAGCCCGGACCCAACCAGTACAATCAACTAGAATTGATAAAATTTTCCCGCCAAAAGGGAAGTGGATAAAAATAAAATAAAATAAAAAAATATAATTATATATATATATGGTTTTAGGAAATTTCATGATGGAGGCAAAAGAGGATACGTGGTGGGGACGCGACTCACCAGCCGAAAGGGACACTACTCGTAGTAAAAAATATAAGAAATTAAAAATAATAAATAAAGTTCCTTTTAGTGAAATTCAAATAACCGAAAGAAAAATTAGAAACTATTTGATTTGATATTTCATGATTTGATGGGGATATTCTTTCGTTACTTTCCATCTATCTTAAATTATATTTTTTTATGGGTAGAGAAAAATTTTATAATAAGCTTCAAAAAATTTTTTTTTTGTCAAAAAGAGAGTTTTTTTTTTTTTTCTAAGTCAAGTTAGAATTGATTTTGATCCAATTGAAAAATGTTATATTAATATGTTTTAAATTTATAAATTCTAATTAACAGTTGGGACAAAACTGCTTTTAAAGAATTCAAAATTTCTTTATTGATACAGACCCTCTTTTTCACTGTAAATTTAAAATACTTAAATGTAAACAGTTAGATTAAAAGTTTATTAGCTATAAAGTTGTTTAATGTAATTCTTTTAATTTTTAATCAGGTATGGTCTGATTAGTCTTTCTATCTTTTATAAAAAAATATAAAAAGTTGAGTACTCTCCACCATAAAGGTTATCGCCAATTTTGTGAATATTATTCAAAGGAAAAGACCGCCTCCTGCTGTGTAGCCACGATGTTATTTCGGCATATTGAATTTCCCATATATATAAAAAATGTAATTCTTTTAATTTGAATATAAAATACACTTTCCAACATAATTATAAAAAACAAAAATAACTAATTATCTAACATTAAATTTATTAATCCAAACTAAATTATTTACAATCTTAATAAATAATAATTTTTTATTATTAAAATATTGATAATAAATTTACTCAAATGAAAGTATGCTATATGTAAATGACCATATGGGGTTTGGAAATTGAATGTTTGCGAGGGTATAATTGTCTTATTGAAGTTGATGTGAGGTTTTGCGGTGGAAGGATTTTGCCACATAAATGGTGCAATCTTGTTGATTGCTTGAGGCGAAGGAAAACTCTTCTTCTATACTCAATCATGTGTGCGTGCTAATCAACCTTTCTAGTACTTGTCCTCTCACTAGCTACTATGCTTAATCATTACACTACCGATAGGTTTTTATTATTTTTTAATTTTTAATTACCAAAGTCAATATGTTTTCCCTTGTTATTACATTTACATGCATGGATATTTATTTTGTTCATTTTGTCAAATTCCAAATTAACCTAATTGGTTAATTTATATCCTATTCCGCAATGGGTTTTAAGATAATGTTTAATACTTTGATTATGTTTAAAATATTAATTCTTTCGTTCTATTTTAATAATAATATTTGACCTTTTTATAAATATTAAGAAAATGATTAAATACATTGAATTTTTAAAAATATGTAGTAAAATGTCTAAATTGTTATTCTTAAAATAAAAAATTTCTTATTAATTTTGCTATAAAACACCAGTTAAATATAGATAAAATTGAAAAAATAATTAATACACTCAAAATCCTAAATTAGCACTTAAAGTGAAATAAGATAAAATGCTCATTTATTACTATTAAAGTAGAACGAAGGACTGAAGGAGTATCTTTTACTGTTTATATATCTAATTCGATGATTTAATATTTCTACTAATGTTTTAGAGATCAAGAGAGTAAATCATAAAATGTTATAATTTCTAACATTTAGTTGGCAATTTATAAAACAACCCAAGAGCCAGACACGACTCGATGATTTCTAAAAAGCCTACCATGGCTAATAATAAAGTCAAGTGTGATCCGAAGCTAACTGACTGCGCTCAAAAATCACTCAATCCTCAAATAAAAAAATAGAGAAAATTCATCTATTATAACAATTAACAGTTATTAGAATAATTAATATTGATTAATAGGGTGATAACCAGTTCGATTTTAGCTACTTTTAGACTTTAACTTTAATTTTTAAATCGAATATGTTAATCAAATTGATTCAATTCTTTGAATTTTGTGTTCAACCCTAATTACAATTGAGCAAGAAATAAGTAGATTGAAGGATTAAATTCTTAGCCACAGGCCCCAAATCAAGATAAAATGTTAAGCAATAACAACAACCAAATGGGAAGCAATCACTAATCACATGCAAACAATTACACACACACACACAGAGTCTCTGTGCGTGGCCTTAGGTAGTGTGCAAGCACGCATGTACACATGCAGACACCAACAGCAACTTTGATGGTGGGGCCATTTGTCTGCCGCTCAGCCTGCAAATAAACTGGCTCTGTGGTTTGGCCAATGGGCCATCCCTTTGTTTTTTAAATTAAAATCTAAATAATAAGAGAAGTGAAGTGACTGTGAGGTGTGGGCTACTACTTTGCTTCATTTTCCCGCAATTTTTCTTTGAATTTTCCCGGCGAAAGAGAGGGAGAGAAAGACCTAAGTGAAGAACAAAATCGCACGTCACTTTCAAAATATCTCATCATAATTATTAATTTGAGAGGATATAAGAATAAAATAAATGATTTTTTTTTTGAATTAATGAGTATCAGTTCGAATTTTGAACTCTTAACGGTCTTAATATCTTTTCTTTAAGCTGTTTCCCACCTCTATCTCACGGCCTTATCTCAGCCTTAATTTTGATATTATTATTATTATTATTATTATTATTATTATTATTATCATTATCATTATTGAGATTACTAAAATACAATGTATAATTTGCTAATTAGGTGGTTTAATTCGCTTTTTAATTTATATGAATAGAAGATCTCGAATTCGAGCCTTTCGACTACAGTTGTTTTAAATCATATCAAAACTTTCAAATCTCAAACAATCAACATAATAAAATAATTTATTAAAGGTTTATATGTTGATTGGGTTTCCTTATTTTTCATTACTTGTTAATCAATATGGCTCAGAAGGAATAAGTTCATTTTCTTTACATCCATGTTTTTTTGATGATCGGTCATCTTATCCCATTTTGATATGTAAAAGAAGTTGGGTAAGTCCCATGAGTAATGGTCACTAAAAAAAGTGATAAAAGGGGATGAGAATTGCGGTCGGTTAATGAATATTATTTGTCCCAAAAGTTATAACCCTTTGGAATTGGGGGATAATTTTAAAAATTGTCTCTTTTATGCAATAAGACACAAAGGGGACAATATGACTTTATTACGATATCTTACTCATATTTTAATTAGAAATTGGGATAATAGTTGAGCCAATAATAAAAGATAATTTATGACTCCGATACTAAAAATAAATATTGTCTTTAATTTTGAAAATAACTGATGTCCCGTATGAGAGATGAGATAAATTCTGTCTCCGTTACTAATAACAAGTATTGTCATAAATTTTTGGCATGACTGACGTCCTATGCAGATGATACATCTTACATCTTGTATATTAAGGACACCTATTGTCATCCATTTTGGGGACGACTGATGTCTTATATGTATAAGATACAACTTACGTATCATATACTAATGACAATTATTGCCATCAATTTTGGGGACGATTGACGTCCCATATGAAGGGAATAAATTATGTCTCCTATACTAATAACAAGTATGTCATATATTAAAAAGGGAGAAACTAATTATTCAATACACTGTTTGGTGGAATGATATGTAGAATTGGAAGAATTTTTTAGTTAAGCGTGCTTTCTTAAAAGACATCATAAGGTGAGTGACCTTTTAGAAAGTTTTTTATTTTATTTACGAAACAATTTTGAGGACGATTGACGCCCCATAGACAAATATATACCATATTTTTATATGTAATTTTTGTCCAAAATTGGAAGGACGATGTACGACTCTTAAATTGAGGATAATTATCATCCCAAAAAATCGTCCCTCCAAAAATTGTCTCATATAGAATATAGTATGCTCGTTAAGAGATGCTCATAAGGGACAATGTTAATTGTCCCCAAAAGTATTGAGGACAATTTTTTTAAGTTAAAGAGATAATTCTGAACATATTCTAATAGACTTTTTTTTTGTAGTGGGTATTCAAAATACCTTCGTCGAAAAGGGAAAATTAGTATTGAGGATAATTTTTTTAACTTAAGGAGATAATTTTAAACGTACTCTAATAGATTTTTTTTTCTGTAGTGGGTCTTCAAAATACCTTCAGTGAATCTTTGAAATTTTCGACGTTGATGGGTCGTTTAGAGGGAAGCATGGTCATACGCATTTTAGAGGAGTGTTTAGAAATAATGAGGGATCTGTTTTATTTTTGTACTTTGAAAATGCGGGCATCCTTGACTCGAATGAGGCTGAGGTTCTAGTCATATTCAAAATTGTTTCTACAAATATTATTTCTTAGGTTATTCAAAGGTACAAACACCTTTGAAAATGCTGAAAACATTTTAATAAGTTTGATGCGATGATGAATTCTTTAAACATAATTTATTTTATTCTTGTGAGCCGAGTTAGGAACAACTTTATAAATGGTTTGGCCATGAGAGGAGTAGAAGCAACACTTCCTTTTCTTGTTTGGATTTGATTTTGTAACCATCTTCTTATGTTAAGAAGATGTTTGTAATGATCATTATTTTTTTAAATTTTTTCACTTAACATTACCGAGTTAAGTTTTGGTATATGACCAGACATGCTGATTCAACTGTAGATACTTAATTTGAGTAAGTTTTTCTGAGTAATAATAAAAAAAGGAAAAAAAAAAAAAAGCAAGAAGTTCTCATTATTTGTTATCAACCATAATTTCATGCTAAAAGTCTTTAGATAGCACATGCTTACCTTATAAAGAACTACCGTAGAAAGAGAACTAAACTAAATTCATTAGTAATAATTTCACGTTATAAATTACAGGATAATCCACGGTTAATGGTTATGCACTTTTAAATTTTGAACAATCAACAAGAAAAATAATTATTATAGTCGTTAAAAATATCATATAAATCTCACGATAGTGACAATTACAAACTCCTAAATTTGGAGCAATCAACACAAGAAAGGATATAGATAACTATTAGAGATATCAAGAATAATTTTAAGTTGCACACCAAGACATGATTCAGTGATAAATACATATACAATTTGACCAAAAATTTCAGATTCGATACTACAGTCGTCTATGGCAATTTTAAACAATGATGCCAGGGATAGTATATGGTTATACACTCCTAAATTTGGAGAACTCAATACAAGGAAATATTTTTTCCCAATATGGGTGGCGATTAGAGTCATTATATATGTCGTATGATTGTGTACATTTGAATTTCTGAGTAATCAACATAAGCAAATATCTTTTTATTAACATAGACAGTTACTAAAATTGCCAACAGTATAATGAGAAAAGAAAATTTCATTTAATATTTGAAATTTTATATAACTAAAATATGTCAAAAATTCACCTAAAAATAATATTTTTTAATGACTTATAATTGATATGTTTAACATAAATTTTTTTCTTATTATGCACTTCGAGATAAAAAGCATTCTGTCCGGCCCATCATGTTTACATAGAGGGGCTTGTAATTGTTTCAACTATTTAAAAAGATTACTAATTTATTAAGGGGAAAAAGAACAAAAAGCTTTTGAGTCTTGCTTTAATAAATAATTTGATAATATTCTTTCCATCTCCAAATAATATATTATCCATTATTTATGAAATTTTCTATCTTTATATTAACAATTTACCCCTTCTTATTTATATTTTGTAATTTATCCCTCTTATCTTTGAATCTTGATTTTGTTCCGAATTACTGTAATATATCAAAATATGTTTTATAAAGAATTACAATCACTGAGGTTTTTTTTTTCACTTTCTTTAAAGAAGTGAAGTGAGAAGTGTCAAGTTAATAACTCTACTAGATGAATTACGTATAAGAGCTACTTTTGGTTTGTAACCCGTCGAGTTATTTTGACTTATTTCACCTCTCAATAAATAAATAAATAAAAACTACATTTTTAAGTGTACTTAAAAGAGAAATTTAATTTAATAAGTTCATGAACCAAAAAAAAAAATAATTACAAAAATTCTTTCATACCTCACCTGCTAGCATCCATCCATACACCAACTAATTTGCAAGAAATGCTCAACAAAGTGCTTAGTTTGCTACATTTTAGGCTTGAACTCTAGCTGACAAGAAAAACTTAAAAAACATAAAATAAATAAAAAATAAAAGAGAAGGGGCAAAAAGAAATAAGAGTGGTGCTAAACGCGGAATCTGAATCAATCACAACTTTCATTATACCAAGGTAAAATGTTTAAAATACTCTTAACAGATTTAATGAGATGGATTTTACCGCAATAAATATGAGGGAAGTTTTAAATATTTTACTATATTACAGTAAAATTTGTGTGAGATTCGAGTTGGACCAATTATATTTTTAGAAGAAAAATAATAGGCATGTCAATTATATATATATTAGTGAAGTTTGAATTTCGGATAATAAATCATTCTTTTATCATCCCCACCATCAACCACCCTCTGAAGAAAATAGTTGTGCTTTGATGGTGATTTGGGTTTAAAGAGAATTAATATTAGTTTAAGGTCTTGGCTGGTTATTAGGAATTTAAAAATCAAACCTATTTTGAATTATTTTTTCCAGGTAAATAATTGAATCCACGTTGAGCTACTACCCATACTTGATTTCCTAAGGTCAACTTCAAAATATTAATTTAATCAATATATATAATTTAATTGAAATCCACGTTGCGCTACTACCCATTACTTGATTTCCTAAGGGTCAACTTCAAAATATTAATTAATCAAATATATATATATATATATATATATAATATATATATTATTTTTTTTTTTGTACTAATAAATCTGAGTGCGAACAGTTTCCTACCTCCATATATATTTTTTTTTTTGTACTAATAATCTGAGTGGAACAGGTTTCCATACCAAAGCTTTCCATTTGTACGATCTTCAAACTCAATTTCATTTTATGAGTGATTATTTTAAGCTCCTTTAATATACCTAAACCCCACTTGATTCATATGTTATGTTATGATATCAAATTTATTAAATCTTTTCTATCAACGTTGACACTGTTTTATTTTTAAAGAATCCAACAAAGAATATTTTGAAAGTCAGATTTAATTATCGATAGAAAAAACTTATATTCAGAAAACCAGACAGACTTATGATTAAAGGATTTGATAATTTTGTATGGTTTTATATTTTTTCGGGATATTGTAATTTTAGTTTTATTTCATCGAATACACCCCTATTTTTTGATAAATGAATTTATCCTTTATAAACAAATATAATTAATTTATTAATTTAGAGATCAAAATTTTATTTTATTATATAATTATTTTTTAAAACTATTATGAATTATAATATAATAAATTAAGAGTTAATATCTCTCGTGGAAATGTTCCATTTTAAACTTTTATGTAGTATAATTGCTTAATCAACTATGTTTCTACATTATGAGGTCTATTCTTTGGAGAATGCAATTAAAAGAAACTCAAATATTATTTTCATATTTCTTTAAAACTAGTATATTCTGATAAATTAATAAAACATAACCTTAATGCTAACAATTTAACCCAAAAATATAATTAAAATATTTCTATATATATAACATTTAAAATCTAAATGCAATGAAATTTTATAATTTTACAAATTGTAATTTATATTTTTTTTTAAATATAAATCTTAAGATAAAACATTTTACAATTTAAGTTAAATTTCCTAAGACTTGCTCATGTTACAAGGGAGGGGGCAAATCGAAAGTGATTGGGACATCACATGAAAATTGGGTAGGTCTCAAGTTACTTTCCATTGCACATTTCTACACTGCCAAAAATTTGGTTAGGTCACCTTCCATTACCCAACCAATTCACTTTTCTTTTCTTTTCTTTTCTCCGCTTCCTAGGTCTACTTTTGATTTATAGGACACATATAAACAATTTAATCTTTAGACGCAATTATTTTTTGGAAAGTGCCGGTATTCGAACTCTATTACTAGAACTGCATAATTCGGTTCGGGGCTTATTTACAGTTAAAAATTTTCGCTCCTTCCTGCAATTGTATTTAATGGAGATTGAACCCGAAAACTCTTCTCACATGTCCAGCTTGTGTTGTCAACTAAATATAATCCGTAGGTTTAGATTCAGTTTTTTTATTAATCATATTGAATTTATTTTTCTCAAAATAATTAATATATTTATGTTTTCTTATTAATTTGGCAAAACTTAAACTATGAATTTGTAGTTTTAAGAGTAAAAAAGAAAAAAAAAACCACATTATTAAAAAAAAAAAAAATTCATTTCAAATCGCAACTCTTCAGTTATGACTAAACTCGTTTATAGGGTGTGTTACAAATTTTAATCTAAATATGTGTTATATTAATTAAATTATTGTATTTTTTTTCAAGCTTAAATTCATACAACATGTACAATATAATAATATTAAAAAAAGAGAAAAACTTATCCAACGTGTATTCATCATGTAATGTCAAATCCAATCCTGGTTGGTTTTATTTGATTGATTTACATGTTCAAAGGAAGGACAAGTGATCTTATACGACCTCTTACCTTAGCAACAATTTTGCCTTTGAGATTTTGCCATCAAATTTGAAATTTTTTGGGAAGATTGATTGAAGGCCCCACACTAACACATGCATAGGATACCATTGGATTTTAGATTTGAGATATGTGTAGTTTAGACTACCTCTACAAGAGGGTCACATGAGACCAATGGTCCTAAATGAGGTAGTCAATGGTCAATATTTTGAGACAAGTGCTTCTTTTTTTGACAATTTTTTTTCTTTTGAGAAGGATAAGAGTTGATACTTAGGGTTTAAGATTGTATCTTAAGGATAATTTCATGCTTTGCTCATTATATCACTCATATTAGCATGTTAGCATGGCATTTTATACCTACAAGAATACAATTTTTTTTTGATAATATAATTTATTAATAATAAAAAATTATAAATACTCAAATAGATCAGATATAAAAACCTTACTATTACATGCATATTTACGTTTATAAAATTATTAGAATACGCATGCTATGTAGGTAGCATCACCATAATGAAGCCATAAAATTTGTTTTACTTAAGCTAACTACAAAACATCCAACAATTAATCCTATTTAGTTATCCCATGTGATTAACAAATCTAAAATTACATTAGTGACATGTGATCTGAACCCTAATTTGATTTTGGACCATACACAAAGAACACGCATGATCAATAGAAAATTTCCCCATTTGAGGGAAACAAAGAACAAAAGTGTACAAAATACAAATAAGAGAGAAACCTAACCTACATTGCATGTAGCCCTAAATCTTAAAAATCAGACAAAATTGCATAATATGAGAGAATTGTACCTCAATGTCTCATCCTTTTGTAACATTCAGTTATGTGCTTCCAAATCATGCATCATGTGATTTTATATATGCTTCCAAATCATGCATCATGTTGATTTTATTATTATATATACTTATATATATAATAGTATATAATACTATATATATATACATACAAATATTTTACATACAAATATTTTGTTGTATTGTCGTTATCCGCATTATAGGAACATGGATCTCCACTCTTTTATATATATATATATATATGGTTAACTGAAATAATATTGTGAATTATACGGCAGAATAATTTTTAATTTTTTTTTATTTTTATTGAAAAATTATAACTTATTTAGCAAACTATTATGTGACCGATAGTTAACAAACTCAGAATATGAATCGATACTAATGGCAATAATTTTTTAATAACAATTTTAACAATGAGCTTACTTTTATGTTATTTAAAAAATAATAATTTTAATACCAATAATTACCCTTTCACAGAAATTTTTTGACTTCCTCACTGAACATAGTTATATGGCTACTTGAGATTTCTAGATTAATGCTCCATATAAAAGTGACCTAAAAAGAAACGCTTTCGATATTAAAGATTGTTCCTTTCATGTCAATATAATAGCAAAAAGAATCATTTCCTGCTTTATATTATTATATAAGAAAACCTCTAGCTTCAATTAAATCCATATTAAAAACTAGAAAAATAAAATTTTATTGTGATTGTGAAGGAAGAAGCTGCTAGAAAAAATGATGTAATAAGAAGGAAAATCAAGATGGAGACAAATAATGATGCAATTACAAAGGTATGATTCATTCATCCTAAGAACAAGGTATGGGATGTGTGTATGGAGAGACATTGTATGAGAAAAAGAAGTTAGTGTGTCGGATATATAAAAATAAAAATGCCTTGTTTAAGGAGGTTCTTGGAACTTGCCTTCCACTACTTTTGCTTCTCTTTTGACTTGATTCCCTCTTCCATGTCTTTGCCATGTCACCACCATTAGCCTCTTCACTAATTTCTTGTGAAGAACATTCTGTCACTCACTGTCTGATAAGATCGATTTTGTATATAAGATCGAGAGTCCATGAATCTTTAATCTTGTTATTTTCCGTTTTGCATGTGTTTTTCATATTCGGGTCCGGTTAATAATAGTATTCAAGTAAAACTTTTTCAACCACAGGTAAAGTTCACTTAGAAATGTAATATAATAAAACATTGGATTTTTGAGTTAAAGAAAACATTTATAGGACATATTCGGTAAAATTAATTGTTCTAATAGCTTTTAACTGTGTTAGCAACGTTTAACATTTTAGTAACGTTTATAAAAAAACATACCTTACCTTCTAAAATATAATTCAAACACTGTGTTACTGATACTATAAAAAAAAAAAAAAAAAAAAAGATACTATAAAAAAAAAAAAAAAAAAAAAAAGGAAACCATTTTGACTATGTAAAAGTTACTGCACAACACATTCAGGGTAAAAAGTTGGAATAAAAAAAAAAAAAAAAAAAAGGAACATTTTGACTATGGAAAAAGTTACTGCACAACACATTCACGGTAAAAAGTTGGAATTAGCCGAACGGTCCCATGATAATGTTTATGCTTTCAAGTTTCAAACAACTAAAAGACCTCCAGAGTAGAGGACACGTGCAGCTCTTAAGAGTCTGAACCATAACTTGCCAGTTGCAGAAATGTGCAAATGAAGCATTTAAGCCTTTCACGAGCTCACAGAGTTGTTGTTACTTGCTACTATCAACCCCATAAATTTAAGACATTCATGCATTTCACAGTTCAAGTCCCCACCAAAATTGCTTCCAGTTTCTAATCTGGGCTTTGACCATTTACAACCTACATTTAACATCTCAAAGGAAATTCATGAACTGAATTGAAACTTGTCCTAGGCATTAAGTTCGCATGGCCACTGCCCATTTCAACTTTTTGAGAATTCAGAAACTGCAGATTTGTAATCCCTGTTGCCAAGAAATAGACCTGTTCATATACTCCGGACCCACACAGACCCCGGCTAATGGCTGAATAGTTGAATGTCTGCCTCTAGACGAGTGAGATTTAATAATCTTTCTAATTACTTCCTTCACTATTTCTATTTAAAAGAATACTTGGGAAAAACAATTTATTTCCACTGAGCTAAAAACAGAAGTCGATGTCTTATAGTAAACTAAAGACATCCTTTCAATACTTATTTTGCTTCAATCTCGTCTGTACAAAACAAAGAAAAAGTTATGGAATGTAAAAAATGCATCGACAAAGAAGCGAAATGAACAACACCACAGCATCTAATAGAGCAAACCACAATATGATGATTTGACATTAATAAATTTGAACTTTGTTACATAATATTCATAATATACAAAATGTACATGCTTAGAAAACTATTTACTAGCAAATACGTGCCATTGAAACCAGACTGTCAATACCTTAACACACATATTCTGCACAATTATAATGAAGTATGCAAAAGAATCACGCAGCTAACCAGCTTTGCTAGATTGTGGTATAGTGTTAGAGAGAAACATTGTCATACGGAGAAAGCTGCACTAAGAAGCTGTTCTGTTCATCTCTTCTCCAGAGATATCTGCGTAAATGCATTGAAACGAGAAGGTCAGAGTTTGAAGAGCTGATGATGGGTAGTAATTAAGGCAAGAAGTTATTTCATCCCATTCCTCTGACTAGTGTCTCTATATTTAACTCCAACAAATCAGATGATGAATGCAAATTTACATAAATCAATGTCGAGTTTAACTTTTTGAAATGTGTTTAGCAATTAATAGCGTCATTAAGCTGAGGTATTGGTGGAAATGAAGGAGAAATGGAGAATTATAGAAGTCTTAAAAGGCTCAATTCACCTCATACACACATCCTAGTTTTTGTGGCGGGTGCGCTCTGTCAACTTGAAGTTTCATGACCATATTAAAGAATTAAAATATTTTTCTGGCATGCAATCAAAGAAGAAATGGGATGTTGGCTTGATTATGTCCACTTCATGCAGAAAAGCTAAGGGCAAGAATGTCAATTGCCACGGCGATTGCTTTAATGATTAGGTAATTACCCCATCTCTCGAAAAGGTTGGCATATTCTGATACAATACACAATGCAAGCAAAAATTTAATGGATTAGCTTACCAGGAGAAGATCTTCATCAGTACCAAAGGATTTGCGTGCTTCTTCTAGACATTTCGATGATATCCTCATACTTTTCCTGCAGTTTTTCCCACAAATTCATTCTTCTACTACAAGGTAAAAACTTAATTTGTAAATCAAAAATTTGCTAGCCTATAAAGTTCGATCGCCAAAAGGAAACATTTCCAAAACATGTAATAAAAATGCAAAATTTTTAAGCCATGTCCGAAAGTCAGTCCATTTACTATTTAATAGAATGAGCAAATAGTCATTGGATCCACCACTGAGCTGACAGCAATCAGAGTTGATAGCATTAAATAAAAAGTTGGATACTGAATAAGCGAATTGTGATTAGTGTAGCATTTTCGTAGATTTCTAATAGCGTGGTCTACTTTTTATTGACAAGGAAGTCCATGACACAGCTTGTTTCCTTCTATTGACAATTAAGAAACTAAACCAAACACCAAAAGTGGCTTAAGGTGAACCTTAAGAGATGGATTTCAAAGGGAATTGAGTGCAGTCACAGCAAGGTGAATCTTAAACTTGCATCATGGTTTGTGGATCATCAACAAAATTCCCTCGTCACAGTACTCTACTGAATTTTGGAGCAAATATTTATTATTCTTGCATGATCACAACAATTTTGACCCCTTATCCAAGAAACAATTTATGGCATACCTGAACACGAGTATGACACTTTTGAAACTTTGGGGTCATTTATGGCAAGTTCGGAAAATACACATATTGTATCCTGGTCTGAGTGACAGTTTTCTGATATGCCAACACTAGCAGGTTGGAAAACACATTGTGAAGTATTCCCAATTGGCAAGTAATTCCAACGAGTTTGTATGGATCATGATCTAGATGAAATGAAAATAATGGACAAAACGAATGTTTCTGACCCCACAAAAGTTTCCTATATATGAGGAGATACAGGACCAGAGAGTTCATTAGAAATATAAAAAGGAAATAAAGACAATACCTAGAACTGGCAGGATCTCGAATCTCAAATTCATCTGCACCAGCATCATAACCGCATATTACGACATAATGACCTGGGAAACCAAAAGATCCTTGCCTAACCAAATTGTCACGTGTAAAGAAAACACAAAGAAGAAGCCTCCCAACATTTTTCTTTTCAGGAAAATTGTGATAAGTGATCAAATAGGACGTGCATGAATGAATATTCAGAAAGTAAAAAATCCCAATATAGTCTGTATTTCATAGCGATCCATCTGTTATAAACTCAATCATAATCATAAAATTTGCAGATTGAGAGGCATTGAAAATTCAGGATTAGTACGAAAACCAATGCTAAATTGCTTTAGGAACAAAAAACGTAATAGCAATCTCAAAAATGACTTGAATGAGCTAAATCAGCCTTAGCACACCCTATATAATGTAATATTGAAAGTAAAAATTGCAAAGCCATGTAAAAATCACATCATCACGCATTTGACAAGATCTGTGAGTCTCAGACCATCTTTGTTTCATTATAGAGTACTACCACAACTGCTAGTCTATTTCATATTTTATCACAGGGAAAGAATACACAAGAAAAAAAAAATCATTGCCACTCACCAGTGTAGCTTGAGTTGCTGTCATTCAAGCTTGATAAAATAACATCATTCACCCAAGTCCGGCTGACATATAATTTTACCATGAACTGTTAATTGCTATGGTTGCAATGCAAAAGGTTAGTTACTTACAAAATAAGTTAGGCCTTTAGTGTAAGCCACCTGATAAATAGCACAGTTCCCAAATTGAGGAATCAATATAGGTGCAAACAAGATGAAGAGAAAAGGGAATGCACAAGCATTATAGTGTGAGTTTTAAGATGAAGTAGACCTGGTAAGAAATTCAGAAGGTACTACAGAAGATTATACCTCAATTTGTACTGGTCAACCAAAGCAATCACAATAAATTTCCCCGACAAAATCAATCGAGAAATTTCTTTTTCGTCAATCGACCTGCACTGTAAAGGGGAAAAGGCTCACGATCCAAATATACACAGGTACAACCAAGAATACAAATCAATTTTGACCACAATAATATTTGTTTTCCTGACAGATCCGCCAGAAGGTCTATGCAGGTCTACTGTTTTAGTGACCATACTGAGAGTACAAAAATAAGGTCCAAGTGATCCCAAAGATTGCAATGAGAAACACGGAAAGAAATTTCATTCACTTCTATTGCATTGATGCAAAACCCCCTATTATAGGGTATCCATCAGCATCGATTCTTTTTTTTTTTTTTTTTTTTTTTTTTTTTTTTTCATTTCACTTCTATGCATTTGATGCCAAAACCCCCTATTTATAGGGTATCCATCAGCATCGATTCTTTTTTTTTTTTTTTTTTTTTTTTTTTTTTTTTTTTTTCTTGAAGGTGAAATTCTTTGCAATTGCATTTTATTTTTTTTTTTTTTTTTTTTTTTTTTTTTTTTTTTCTGAAGGTGAAATTCTTGCAATTGCATTTTAGAAATGGAAAACCATTACTACTATAATGCATCTACCTGTATATTAATTCCTTCCTCCCGAGCTTTTTGAAAGAGCATGTCCACTCTCACTAGATCCGTAGGCAGTTGCTCCTGCACAAAATTAGACCGTTGTCATTATTATAATGAAACAAGGGATTAATAGATTATCACAAAAAAAAAAAAAAGGTATGCACTATGAAAATTCCATAAATGAAAACACATACACATTAGGGATGAATAGAATCTAAACGAAATGGACAAATTCTAATTTCTTTTTCTGAATTTCATCTACTGCCACAGAATGTGACACTGAGACGTATTTGTGTGCATTATAGCATGCTGACAGACAACACCAAAGAACTGGTGCAACATATAAATTGTGCAGTAGCAAGGTGCCTTATAATTAGTAGTAAGATAATCTGTAAACAGCAATGACACAGCATCAATCACTTATCTCATATCTTTATAGAAATGAACATCTTTCAACAAGATGATGTCTGATAAACTTGCAATCAAATATAATATATAACATTGCTAATGGCCAAGATGTAAGGGGGGAAAGAAACAAAATTAAGTATATAAATACAACAGAGTATGACCTTGTAAAATGTCTCAGCAGAATAATTTGGATTAGCTCCAATTGTTACTGTGAAGTAGGAAAACCTAACAGAAAACTTCTGCAATAAATATGCCAGATCAACAGTCCAAATGCTGCAAAGAAGATGCCAATAAGATCCATGACATATAGATACAGTTCACATCATCTCTAGGATAACAATTAATTTATTAATTTATTTGGTATATACCTGAAGGCAGCACTCAACATCCATATGATAACAAAAATAAATAAATTACTTTGTACTGGTATCTCTCTTGATCTAATACTTTGTTGAGAACTCAAAGACAGAAATAAGAGAGAGTTTCATATTGCAAAAATTACTGCCCAAAAGCAGCCAGCCAACCATAGATGTGGTCAAGTGATTTCAAACTATAACTACCTAAACTCTAAAGGAAGGATAGAGGAATCCAAATTTTCTGTTGAAGAAGAGGAAAAATTCAGACTACACTTGCCATATGTTTTCTGTGAGGTAAAATAAATGGTTAAAAATGATGGTTTATATTACTGCAATCTACTGCACAAATCTTACAAGTACAATAAATTCACAGTTTCAAGCTACCATACAATGAATCACACAAGAAATGACGTAAGCATTGCTTTTCAAATACTATCTCCAAAAATTACTTTAACCAAACATTGTACCAATATTGTGAAAGAAAATAAGAGGTAATCCCCTATTTCTTGTAATAACACCAAGAAATGAAAAAATACATAGACAAAACCTAAATCCCATAATTTGCACCTATTTATATCACACTACATCACACTCATTTCAATTGTTATAAACATAAGACGTAAAAGGTTGTTCCCCTCATTCCTCAAAATAACTTATGCTGTATCCACAGGATATGTACAACATAGTATAGTTTGACTTTAACACTCCTATTACTTAATTGCAGCAGAACAAGATCTGAATGCTCAGACGCAATAGGCTGTAAGCACCAAACACAATCTTTATGACAATTGGTCAAGTGACAAAGGGTAAGTATCATAAAACCTCAAGTATTTTACATAAGTAAGCTCTATTAGCAAAGCTCTGAAATTTACCTCTGTAAACAAAAGAAATAAAATTCTGGTTTTGGAAAGAATAACACACCTAGTTGTGCAGCATAATTCTGCCAATGCCTGAATGCTGCAATTGTTGATGCCAATAGTATTCAACACCATTAGAACACAAGCAAGACCACAATCCCAAGAATGCATCTGGCTTATGTGTGGAACCTGCATGATCAAGGAAACTTATGGACTCAAACTCATGAAAAAGAAAATGCCAAGGAAGAGCTTACTGAAGATAAAATATCCACCAGCAGAAATGGAGCCAGACACCAAAATTAGAGAGAAAGAGGGGGGGGGGGGGGCACCAAAATGAGAGAAAGAAGGGGGGGGGGGGGGGGCGCTTTTAAAATCAGAATTTCCCATTTCACAAAACCATTTTTTTCAACTTTAAAAGAAGAGAAAAAATCACAGTCCCTTACTTTCAACAAAACGTGAAACCGGGGGGGGGGGGGGGGGGGCGCTTTTAAAATCAGATTTCCCATTTCACAACCATTTTTCCAACTTTAAAAAGAAGAGGACAAAATCACAGTCCCTTACTTCAACAAAACGTGAACAGCATGGCACAGCATCTTGGAATTTTCTGCCACTCGATGATGGCTCAATTAGGTGACATTCTCCAGCTTTGACATGATTTTCATCTGAACCATTTAAGTTTTTTTCTGCTTCTTCCACATTAAAAATCTTGCTTAGCAGACAATACAAAGGCCACATCAGCGACCAAATTAAGATTAGAATTCAATAACACTGCTAAAACTCAAACATAGCTCCTGTCTGGTCAGGAAAAAAAAATTGCTGAGTCAGCTTTATCTTGTAGTCCAAGTGTTTCCCGAATACAAAGATTCCAACCTGTTGCAGATTCAGTTCACAATGAATAAAATTTCCAGCAGTAACAAAGGGGGCGAAAAAGGGAAAAAGGCAGGCAAAGATTCCAAGTCCTCCAGGCTCAATAAACAAAACTAAAATGCACATTTAAATGTGTGATAAAGCATAATTAAGGTCTCAACAAGTACAAAAGCTTGATTCAGCTTACAACCATGTTTGTACATAGCATGAGTTTGAGCGCTCCAAGACAGAAACGTCTTCTACTTGCACCAAATTGGCTATTCCATACTTCTTTAATCACCAAATCATGAAAAGGGTTTCTATGAAAATTCGATATTTTTACAAGTACACAGTTTTAAATCAAAATTAAAGCATATGTTATGTCTTTTCTTACATGAAATAAAGCTAAATGCTGATTGATGAAGGAGTTCCAGCTCATCATCCAAGTGATTATGTCGCCCAAAGAATTCAAGATAACGATGATTCAAAAAGATAAATAACTCCTAATTCAATCATATATAGAAGCTCAAAGGCTAATCTAAAATGAATTCCTTAATTGATAAAATCCCAAATGAACTAATCTTATAAAGGTCCTAGAGAGGAAACCATAACTTAAGAGTTCATATCATTATCCAACAAACTCTATGCATCAAGCTGATATAACTCAGCTAAATCATGTTAAAAAATGAAAGTAGACAAATTACTTGTGCACAACAGAAAAAAGAATAGTTCTTTGAAAATAATACACATACCCAAACAAACATATACATATATAGATACAACCTTATTGATAAAAGAAGAGAAAAAGAATACCTTTGGAAGAAAAAAATGTTTGAAGTTGTTAAGCTGTATGGTAAATAGAAGGGTAGATTCAGCTGTTAATTCCTCTGCCTCTATCAAAGGAACTTTCTTGAAATTCTTATTTATACTTTTTTGAAAAAAGAATTAATATCAATAATTGAAGAGTTGTGTTATTGGATCATGTGAAGAGGCTATTGGGTCATTCTTGGCTGCTTGGGTTGCTTGTAGTTAGCTGTCAAATGGCTGGTCTGCGGTGGTGCTTAATATTTTGGGCTTTTAGTACTCTGATTCACCGGCTTTTTCGGGTTTAAATGCACCAACCTTCTAAATTGTCTAGGTCAATGTTTTTTATATATGTATATCTAACTCTTTCATCATTTTACAGAATGCCAGGTGGCGTCGTAACAATTTTTTCTAATTTTTAATTATTTTAATTCAATTTAGATATTAACAGATTTTAATTAATATTATTTCTATCATTAATTAATTAATTAATGATATCAGTGATTTATTCTAAGGATAGCAATTTTATCCATTCCGTTGCGTATTCGTTCGAATGGACAGATAAAATCTACTCCATTTTAAAAATTAAAAAAAAAAAAAAAAACTTGCTAGATAGATTGTCATTTTTATTTTTTTAGTAAGCCTATAGTTTCTATTATTTTTAAATTTTTTTTTCATTTTATCCAAATTCGATCCTCTCCGACCTGTCATACCTTGACACGGTGGCGATTATAAATATAATGTTGCATAATAAATATAAATATTAAAAAACCCGAGCCATATATATAGAGAGATTATACCGCTGATTATATATATAAACAAAAATTACACTCACTTAACTTTTTTGTCCCTATTAACTTTTTTATTCTTAATAGTATGTTTTTCGATTTTTTCTTTTCAATGGATTAATAAAATCAAGAATATTATGAATAATTTTTTGAGAAGTAAAGCTCTTCATTTTCATTTTTTTTTTTTTTGAAGATTATTTTCTTTATTCTAACAATTGATGGAATATCATTAATATTATTTTAAAGTAATAAAAGAGATAATAATATATGGAATATTAGAACTCTTAAATTTCTTTTTTTCTATATTTAACTATATTAATAATATTATTAGTTACTAATCAATTAATAACGATAACAGCAATTTAGCATTCTTGGACAAAAAGTACCTTTCTCCCGATTTTTCAAATGGTCTATTCTGTAAAATTAGCTATTTTAGTAACTGTTTTAATAATATTTAGTTGTTAGCTGTTTAAATAGCTTTTAATGAAAAGCTAAAAATTAAATGATACATAAGTTATTTTTTAAAAATGCTAACCTAATAGAATTTCTTAATGCTCTTCATCAATAATATGATAGGACTGAATTGTTCCATTTTATAGATTGTGTGTATTTCTTATGAACATATTTGATTGGATTTTTATTTTTTTTCCCATTTTTTCATTCTATTTAGGTTTTTAACATTCAAAATGGTGACATTAATTTCACCCAGGTAGATCGCAAGTCCTTTTTTTTTTTTTAATAAAAAGATGTATATTTCTGCTTGCCATATTATTCATATAATGTTATTTCAATTCTTAAAAATAATAAAAATAATATAATATATATATATAGTATATATATATTATTTTGCACTATTTTGCACAGCCGTATAAATTAGTTTCTCTATAAATAAAAAATTTATATTAAATAAAAAATCTTCGAAGAAAATTTATGAGAGAAGCAGCTAGTTATGAATCCAAAAATAATATTAATTTCATACTATGAAAGAACCCCCGAAAAAGAATATATAGAATATTTGTGAAAAATTCAAAAAACAATCAATGAAAATATAAAGGAGTGAAATGAATATTAGTCATTTTCAGAATACTGAAGTACGCACTCCATCATATTTTGTTTGCTTGTTATTATTTTTTAGAATATCTCAAAATATTTACAAGGTTTATAAATTTATATATTTAAATAATTAGCCTTTATGATTATTCATTAAATAAATGACTTTTATGGTTTATAAATTTATATATTTAAATAATTAGCCTTTATGATTATTCATTAAATAAATGACTTTTATTAATATCTTAATAAGTTAAGGGTAAAAAAAGAAAATTAATTTTTATTGACTAAATTTTTAATATACGTATTTTGTAAAACCATACAAATAAAATGAAACGTAAATAGTATTATATTTTAATCTAAAAGGAGTTAAATACAAGTAATTTTTAGAATACTGAAATATTAAATTTTAATCTCAATTACATTAAGCTTTTTTTAAAAATTAATTTAAAGTTAAGCTGAGTACCAATATAAATATTCTAAAAATCAATATATTAATTAATAACTTATTACTTATAATATTTGCATCAAAATTATAGGAAAAATAAAAGGTTTCAAATCAACACGTAGAAATTACATCTTTTTACCATTAATGTTTATTTAAACTATTCAAAATATAATTTAGTTTAGACAAAAAATTTATTAGTTCTTATTTATTATTTAA
Source organism: Jatropha curcas (assembly GCF_014843425.1). Next base: position 2,582,033 of record NW_023591078.1, on the reverse strand, counting down.
TTTATAATAGCTACATTTAATAATTAAATATTTATCTTATACTATAAAATTAAGAATTAAAATCATGTAACTTTTTCCACATACAAGAGGGGAAAAAAAAAATGCAAGAGAGAGGTGAAGAAATTAGGCTTGCCATCACATTCAAGTAGCCAAGTAAAGACTCATTTCTAGTATGATTTAATACATAAGTTGATCCCAAACTTATAACAAAGATTTAATGGCACCATTAATTTTTAAATTGCCTAATTTAACTTTTAACTGTTAAAATTATATCATTAAACATTTTAACTTTTGAGAAGGAAACTGTCATGCCGAGAGAGTAGCTCTCTGTATGGGTGTTCCAGTACTCAAGCTGGATATAGTTGGAGTCCAGTGGACTTTCGGATACCGAAGGTCATAGAATCAAAAATAAATAACTATTGTAACTTTTTAACCTGTAAATGTTATTTAAATAATTTTCAATCACTAAATAGATGTATAATAAGCTAATACTTTATATGTCGATGCAAATTATTGAAGAATAATTTTCATATTTTTTTTTAATCATTCAATAAGTATTCAATAATAATTTTATAATCTGAAGAATTTAATATATGTAATTTTATAAATTAAATTATTTAATAATATATAGTTTTACGTATTGAATATTTAATAAGTTAGCATAAATTTATGCATTTGGTTTTTGTTGCACAGAAAAGATTGGGGAGAGTGGTCCATCACGGCATGGTTCAGAAGCTAGCGGGAGAATACAGAACTGAGCAGCGACCTGAGATTACATTAACACGAAACAAAGTGACAACAAGCAGTAATTATGACCATAGCAAATCTGTACTCTCTCTTTGTATTTATACCAAATACTTCCAATCTCTATTTAATATTTGTACGTTCTGTATGCTCAAATTCAAATTCAAAATCAAAAACATTAGGCAGTTTGAACCTCAAGTACATACGAAAGAAGAGGTATTTTTAATCATCAATTTTCTTTACATAAAGCTATAGTCTACACGTACGATCTGATAAGTGATTTAAATTAAAATAAAAAGAAAAAACCATCAATTTTCTTTATTAGTCTGGCCGGGATTCTTTTTTATTTTTGAATTTTTCACGAATGTTTCCATATTCTTTTTCGGCCGCGAGATTATTACTTATTATAAAATTACAATATAATTTGATTTTAAGTGTTTTATGTCTTGTTAATTAGAGTTCCGTAAATATGCTATTCTTGTTTGTAAAATTTGATTACTAAAATTGTACCAATTTTTAAATCTTAAGTTACTGAATGAATTAATAATTCTAAATTCATAACCTTAATTAATAATTATTGTTTGACAAAGTATCTTAAAAAACAATTAATTTATTTTAACAAATAGAAAAGAAATTGTTAAACAGTTTAATTCAAGAATAAGAAGATGACCCAAAAGCAGTGAACATACAGAAAGCAGTTGAAGTAGGGCCTTAAGCCCTTTTAGCAGGTAAGGAAAGAATTGCACGAGAAAGAATGTATATTACCCACAACTTTTTATTATGAATTATCACTTTGTATTTTTCTTTTTTTCTTTTTTTTTCAAATATTTAGCACATCATTGAATTTTTATTAAAATCTCTATTTTACACCCACATCTCTTTATATTATCCAAAAAATTTTCAATATTATTTATTTTTCTTAATAAATTCTATGGTTATTTTTATTTCCATACAATGAACATTAATTGATTTCAATTATTAAATTTTGGATAAATGGAGTCCTAGTTTTTTTTTTTTTTTTCCTATTGCCAACCTATTTCAATCACGTTAAATGATTATAAAAATAAAAAATTAGAGATAATGTAATTTTTTTTATTCACAATTGGAGAATTCAGACCGATTTATTGGATTCAGATTAAGTGTCCCACTAAATAATTTTGTAATAATTTTTTTATTTATAAAGAGACTCATTCAGTCAAAATATCACGATGAATTTATATAATAAGGGATAATGTTTTCCTTGACTCATTGAATCTGTGAAAACTCTTATAATAAAAGGGCTCGAACTCAAAATTTTTTCAATTTTAATAAATATTTAGAAATGTAAAAAATATTTTCGAAAAAAATTCACGAGCATGCATTAGGCCTATTTCCTTCATTTTATTTATCATTTCTTCTTCTTCTCCTCCCTCTCTCTCTCTCCTTTTTGTATATATTAATCTCCTCCCTCTCTTCTCTCTCCTTTTTGTATATAATAATATATATATATATATTAATATTATATATATATATATATAAAACTTTCACAAAACTTTTCTATGCTTTGTCTCTGAATTATTAAAAAACATTTAACCCTCAAATTTTTTATATTATTCAATTAATGGCAAGTATAAAAAATAATATAAACTTTCAAAAACTTTTCTATGCTTTTGTCTCTGAATTATAAAAACATTTAACCCTTCAAATTTTTTATATTATTCAATAATGGCAGTAAAAATATTAATATATATTAGTTGTAAGGTTGAATTGGAAAGGCGGGATATGTAAAAGGAGCATGCTTGTAAGTTGTAAGTTATATCAAAAGTCAATGGGTGTTGCTTGCTGCTTTAGGTATATCACATGCTGCCATAAAGCAAAGTCTTTTTGTTTCTTTAATAATCTTTTCTCTCTAGAGAGAATTTTTATAAGTAGCCGTTGGTGGGTCTTTTGCCGTTGGAAAGTAGAATGGAAGGATTTACTCATAAGTAAAATGGAGAAAAAAAAAAAAGGTTATATGTGTATTGGAAGCTCCTTCATTAACATTTAACACATGCACTAGCTACATGTTTAGATGTATATTTGGAGGGGTGTGCAACACCATAGACCGAATCGATCTATTTCGGTTCGGCTCAGTCAATCTATTTAAGAAAGTTTAATTTGTCGAGTTAATAGATTTGAATCGAAGTCACTATTTGATTCGAATACGATTTATAGAAATTAATTGATTGGACTTAAAATCAATTAAATAAACATAGATAGCATCCTCCAACTAAAATTTCATATGCTCAAAGCCAAAGGATACTTTTCTTTATAAGAGAAAGGGTTTTGTTTTAGTTTTCAAGGCATTAAAGTAGGGATGATTAGAGAATAAGAATAGTAAATTAGGAAAAATGTGCAATGCTATGCATAAAAAGACATCAAAAAGCAAATCCTATATCCCTACAACGGCTACGCCACCAAGCAAATCTATGTACGTCCATTCAAAATCCATTTGCAAATTTACTATAATAGGAGCAGTTATTGGGTAGTTTAACCCCCACTCCACATCCTCATTCAATATGATACGATCGGACAACAATTTCAATCTTTTTTTTTTTTTTTTTATTTTCGAAGATTAGCTCAATTCAGATTTGATAGAGTTACTTCCCAACCATTTTTTATCGATTCGATTTTCAATTTAATGTTAAATTATACGGTAAAAAATGTAAAATGGACAAAAGATTAGCTTCAATTTAATTAGATCGAAAAAAAAAATGATGTGGGGTGGCCTTATTAAAACAAAATAACGAAATATTTAGAACAGTGCATACGTATTAAGATTTCATAAAATGATTGCCCTTCTAAATATATGTTTGGACAGATCAATTGAAAAAGAAAACAAAGTTAGGTTTTCTGGCATCAGTAGTATGCATGGATCAAGTATGCATGGATCGAGAAGGGATGAAAATTATACTCCTTTTTTTTCAAAAAAATAGTTCATTTTTCTTTTTTGACTTGTCCTAAAATATAGTCTATTTTTCTTTTTTTATATTATAATTAATCTTTAAATTATCTAAGATACCCTTATTAAATTTTATCTTATTTTCAATAACTCTCATTAATTTTTACTTATTACTCTTTCTAGCCCAAAGTATAAATCGTTTAAGATTGTTACACAGAGATTATTTAAATAAGGGTAACATTGAAAAAATATCATTTATGATTCTTTAAAATATTCAAAATGATTTATATTCTGAAACAAAATAATTGCCTAAAAACAACATAAAGGGAGTATTTTAATACAATAATTGCTCATGTGTTATTTAAGATGGACATAATAGAAAAGTTATATGCATAAATTGTTATTTAGTCATAATAATTATTACTTTTTTTATTTTGTGTGAAAATAGAAAGTGAATTATTTTTTAGACGGAAGGAGTATAATTTTTTCACTTTTGTTCAAACTTTCGTGACATAAAAAAGATAAGAGTTTTATAGTTCTATCTTGTCTTAGTCTCATTGCTCAGGATGAGACAAAATTCAATTACATAGAATGAAATGAAATACAGATAGAAAAATCAATTGGATTTTTTTATATATTTATTATGTTATTTATTTGGCAAAAAAATTACTACATTTATTAATTGCAACCAAATAAAATTCATTAATAGAAAAAATTTGAGTTAAAAAAAGAAAATAAAACCAAATGGTTCTAATTATTTATCTATTATTAAACTATAATAAGAGGCTTATTAGTCAAAAAGGGGAGAATTAGCCGATTAAACTGTGGTCTGGTCGATTTTTTTCATTTATATAAAGAGTTAGAGGTCTTAAGTTCGAATCCTCTCAACCACATATGTTTCAACCAATTTGGTGAGTCAAAGAGGGGCTACTTTTTGTTGTGTAGCCCACAGTGTTATTTCGATGCATAAAATCCTAATTGAAAACTTCTAATTTTTAGTTTGGATAGGATAATATATAATTTTGAAATTTAGAATAATATTAAAGACAATACTATTAAATTTAAATTTTTTTAACAAAAAATTTAGATACATTCTTGAAAATAAGTTAGAGATTTTTGCAATTCCGTGGATACTTCTAGTTGTCACCTAGTATAGATTAAGGTCGTCCAACGACAGCAATAAATGTATGATCATTATTAGCGGCCATAGTAGTTGCACTCTGTTGGAAATTTTGTAATACTTCGGTTCCGTAATTTTTGTTACATTTGAAATTTAATATTTTTTTAAAAAATTATTAAATTTATTTAAATTATAATAAATTATTGAATAAATCGACTATATTACACTTAATTTAATATTAATTTTCTAAATAATCATTCAATTGAAGTAATAATTGTTGGTCATTCATAAAGAGTAAACATGAAAAAAATGAACTTATTGCTCATTGAATCACAAATGTGACAAGTATTTTGAAATAAACTCTCAAATGTATCAAGTATTATGGAACGGTGATAGTATATCACGGTCATAATCACAATAATGAATTTTCAAAATTATTATTTAAAATTTAAACTCTAATAAAAACTTAAGTTATTGGAAAAAATTGGTAGTTCGCAAATCTTTTAATATTTTATGTTAAATAATTAATTTAATTAAAATGTTTCTTCTTTTTAAGAAAATTTAATAATCTATAATTAACATGTTCAACATATTGATTATGAAGGGCAAGTCATATCTCCAAATATATATTAAACCCATGTTAAATTCATTTCTAAAAAGTTTCAACCTAACTCACCTGCTTTATCAAATTTTCATTTTCACATATAAGTTTAATAGGTGAACAAATAAATGTTATATATAACCAATAAATAGTACAAACATCTCCATAATTTATGGTGAAGGCCAAATATAAAATCAATTGAACTAATCCGATTCTAATAATCTCGTGATGGGGTCATGGAGTGAGAGGAAAACTTTAAACACAATTGCTCTCCGATTCAAAAGTGATCAGTCTCTTAGTTATCCGTTAAACGAGAAGTGAGAGGACAATATTGGTAAAATCAAAAGTAAAATTAACGATTGAGTCCCTCTTGTATTTAGTATTTTATTTTTTAAAATTTTTTGTATTTTTGTATATTTATTAATTGATTGGACCATTAAAGTTATTTTTTAAAGTTTGAAAAATTTATATTTATTTGCAGTAATTGTTACTTTAAAAAACTAATTATGTTAATTATATTCTCATCCCTGTACTTACATATCATGTATATATCTATATATCTATGTTAGAGTGAAAAAAGAGACAATTAAAAATTTGACTTTCCTTTTATTTAGTATTCTATTTTTCTTTTTAGAAATTTTTAAAATTTTCATTTCTTTTCTCTATTTTGATTGAATTATAAGTAAATGAAATTAATAAGTATATATATATTTTTGAACAATTCAAAGTAAAAGAAGGGTAACAAAGTCCCCAATAATGAAATGGGAATATTTTATATTTAATGAAAATGTTTATATATTTATGTTTAATTTCAGTTTATATTTAATTTTAACTATAATACATTAAAAAATAAAATAAAATAACTATTTTATTGAAATAATTTTTTAAAATTTCTATAATTATCCGTGTAATGTGGGAATTCAATTGATATATTATAAATATTGCTAAGCCAATTAGTATATTTGGAGCAATTGCTAATGAGGAGAAATTTATCATTCATATTCCTTTAAAATCTTTAAAAAAATATGCTCAATAATTATTTTTAGATATTGTTTTAATTGTTTATAAAACTTTAATTTTAAAGTTAAAAAAATGTATAATTTATGGAAATCTTTTAATGTCAACATTGATGACATGTTTTAATAATTTTTTTTAAGTTGATTTATTAAGTGCACATGCTATATTATTGCAATTAAAAATAAATACATTGAACCCCAAAATTAATTGCTGGGGTCCAAACATCAAAGCCATCTTCTAATCAAATAATAATTTTTTAAGGCAAACTATTTGTTTTTGGGGACCAAATAAATTGTTTTACACATCACTAAAATGTTTTGTGAATGTCAAAACCAAACATAGATTGCTTGTTGAAGGAGATATAAATTAAAATTAACAAAATAGGAATTAAACTACTTAAAAGATAAAATTAATATATTTTTCATAAAATTTATAAAATCTATAGATTTCATACCCTATAAATCTAAGGGAATTTCATGATTTTTTTAAAAAAAAGGGGAAAACTTTTGAATTTGTTAAAAAAATATACTAATATAAATTTGAAAGTAAAAAGAAGAAAAATAATTTGTCCTTATTCGGATGGCGTGTGGATAAATATACAAAAAATACGGGGTAAAAATGTAACTTTTTCACGAGCAGCGACACTTCCGTCCGCCCAGAGACTTTATTATTTTATTATTATTTTAAACGTATTCTCTACTCACAGACGATTGATACAGAGACGGAGAGAGACTAAGGAGGAAAGGAAAAATAAAGAGAGACGTTAGCCTGTCATGTGCCCATTCGCAGTTACCGTTTTGTGCTTCAAAATCAAATTTCAAGTGAAGGGAGAGAGACAAATGGAATAGAAATACACAGGGAACCATATCTAACTTATCTTTCACCTATAAAAGCCATGTTTGTTAATAGCAACCTGAATCTACCATGACCCACCTCAAAATCAAGCTGTTTAAGCTTTTGGGTTTAGTTAAGAAAATGTTTTTAGTGAATCTTATAAGAATCTGAGCTTTTGGGTTTCAAAAAAATTTCCGTTTTTTCATAAAAGATGGAGAGTACTGTGAAGAAGAATGGTGATAGTAGCTGTGGACGATCTGAGAAAATAAGAGAAGGGTCTGAGTCAGTTACTGAGTCGGGGACTGAGTCACGAGATAGTAGTAGCTCGAGTTCTGAGGCTACTTCTACTGAGAGAGTAAAGACGGTAGGTTGTGAGTCACCATCTCCTTTGGGTTGGCCAATTAGGAAAGCTGGAGAGTGCAAGAGTTTATTAGCCTCTTCCGACAGTGAAGACCAAGAGAAATCCCATTCAGAGGATTCCAAGTTCAAAAAGCTGACAAGCTCGAAAATTTCAGGTTGGTTGTTGTGGTTCTTGCATTTTTAAAATTTCAAAATTGAAGCACTTTAATGTTTGAAGCTTTAAACGAAAGCAAGATTTTTGAACTTTGAAATGGTAAAAATTTCTAAGTTACACTTGTTTGTTTTTCATGGTACAGAACCATTTTTATTTTTGAAATTCACGAAAGCTCTTTTTTTTTTTTTTTTTTTTTTTTTTTTTTCGAAAAAAATTTCAGGTGGTTGTTGTGGTCTATGCATTTTTAAAATTTTCAAAAATTGAAGCACTTTAATGTATTGAAGCTTTAACGAAAGCAGATTTTTTGAACTTTGAAATCGCGCTCAAAAATTCTAAGTTACACTTGTTTGTTTTTCATTGGTCAGAACCATTTTTTATTTTTGAAATTCACGGAAGCTCTTTTTTTTTTTTTTTTATTTTAAAATTGGGGGTCAATTTTGTTGTAGAGATTTGATATGATAAGCAAGGTTCGGCCTTTTTTTTTTTTTTTTTTTTTTTATTTATAAATTGGGGTCAATTTTGTGTAGAGATTGATATGATGAAGGCAAGGTTCGCAAAATTGTTGCTTGGAGAAGACATGTCAGGGTCAGGGAAAGGTGCATGCACAGCTATGGCTATTTCAAATGCTATTACTAATCTCTGTGGTAGGTACTTCTATATGCTTATATGAGTATGTACTGTTCTTCAATTTTTGTAATTTGAATTTTAATCTTGGTTTTTTGCAACATTTAGTTACTATTTTTGGGCAACTGTGGAGATTGGAGCCATTGGCACCAGAGAAGAAATCAATGTGGAGAAGAGAGATGGAGTGGCTTCTTTGTGTTGGTGATCACATTGTGGAATTAATACCCTCTTGGCAAACATTTCCTGATGGTAGTAAGCTTGAGGTGAATCCAATTCTAGTACCAATTTAATTCAGAATTAAATTTATTGTAAGCCATTACCACGTAAAGTTATCTTGTGCTGGCCAAAAATCTAGCACGAGCAAGCAACAAATGTAGTCAAAATCAATAATGGAACAATTTGGTTATCAGAATCAATTTGTTTTTCCTTTTTACCAAAGTAAATAAATAGGCTTTCTGTATTTTGTAGGTAATGACTTGCAGGCCAAGATCAGACCTTTTTATCAATCTCCCAGCTCTCCGTAAACTAGACAATATGCTTCTTGTAAGATTTAATATAGCTTGTTTATTTTTGTAATTTTTAGTTTGAGGAGTTTAGTCTGAATTATTAGCATTTTTAACTTTCAATGGCAGGAAATATTAGATAGCTTTGTCAATGCAGAGTTCTGGTATGTTGATCAAGGCATTGTAGCTCCAGATGCAGATGGTTCAGCTTCTTTCAGAAAGACAATTCAGAGACAAGAGGAGAAGTGGTGGCTGCCTGTACCCCGTATCCCCGCTGGTGGCCTAAGTGATAATTCAAGAAAGCAGTTGAACCATACACGCGAATGCACTAATCAAATACTAAAAGCTGCAATGGCTATCAATAGTATTGCTTTAGCTGAAATGGAAGTTCCTGACTCATACATGGAAGCACTTCCAAAGGTATGTTGGTAGTGGACTTCTTAGTTACACATGCATGCTTGTTGTTTATTTGGCATTACTGCTGCTGTTGAGAAAAACATTACGTTGAAAATATTGCTTAAAAGTCATTCATATGTTCTTAAGATGAATTTCATATGTTCTTATAATAAAAGCTTCAAAATAGCTAAACAACGCTCACAAATAGCGTAAATGTGCTTTTCGGAAAAGCAGTTTCTTCATTGCCAAAAAGACTTCTGGTATCTGGACTAGGACATTAATAAATTTCTCCGACATTGAATTCTATCTAATTTGATTTCAGAATGGGAGAGCTTGTCTAGGGGACCTCATATACCGGTATATTACTTCGGATCAATTCTCTGCAGAATGTCTGCTTGATTGCCTAGACCTGTCAACTGAAAATGTAGCTCTAGATATTGCAAACCGTGTGGAATCTGCAATATATGTATGGCGTAAGAGAGTTCATTCAAAGCCTCCAACATATCCAAACCGGTCCACAGCAAGATCATCATGGGAGATAGTGAAGGACTTAATGGTTGATGGAGATAAGAGGGAACTGCTTGCAGAAAGAGCAGAAAGCCTCCTGCTTTCGTTAAAGCAACGGTTCCCTAGTCTAAGCCAGACTACATTAGATACAAGCAAAATACAATTTAACAAGGTTGGCTTTTTATCCTCACTAAATGCATTGGCTTTGCTACATTTTTTCATGTACAGCAAGACTAACTTGTCTTCAAAATTTCAGGATGTCGGAAAATCCATTCTTGAAAGCTATTCAAGAGTTCTGGAGAGTTTGGCATTTAACATTGTGGCACGTATTGATGATTTGCTATATGTTGATGACTTGACAAAACATTCAGACAAATTATCAGTTTCCAGTGTCAGTGTCATTGCTCACAAGAAAGTTTCACTCCCTTATTCTGTGCCTGTCTCAGGCACTCCATACAAAGCAACATTTAGTACGCCAAGCTTTTCGCCCGCACCACCTCTTATCAGTCCTGCTAGAGGAGAAAGAACTCCATTTTTGCACAACATTACCATGTCCAACAACAACAACAAGCCTCACCGTCGCGGTTTTGGAGTAAAAAGAGTGTTGACAAATTATCTTGGCGGTGACACAAAAGCAAAGATCTGTGGTAATCAAACAGACGGCTTATGTCCAAATTCAAATGCAAATGGCACAGAAACAGCTATATTGCATCAAAATGCTCCTAAATATACTGTAACTTAAAGTGGGGAACTGAGAGTTTGGTGGACAAAAAGGATGAACATAGAGTTTGAGTAGGATATTTTTTTATGATAGAAAAGCTTTAGCCAGTTATTGTTGTTTCATTTATTAGTTTCTTTGGGTTTTTATAGATTCTTGCTGGTTATATTAAAACCAGGAACCATGTAGTTTATGCTTTTTATGTTGTTTGTATCTGTGTGTAGCTGAGAGCAAATAGAGAATTTACGTTTTGAATCAAATTCCTGAGACATCTCACATCCTGAGCCATAATTTATCAGTCATAATTATACAGTTAAAAGAAATATAAATATCATCAGAAAATCAATATCTTTTCCTTTGCATACTTGTTTTCATGCTCAGATCTATAATTTTAGGTAAATTTCTTTTAACATTGATGATTTCAGGTTTGAAATTTGAATCCCTGACTTTACTAGCAGGCTTTTCTTGGATATAACTAATTTATAGCCTGAAAATGGATTTGGATTTTCGCACAATTTGGGGAATATTTTACAAAATTAAATAAGAAGACACAGCTTAAAGTTCAAACAGGTCGTTGTAGTATAGTGGTGAGTATTCCCGCCTGTCACGCGGGTGACCCGGGTTCGATCCCCGGCAACGGCGATCAACTTTTTTGAACTGCTTCGAATCTTTATATTATAATTAAAAGACGATTGGTTTAGTACTAAATATTAGTCGTTGTAGTATAGTGGTGAGTATTCCCGCCTGTCACGCGGGTGACACGGGTTCGATCCTCGGCATCGGCAATCGACTTTTTTTGAACTGCTTCAAATTTTTTTAATTAAAAAACGATTGCTTGTGGAACATCAATCAGTCGTTGTAAAATAGTGGTGAGTACTCCTGCCTGTCACGCGGGTGAACTGCTTCAGTTTTTTCTTTTAAATTTTTCTTTTTGAAGTTAAGCAATTGCGTATAAGGTAATCCACCTTCTGTTCGTAACCGTACTGTTCGTTCACTTTATTCCACTTTCCTCACTCATTTCCTGGAAATCAACTAAAAGAAACAAACCCTAAACCTTGCACCATCGCCTGATCAAATCAATCGAATTAGGATGACCACCAGCATCCACATCACCGCCCTAGACGGTATTATCAACGTCAACTCCCTCTTCACTCTCGCCGTCTTCCTCGGTCTCGCCTGGAACCCATCGGACCCCAACAACTCCCTCATTACCGACCCTACCTGCGCCGCCAGCTCCTCCATTGTCGAGAATCTTATCGCCTATCATGTCTACTCCTTTAGTTCCTTCCTCTTCTCTAGCTTGCTCGCACTCGCGCTCAAACAAGCTCTCCGAATAGCTAAAACCTCTCATTTCTCGGCTCATTTCAATCACTTGCCTGAGTTTTTCGCGCACATTAACAAAGATGTGATACGGGTCGGTATGCTGGTGTCCGGTGTCGGTTCTGTTTGTGGGTGCGTGTTTTTGATGCTGGCTTTGATTAATGTGGTTCAGTTCAAGCTTGGAACTTTGGCTTGTGGAAGTGGACATAGCTTTGCAGCCGTTGTGCCTCTTGTGATTTTTGTTTCTACTGCTCTCTTAGTTTATGTGTGCACCGTTTTGTATGCCTTTACTCGCTAACTTTTTCTTAGTTTGGTTTAAATAGTTTCAGATGTACAAGTGAGGGTATTTAGATTAGATGCAGGAACTAAATTGATACATCTCTGATTATGTATGTGAATTTTGAGGATATTACTGCAATTGGTATTGAAGTGTCTATGTTTTCACAAAAGAAATTAAGAAAAACATGTGCTTTCTTTTTTTTTTTTTCCTTCTTTCCTCACTTTTTGTATGCTTGATGTTGATTATTGTGGTGTTTGAGGCTTGATAGTGTTATAAATGATATTAGGTGAGGTAAAGAGGGCACTCTTGTTTGGATCAAGTAGAATTTAAAAGAGAAGTGGGTGATAGTTGGATCATACTTCCACTTCTAAGGCTGTTGGAATATTTATTGGGTTAGTGGAAAAAAGATTTCTTTCTAAATGTGCAAATTGGGTTTTGGGATAAGACAGATGAATCTAGAACAAAGGTTTATGCATTCTAGGGACCAGAGGTAGCATGTGTAGGCGCATAGTGATTAATGAATGATGAGTGGATGTGGTATGAATTATAAAAGATATGTATGATTAAAGACTGATTTTGATATTTAAAAATGACATGATCGGATGTTGATTAAGGATTAGACGTGAGTTTGGAAGATAGGAAGATATTGTGTATCTGGTTTGTGTTCATCTTCTGTGTTCTATGTTACCTTGGACCTTCTATTTTAATATTGGAAATGGGGTTTAAATTAAGGTAGATAGAAATGTGTAAAATATGATAAGTTGTAGACATTCAGCATAAATGGCGTGGATTCATTGTGAAAAGCAAGAACTGTGTGTACGAGTCAGACAAATATCATGTTTTGGGAGAAATTTTGTGTTCACAATTAGAAAGCTTTGCTGGTTCTTTGGTGGCATGATGAATGTTGAAAATAACAGTTGATGAACAATTAGATTTATCAACTTGAGGATGTTGAAATGGAAGAACAAAATTACTGGAAATACCTCCTGTTAGGCATGTTTTTCCCATAACATCCCCTATGGTGCAATAAAGATGCTTTTTCTCAACCAACTGGCTCTGCCAAAGTGCAATACTATCCCCTAGCAGTACTGCGTTCTTCAAATCAGGACTTTGTCATGCACTCTACGTCTGTTGTGTTGTTTTGTTGTCTGCTTATTCTGGAAACCAGTTGGCAGAATAAAAAGATTGGGAACAGGAATGCTTATATTTGTTCAATTTGTCTCGTGTGAAGACCTAAATTAACTGATTATCCTTGTTTCTTGTTTCTTGTTCTTCTTCCCCTCTTTTTTGACAAGGATAGTGCATCTATTGTTCATCCTGCTTTTAATTTATATGACCCATTCATTGACAGCCAAAAAGAAGACAAGAAACTAAACCCTGTGATTGACTCTTTAGATTTTATGGGTGCTCAGTAAATTGCTCTTTTGTTCAATTGATTATTTACTTTGAAATGTCCTGAACTCTTGTAAATTGACTATGTAAAAATCAGGCTGAACAGAAAAAAGGAAAAAAAAAAAAAAAAATCCAGTTCACCTCTCAGAGGGAATGAATACCAAGAAAATGTGGTAGTACATAGATATTTGCAAAGGCCAGTGTATTATGTGAGCTTATTCTTTCCTTCCGTGTAGAATCATGTATTTTTGGTATGCAACTGTTGCATTCATATTACTCTTTATGTGCTGCTTAATGCTGCAAAACAAGAAGAGATGTTGGAGAAAATGGAGGTTCTCTAGAAAGGTTGCATGTGGTGGAATGCTCTGCTGTCAGCTTCTCATGAAAAGCTATTCTTTTCTCCTTGAAGGATCCAAAGAAATGAAATGATTGCTAAGACTTCTAGTGAGCAGTAGCCGTCAATGGCTTGAAATAGCCAGATAATGTAGAGATCTATTGTGGAAGGAGTAGGTATGCTGCAATAAACAAAATAATTTTTCTTATAGTGCTATCTCCACTATAACTAATGGAACTCACGTGTAAGCACATTTCATCTTCTTGCTTCTGTATAAAATCCAATGACGTTTATTATTATTTGTGCATTGCATTAGAAAAATGGCAGCTTTAACGAAGTCCGTTTGCTTTTTTGTGCTTCTTGTGTTTGTTGGAATCTCTGGGTTTAATCGAGTTGATGGTGCTGGTGAATGTGGGAAGTCCACCACTCCTGACATGGAAGCTTTTAAGCTGGCACCTTGTGCATCAGCATCACAGGATGAGAATGCTCCAGTTTCTTCCCAGTGCTGTGCTCAGGTAAAGAAGATTGGCCAAAACCCTGCCTGTCTCTGTGCTGTTATGCTTTCCAATACTGCAAAAAGTTCTGGAGTCAAACCAGAAATTGCGGTCACTATTCCCAAACGCTGCAACATTGCTAGTCGGCCTGTGGGTTACAAGTGTGGAGGTTTGTTTTCAAATTCACATTATATTTCGTTTGGAATCATTGAAGTTTTCTTTGGTTCAGCAGCTAAAAATTTCATCTTTTGAGTATTAACGAATCTTGAATCTTGGTTGCTGGATTCTGAAACGCTGTTTTATCAAATACCTCAAATCAGAGGCTGCAATCTCGAATGTTCATCCAATAAGCGTTTTCTTTTTAAAGTTCTATATTCAAATCTCAGTTTGAATGATGGCTACTTGGCTAATTACAAGGCTTTAACTCGCTATTTTTTTGTTTCTCTTGCAGCTTACACATTGCCTTGAAGAGCAGCATCAGTGATGGTATCCTGTAATATGCTTGGCTTCTATCAACCTACTGGATTCTGCATCTTTGATGGTAGCTTATTCTAGCAAACTAATTTGCTGTAACATCAAGGCATCTAATAATAAATAAAGCTTTTACTGTTTAATTTTCTTTTGAGTGGTTTTTACCTCCCTCCCCCCCCTTACTTTGTAATTTACAAGGCTTTAACTCGCTTATTTTTTTGTTTCTCTTGCAGCTTTAACACATTGCCTTGAGAGCAGCATCAGTGGATGGTATCTCTGTTATGCTTGGCTTCTATCAACCTTTATCTGGTTCTGCATCTTTGATGGTAGCTTATTTCAAGCAAACTTAATTTGCTGGTAAACCATCAAGGCATTTAATAATAATAAGCTTTTTATACTGTTTATTTTTCTTTTGTTAGTGTTTTTACCGTTCCCTCTACCCCCCCCCCCCCCCTATCTTCCCGCTTTTTTTCTTAGTTTTCCCCCCCCCCCCCCCCCCCCCCCTCTTCCCTTTTTTTCTTGTTTTATTTTGTGCTTAAAGTTAATCTGTAATGTTAGATCCATCTTGCAAGCTGTGTTCCACGACAGCCAGGGCTATTTTATAAAATGATAATTTCTACTATGTTTAGCTTTTTAATATTTTATGAAAAGTTATTACTATTAGCTGTGAAAAGTTATTCAAACAGCTAATAAGTACTATATTTTGCTTTTAGCGATTTATGAAAACAACTATTAAGTACTTCTAGTTTTTAGAGTTTTTCAAATAAAATAAATCGCAGTTGTCGAATAGACTTATAATTTAAATTGAGAGAGGGTTAGAATATTAATAGATACAATATATTCAAGATTGAAAACCCAGAAATCTTTCTTGAACTACATGGAGGATTGGATTAGGTTAGCTAAGGAAAAGAAACTATGTAGTATGCAAGAAGGAAGGCATCAAAGTCCTACAACAACATACAGATCATGTGTAAGAGTCTAGCTGGGACAAAAAGAACCCAACACCACTACCACATAATGCTCCAACTCCTACTATAACATAATAATATTATCTTTCTTTATACATATACATATATATATATATCATCTTATTATATTTCCATAGTGTATATGAAGGTTGTAGATCATAATAGCCATCATTCCTGTGTCAACAAGCACAGTATTAGTGACTCTAATGATGGGTCAACCAGATTTAAAAGAAAGAAAAAACCAAAATTTCACAATTAATTAATTTATCTAGATGGCATTTATTTAAATAAAAAGCTTAATGATAAAAATATGCACTCTCTCTACAAACCTTAGCTTATAGATGCTTAATTTGCATTTTATAAAGCTAGGATTAGTAATAGAGTGAACCTGCAGAAAGCCATATTTCAAATTTAGAAAAAATAAACAGTAAAAAACCTTCCAATTATACATTTTCAACCATATAGATAATACTTGACATACCCTGCCACCAGTTCCCTCTTGAAGCACTATTTGCATTGTTGCCATTGGGATCATCATTTTTATCTTCTTTTTTGAACTATATTCAAATTAAAAAAGAAAAAAAAAATCAATTTCTCATATTATGAGATGCTAAAGCAACACTCATTTGGGTTTCAAATAATAATTTTTTTATAGTATTTCTTTTATTGTTGGTTAATGATGACAGCAATTATATATAGTAAACTTACAGAATGATGAGATTCTGGATTGTTGGTCCTCGGAGAATAATTTTCTTGGCCACCATAGTAAATTGATGAGCTGAAATAACAAGGTTCTGCTGTTTCATTTTGATAAACAGAAGAACTGGTATCTTTTCCACTTATGCCACCTTTGTTGCTTTGAGCTGTGTTATCTGAAAAAGGACTCAATTAAATTTATTAAAATTTATAAAATTGCACCTGGATTCATAAAGTTTGTGCATTGACATGCCTGGATTTCCATATTTGATATTCCCAGTTTGGTTTCCCATAATTCCTGCAGAGTCCCTTCTCAGGCCCTGAAATTGGAAAAATAAAACACATGCATTAACAATATTACTAGGCAATAGCCATGGCATGTACAAGTTAGAAAGATTGCATGCAAGATCTCCATACAGAGATCATTCAAAGCACAATCAAGTCCATAAAAAACTGAAACAAATGATCGAAAAATATCTCAGAGAAACAAACTAAAAAAAAGCAAGACATATAGATATATATATATATATATACCGTTGATGATGATGGAGGAGAGAAAATAGACCCAAAAACGCTTGATGATGATGAAGATGAAGAAGAAGAAGAGTCTTTAGGACCAAAAAGATGATCCAAAGAAGAAGCACTGCTTCCAACACCATGCTTCTTGTTTTCCATCGTAGCTGTTAGTATTATTATTATTTGTAAAAAACCTTTCTTTGTCAACCAACGAACAAAACTGTATGTAGTCCCCTTTGATAGATAAAACCTTTCTATAACGACCTCACTGACCCCCAAAAAGACATTAAAAAGGAACAAAAAAGAGGTAACAGAGCAGTGAATGGGATGGATAAGATTTGCAGAGAAAAAAGTATAAAAAAAATATTTTTTTTGATTATTATATATTTATTTATTACTATGGGTAGAGAGAGGCAGAGAGAGCACGTGAAGATTAATTGTAGTTGTGGAGATATATGGAGTGAGTAAACGGTCTCTGCTATTTATAAGCCCCAAAAGAAGGTCTCTTGGATTCTTCTCTTCCTCCTGCACCAACCCATGTGCCTCTATTCAATTCTTTCTCTCTTTCTGTTTTTTTTTTTTCTTTTCTTTTTTCTGCTACTTTTTTATTTTATAATAAAGGGATATTAAAATTTAATATTTTGATAAGATTATTAGGTTCATATTAATTAATTAAAATAGTTTCTTTATGTAATTATAATATAAAAGGATAGAGGATTGAATCTTAGTTACCCTCATTTCTATATACAACACAAAAAGATAAATAAATTTCATATTTAGTAAGCATATTTATATCTTACACCCTACGTGTAATACATATGGTGAAATTTTCTAAATGTGTATCAAATGAATAAAATATTTTCTATAAAAAATAGTAAAATAATTTGCTTATCTTTGCAACATAAAACATTTTCCTTAACAAATTGCATATCTAGTTAGATATGTTTAGGACGTGTGCAGTGTTCTCTTAAGAAAAAAAAAAAAGTTAGACATTTCTATTTTATTGTGATGCATATCTTTATTTTCTTTTATTTTAGAGAAATGTGGCCTATGATCACTCTTTTTTCTCTCTTAATTTACTATTAAACAATAAATACATATCAATAAATAGGGAAAAAAAATATTAAACTCTTACAATTTAGAGTGATCGTATCTGTTATTACTGAATAAATGAATTAAGGATATATGCGTCTTTTCTCACTGAATAGGGTAAATGGTATATAAATTCACTCACACACTAAATCAATTTAATAAAAAATATTTAGTATAAAATATAAATGTATTTTTATGTCAATAAAAACAATAATGTCTCTTAAAAAAACAATAATGATGATAAATTATAACACTTTTTCTTAGATGTTAATTAATAATTGGCATGATGTATGGATGATTGTAAGCAAAGCAAGTACTATTTTAAAGAGTGATAGTTTCTTCTCTGTCTTTTTTTTTTTTTTTTTTTTTTTTTTTTTTTTTTTTTTTATTTTACAAGAGTGATAGTTTTTCTTCTCTGTCTTTTTTTTTTTTTTTTTTTTTTTTTTTTTTTTTTTTTTTTTTTTTTTTGGAAAAAAAGAGTGATAGTTTTATCGCTAACGACCACCTAATCTAGCTTGGGGTTTAGTCAAAGGCAAGCTCTTTGTCTCTCTCTGTAAGTGTGTTTAATGGGAAACTCTTTTCATGTACCCAACTTGCGTTACTAACTAAGTCATAAGCCACATCCTATAGATTAAGAGTGATAGTTTTTCAAATAGTAACTAGGAGGTGTTTTCAAAAAATAAAAAAAAAAAACCTATGAGGTGGATGTATATTCATAAATTTCTCATACATAGTATGATAAGTATTCCCCTGCCAAGTAAACCAACCTTCATCTTCACGAGTACATTCTGATCAATTCAACTCTACCTTCTCCCTTTTTTTTTTTTTTTTTTTTTTTTTTTTTTTTTTGTTTTTTGAGTTGACAGACATGGGTTCACCTTTCATGTACAAGTGCATCTCTGCCAGTCCAACCCCTTATTGACATGTGGTCCCTCCATTTTTTTTTTTTTTTTTTTTTTGTTTTTTGAGTTGACACATGGGTTCACCCTTTCATGTACAAGTGGACATCCTGCCAGATCCAACCCCTTATTGACATGTGTCCTCCATGCCTCACATCTTTGACACTGTTTCTGTTTTGCTTTCCTTAAATGCATGAAAGAAGATAATAAGATTAGATGGATAAGGTTGCTTCCTTCAACTTGGTCTCATAGGATATATCCCTTTTGCTCAAAATAGTTGGCTCCCTTTTATTCCTTTTAATTTTCTTTGCTAGGTACTAAATCCAAAGATGCTGCAAATCTCAATAGAGTGTGTTCTGATTAATTTTTTCGTGTATATGAACTTTCATCGAGCCGAACTTCGAGTCTAGTAAGTTTGAACTTAGCTCGATTTGTTTATACCTTTTAAACGCAAATGCTAATTAGGTGTAGTCTAAAAATGAAAGTAGGGCGAGTATTTGAAAATTTTAAACTATTCGTCCTGTATCTATTTAAAAATTTATTATCTGTATCAGTTTTAAACCCGTTTAAATATACATTTAAGTATCTATATTAGAATCTGTTTAAATTTTTACAGCTCGTACTCGTGCAAAATCCGTTTAAAGTACCATTATATGGTTAGGGTAACCGCCAAACTTAAACTATTCAAATCTGAAGCTATTTAAAATACAGTTTTTATTAATAATGGATAGGGTACCCGTGGGTATCCATTGCCAAACTTGTATAATATAGCGGGTACTGAAAGATCTATACTCGTATTCTACCATTATCTCATTATAGGTAGTAATTTCACTATCCATATCCATTATGAACCCATTTATTATTACACATATTCTCTTTAAACTGATTAAATCGGGTATCCTAAAGTATCCGCACCACTCTCATTCCGGTTGATTTTCTCATTTATATAGTAAGTGAGAGATTTTTTATTTGAATCACCTCGAATATAGAATTTTCATCAATTTGATAAATAAAGAGAATGATTAATTCAATTCTGTAACTCGTAATATTATTTTAGATTACTGAGCCTCCCGATAAAAAGAACAAAAAATGATGAATACAATTACGTGTATAAGAGCTAATTCTTCCCCCTAAATCTTAATAGAATCAATGGCAGAATATATGTTTTTTGACAAACAAACAGAGAGTATATGTAATCACGTGTGTGCTCATGCTTCTGTTTTAATGTTTATCATTGTTCCACGTATTTTTCTTACCATTTTTTGCCAAATGTATTGTCTGTAATATTAATTTAATTTCCATTTTATTGCATTATGTAGGCTTCAATTACTTTTCAAGTTCCCCTATTTGGCTGAGACGCAAATGCTCTCCCCCTTGCATTTTCTGATAGACAAGATACAATGTTTGGACGGTATAAGCAGACTTATCCATTTAGTTTATAAAATTTCAAAATTTTAAATGTGAATTTGAATTTGTTTGGATTGAATTTTGAATATTAAATTTTAAAAAATAATTTTTAAAACTAAAATGATTTCAAAGCTGAATATGGTGTGATTTTATAATTGTCAAAAGCAATTTTATATTTTCATTCAATTACATAACTTATTGAATCAATTCTAACACAAAATTTTTTTATTTAAAAGAAAATTTAATTTATAACTCTAGATAAATAGTTTCTCTGTTCAATTTGAATAGATAAGTTTATTTTATTGTCGTTTGATCGAACAGATTAAACACATGAATTGACACGTGAGCATTAGCTATATTTACATTCACTTCTATTAAGAAATTTTTTAGGCTAGTTAACACCTCGATTATGATAGAATATTTCTTTTTTTTTTTCTTATACGTGAATTCAAAAATACACTTCCACAATTATTCTACACAGATTAAAGATATATAGTTTATATGGTTGCAACATACTCCTTCCGTCTAATTTTATTTATCGCTTTACAGAAGTTGTTTGTCTAATATTATCTATTACTTTGAGAAAATTAACGGAGAAAGAATTATCGAAATGAGTCAATATATGAGTATCTTAAGAAAAATGCAATTAAAATTTATTATTCAAACAATATAATAACTTTAATTTATTAATCTTTATGAAAATTAAATCAAAGCTATTTTTATGTAATGGAGGCAATAGATAATAGATTGCAAAACTGACTCAAATTGTCATATAAAAAAATTCAAATTAATCAAAAAGTAATGAACAAAGTTACATTCCTTACCAACTTTATACAAACTTTATCTAGTTTAGTATGATATATTATCAACAGACAACAATGGAACAAATGAATGCTTTGCAAGAAAATTTTTCATGGATAGATATAAAGCATATACATGAAAAGAGTAATGCTATTTTATGCGATTTAATTAGGTATTATGAAGAGGGAATGAAGTAGGGATTATGCAACAATGAGTTGATTATTACTGTGCACAAAGTTGACTAATCCCTGCTCGCGCTCTGAGGCAAAGGGACTGACAAGGGAGAAGTTTGCATTGTGGAGGATCAAACCCATGACTGAATCCCCGCGCTTTGCTATTGAATTACCCAGTTCCGATTATCTAGACTTGCTTTTTTAAATGGTTGATTGATGAGATTCTATTACATTCAAGATAACCCTAATCTTGGAATGACTAGTAGCAAGGGCTTTTTGAATAATATAATCATGGGCACTTTTAATGTGGACAAGAATATATATTTTATTATATTGCATATCATCTTTTGATTTAATTTAGGAATAGATGAACATAAGATTTCTTGATAAGGTTTTTTGTTGTAAAGAAACAACCAAAAAGCACAAGATGATAATGTACCATACTATATCTATGATCTATCCTTTCTTTACATATATATAAGAAAATTTTTGAAAGAAAATGTATCCTCAATTAAATATAATATAATTTGTTTTTTCATAATTTTAAAAACATATTAAGGTTCTTAAATTTACAATTTTTCTATTAATATGATTGGGTTTATACATATATATTGAGAAATATATATGTAAAAGAAAATAAAGCACATATAAATTTGTGCAACTCATTTCTCTTATAATTTTTGGGTGTTACTTCAGTTGGAGGTTTAAATTCATATTATTACCCACCCGGAAATAATTCAATATGTCATCGAAATAAAATTTGTTAGCCAATTTGATAATTTGGTTTTGTGAAATTTTCTAAAATGTTAATGGGTAAAAGGATTGGGGTTGGCTGAATGTATTTACTGAAATAACCTAATCCTTTTTTTCTAAGGCTCCTATAAAAATATGCTATTAACGTTTATGAATTACCGGAAAAAATATGCCAAGATTTAATGAACAGAGATTGATTGATGTGTGTGGAAAAGATTGAAATCCTTTAAAAAAAAAAATATTTGATCGTTATAAATGGAGAAAATTTCCGCTGGAAGCTCTTTTTTTGAAGGATTTGACATTGCATAAATAAGATTAGACTCAATAGAGTGGGTTGGGGACACCCGTAGTCTAGCTAGCATGAAAAACAAAAATACCAACTATTATTATTATTATTATTTTTTTTTTTGCGTTATAATTTAGTAAATGTAGATGCTCCATTTATAAGATCCATGATGGGTTTGCAAATTGGTTCTATTTTTTAAAATTAATGGGTTTGTCGTGTGTACATCCATTTAGAAAACAAACTCTAAAATCTTTGACATGTGATTTGCATATACGATGATTAACTCATGAAAAATCACTGAAGATTAAGGAGGGAAGTAGAGCGGATATCTGTGAATTTTAAACTATCTGTATCTATATGTATTTAAAATTTGACTATTTTTGTTCATTATAAATCTGTTTAAATATTCATATTCTAATTTGTTTAAATTTTTATTATTTGTCCGAAACCCACTTAAAATACCCTATAGGAAACTCGCGAATCTTAAACTATTCAAATTCAAACTTATTTAGAATACATTTTTACTAATAAATGGATAGAGTCGCGGGGGTATTCACTATCAGTATTCTAAAGATTCACATTTATAAGTACTCATATTCTCTTAAATATATCGAAGCTCAATGGATATCATAAAATATCCATACCGCTTCCATCTCCGGTGACATATAATACATTCTCTTTAGAAAAAAAAAGAGACTAGTGATGATATCTTTGGTTCCTTTTGGATAGCTTCGGATAAGTTCATCTAAAGGTTATTAGCTTTAATAAAACGTGACTTGAATATTTTCTAGGGCAGGTCTTTGGTCTCTTGGATATGCTTTTGCTTTTCACAATATTCCCATTTGCTCCCCACCTTTAATTAATTCTTGCTTGATATAAGCATGCCAAGCTCACATTTTCTTTTGGTGGTTCTCACCATGCCATTTGTTTCACTTATAACTATCTTATTCTTCTCCTTTTTCTCATTCTTTCCTTGAATTTTAATTTTTTATAATGGGATATATTAGCTCTCTCTTACTTCATAAAGAAAAATGATATTAATTTATTAGATTCATAAAAAAACTAAATGATCCGACATAATATTACAAGTGTCTTATTTTTCTCAAATTAAATATTTAAATCCTGACATTTCTATATCATTTTCTTTTTTTATTAAAAATATATTAAAATAGGAAAAAAAAATCATGAATGGAGTAGTTTCCTAAATAAAATTTGAAATTACTATTTAGTGGTTTAGGATTTAAAATCTCATACACTAAGAACATAAAGACTATATCTCTCTCTCTTTCTTAGTTTTTGGGTTGTAGTACCTCTACATGTGGCTCAATAAACCACAAGAGCGAAAAAAAAGTACCAATACCTTTATTAGAAAATTTTATCTCCATCGAAATGATATTTAATCCCTCCAAATTCAAATGATCCCTTATCCATGGGATTTTAAGCATTCTAGGTTTTATTTTCCTATTCCTCATGCCTTTTGCTTTAATGAACACATAATTGCAATATAGTTAGATAATTATATTGCAGCATTATATATAGAATATTCCTTATAACATAATAGTTATATTCGACATTAGTTTTTTAAATAGGATTTACTATTTTTTATAGTGTTCGGTAACATAGCGTTTGAATTAGATTATGCGTTTTATAAAAAATTAACTTTAGTTAAAAACGTTATTAAAACAACTAATAACTAAACTCTACTAAAACAAATAATATTGTCGAACAAACCCAATATTTGTAGTAAAAAAAAAAAAAAGAAAAACTCTCCAAAGTCTGTTTATTTGAATTGGAAGATAATAACCATAGGTTTATTATCTAACAACCTAAACGCTGACTCTGAAATAATATGTTAATTTTGACCAAAACCAAAATATTTAGACAGAATATATGATATTCTTGTAGAAAATATTCTGAAATTAGAGGTTCAATTATAGGAAATTCGTTAGAAATGGCAGAAAGGGGAGGAACATATTCTTTTGCAGTGTAAAAGGTAAATTAAAATGTCAATTGTTGATCATGTCAAAAATAAAAAAGGTCAATTGTTTCAGAAATAATTGGTCAAAACCAGTCTATGGCTGTCATAAACTGGGAATTCAACAATAAAAATCTGTGGTAATTAATTAATTAAATGGGCACAACAGAATATGAAAGGGAAAAAAAAAAAAATCCCTGGTTGAAGATGCTGCACCATTTCTAGAAATTCTTCTTTTTTTTAGAATATTTCTAGAAGTCTTTTGAACTGAGTCTCTTTTCCATACTTTGTGCATGAAAGAGTATTTTTTTATTATTTAATTTTTAATTTTTTTGGGTATAATGAGAATGAGACTGTGAAATACTAGATGAAAATAATTTGTGTACAAGAAGGTTGATTCCATTTAACGAATTAAAGGACTAAGTACTTGAATGTCGCAACTAGTCAAATTGCAAGAAAGGAAAGAACCATATATATTATATATATTCCCAACTTTTCTAGATTCTGGAATTTATTTGATAAACAATTTCAATACTTAGACTCATAATTTAATAATTAATAATTAATCTTCAAATTTATATCTTATGATATAAAAGATGAAAAAAAAAAGTTTAAAATAAATGATGCCTTTCAATATATAAAAATTTTCAATATATTAAAAAAAAGAAAAGAAAAATACATTAGCTTTCTTTTTTAATACATTAGAGAGAAATGCATTAGCTTTTTTTTTTTTAGGCAAAAATTATTGGCTATAGGTTTGACCAGATGTGAATAATTGACATCATAAATTTTGGTGGAGAACATAACAATGTTCTACTATAAGAAATCTTCTTTTGTGTGACAATTTTTTCATGGTTACAAAAATTCTTGCCACTGACGGAGGTTAATTGTGACTTCTTAAAAATTATATTCATGACAATGGGAAAACAAATTGTAACAAGAACTTAAAGATTTTAGGAGTGAGAGTTAGATCCATCTCTTTGTTGGGAGGTTTCCTCCCAACCTGTGTAGAGTTCCACGATGAGAAAAATTGTAAGGGCATTGACTAAAATCTCGAGTTTAACATCGAGTATAGAGTTCTTTAAACGCTTAAAAGGAAACGCTTTGCATTTTTATGGATTTGCCAAACGCAAATTCAGATTAGTTGGGCATGAGGATTTACATTTTTTACTTTAAATATTTATATTCTACATTAATGTCTTCGTATGGATGTATATTACTTAAAATTGGATTAATGACAGAATTATCAAAATAAAAACTTGTGATAATTAAATTATAAAAACTAGTAAAGTTTTTTAGCATTCTTTTCATCATTAATTAGGTTAATAAGTTATAAAGAAGTTTTTTCAAAAAAAAAAAAAAAAATTATAAAGGAGTGATATACGATCTTATTTTTTATTTTTTTTTCTTTTTTGGTAAATATGATCTTATTTTTCATTGATAAACAACATGGACTTTATACATAGCACCCATAATAATCAAGTAGCAATAACAATCCAAGAAAAGGAAAGGTTACTTAGAATTTCTTTGCTTTTAGACATAACCAAGTATAAGTTGCTTAAGCAGAAAGTAATCTTCTGATTTTTGTTTTCTTCAGATTTCTTTAATCTAAATAGCTAATAATCCACAATAAAATACAAGTAATTAATTAGATACATATTTTTTTTTCTATTTACTTAAATGTTTGTACATTTAGCGGGGATGATACTAAGATAAAACTCTCTTAACAATAAAACTTTCGGATTTCAAATTTCTGATCGTACATGTAAAATTTATCTGGAGATGCGCTCATTTTTAGTCATCTAATTGCTTGTGGATCTTAGATAAAGTATTTAAATTCTCTAGATTTTGATTGCTAAAATCACATTAATAGACAATTATTTATTAAGTATCCTTATTATTATTCCCTAAAACAGGATCTAAGCATATACTAAAAAAAAAAAAAAAAAGACATGTAAAATTTATCTGGAGATGCCGCTCATTTTTAGTCATCTAATTGCTTGTTGATCTTAGAATAAAGTATTTAAATTCTCTAGATTTTTGATTGCTAAAATCACATTAATAGACAATTATTTTATTAAAGTTATCCTTATTATTAATTCCCTAAAACAGGATCTAAGCATAATACTTAAAAAAAAAAAAAAAAAAAAAGACTAGTGGCTAGTACACTGACTAATACTAGCTACAACTTTTGAAGTAATGCAAGAATTTAGTCTTATTTATAATAAAAATGCTCTAAATCCATGAACATATATAATTGTTCACACTGCGACATCATTACATAAACATAAAGAATTAATGAATAGGATAGGATTTCCATGGATGACATTGAAGCTTTGAGCAAGATGACTCCCAAGAGCTTCTGCATTCACCTTTATCACCATCACAACACTTGCATTCAAGCCCCAGGGTCGCAAAGAACTTCTTTGAATTCCCTGTAATCACATATAAATTACCAATTTTGAAGGGGGGAAAAAAGAAGAAGAAGAAAGAATTGATATAAAGTTTTTTTTAATTATTTACCATGTTTGAGTGATACTGCTCCAGCTTCTGCACCTCCTGGGTATTGGAGAGACATAGCAACAATAGTAAATAGCAAAACAAGAACTACAAGGCCCTTAGACACAGCCATAATTGAACTCTCTTTTTTTCTCTCTCTATATGTAGTAGAGTTGGTTAAGCAAGAAGAAGAAGAAGAAGACATGCAAGAAGCTAGTACATGATTGCAAGATATATAGAGGGGAGGATAAGGCAATAAGGGTAAAGAAGAAAAATGATAGGAAACAAACGCGTTAACAAGTTGCCTAAGTCATTTGTTTCCGTTTTAATGAAGGTTTAAGGTGGGTCCATTATGTATTGGGAATCATTAGATATGTTTTTTTTTTTTTTTTTTTTTTTTTTTTTTTTTGTTTTTTTTTTTTTTTTTTTTTCTTTGATAGTAACTTGAAACATGTGATTTTTTTTTTTTTTTTTTTTTTTTTTTTTCTTTTGATAGTAACTTGAACATGTGATTTGGGAAATATTTTCTAATTGACTAAAAATTGGAGTTCTTATAATTACTTAGTCTATATATATAAGCTTCCGATCATTTTGGCTTTTTTTTTTTCAATTTCATTTTTATTATTTATAGTATTTATGACTTATTCTTAATTATATGTCAAAAATTTAACTATGTTTCGAATTTTATGGCCAACCATGCACCTAGAGATTCTTTATATATTTAGTATTTTCTATTGAGAATAGATAAATTTGGAAATTAATTAAGGTTTTATTATTATTATTATTAGTAGTTTAGTCTTTATGCTTAGATAAGAGTGATATTCAGATGAAACCATTCAAATTTCTTTAAGATGTATAGTGAAAAATAATTCTTTGATATTTTGGAAAATTTTACAATCAAACCAACATATTAATATATCTTTTATTGAGATAATTAGAAAACATTCATAATTATGAATTATCAAATTTTAATAAGGGTTTTGACTGAATGTATATATATTTCTAATATGATTGATAATCAATAAAATGTAATTTGTAATAAAGATAACTAGAAACAATTATTTTTATCTATGAATTATGAAAACGTGGATGAGGGGTTTGATGTAAAGACAACAATGTGAAGACAATATATAGATAATGTATGTTTGTTTATATATGAAGACGTGAATAAAGGGTTTTGATGTGAAGATAAGGTAAATACAATAAAGGTGTTTGATAGAGAATATATAAAAACTATTATAATAAAAAGAAATTTAAATTACCTATAACACTGGAAATAATTTGTATAATCTATGTAAATTGACTAGACTATTTTGACTTGGAAAGGAACACTTCACAAATGAAAATTAGCAGGCATGCATGTACCGGTGAAGAAACTATCAATCCTTCTTTTACGGGGTAATCCAGATGTGAAATTGTAAATCTTAAAATAAGAAAAGCTTAATTTATATACTAAGAAATTCAAGGTTCCTTTTGCTGTCCTATTATGACTAATCGAGCATGTGTTTGAGAAGAATAAGATTTTCTTTCACTTTCCTAACTTTAACCAAATATTACTTCCTTGTCTGCTTCCTAGTCTCTTCGTCTTCTTCAATTAATTAACTTGAATATAATTATACTTAGAGGATCTTGACATAAAATTTATGAATATTAATTAAAAATTATTATTGTTAAGATGATATATACTTATAACAGGTTAATATCATAACAGGTTAAGCGGATCATGTTGATCCATATTCAACTCGTGTAACTCGCTTAATATCATAAATAGATTAAGTGGATGTGTTGACCTATATACGACCCACTTAACTTGCTTATAGTATTTTTAACTTTTAGACCCACTTAACTTGCTTATAAGTATTTTTAACTTTTACATAAAATTTAACTTTCATCATTTTAAAAATAATTTTTCACACATAAAATGCATAAATTCTCAAAGAATTTATAATTAAATAAAAAGTACAACAATAAAATTTAAATAGGTTTTAGTTGGAGTATTTATATCTAACACTAAAATTACCTTTTTACTCTTAAATAAACGGGTCACTCGCCTGACCCGCGTGTCAACCTGTGACATAACACGTTTATATTCGTGTCATAAATGGGTGACTCGTTTATGATACGAACTTATTTAACCTCAACCCTAACCCATTTATTTTACGTATTAGGCAAATCGTGTTCACGTGTAGTGATCCATCTTCATACCCCTAGTATGACCTATATCAAAAAATACATACACACTATTAATGTTTTTAATAGTAATAATGATTTTGAGAATTTAACTAATTATATTAAAATAAGAAATTAAGTATTTTTTATTTTATGTTTATCATTTATTATAAATGATTGTTTTTATGTTTATCATTTATTATAAATGATTGTTTATTTATTTGAAATATAATGTATTATACTTATTTAGTATAGTGTGTCCTAAGTGTGTAGATCTCCTACTTTTTAAAAAAATTATCGTATTGTGTACGTTCTCGTATCGCGTGATGAAATATTTTTTTAATTTATTTTTATATTTTTTATTAATGAACAATCAAAAAAAAATAAGAAGCGACTACATTTTTTTCAGAAAAACTTTTGTTATTTATTTTTTTGATATAAAAGAAAAATAAAATTAATTTTTATCTACAAATTAATTTTTATTTTTTTATTTTCCTTCTAATTTAAAGAGAAAATTATCGGAATTCTTTTTCCTTATTTTCCTTTTTTATTTTCAAATAAAATATTTTTTGCTTATTAATATTAATTTAGTTTTTTTTTCCTTCTATATGATATTATCTGAAAATATAATTGTTTTTTTTCATTATAATCCGCACGATGCGTATGGCAATATTAAAAGATGGAATAATATTTTATAATATCATTAAAAAATAGTAAAATTATATAATAAAATGATAAATTGTATCTTATTGAGATATGCTGAAAAGTTGCAATATAAGATATATCTTCTTAAGTATCACGCAAAACTTTTCATAAGTATGCAATAAGCAAAAGTCATGCATAGTATGACATACATGAAAAAATGTATATGCGCTATTAATATATTTTTCAATAGTGATAATAATTTTGAGGAAATAAGAAATTAAGCATTTTTTTATTTTATATTTATGATTTATTATAAATGATATAAATGATTGTTTATTTATTTGAAATATTAATGTATTACTTATTTAGTGTAGTGTGTTCTAAGCATATGGATGTCCTACTTTTTAAAAATTACCTTATTCGTACATTTTCATATCTCGTGTCTCGTGTATGTGCAACCTAACTTTTGGTATATGAGACTACTCCTTTGACCAAGCTAATCAATCAAGGTTTTTCTTTTATTATCAATAAAAATAAAGTGTTTTTTAATTTACTTTTGTGTTGTTGAAATAAGAAATTAAGTATTTTTTTAAATTAAGTATTTTTTTATTTTATTTTTATGATTTGTTGTAAATGATTGTTTATTTATTTAAAATATTAATATATTACTTATTTAGTGTACTATATTCTAAGCGTGTGGATGCCCTACCTTTTAAAAAAAATTGTCGTACTCGTTTCCATGCAACATAGCTCTTGGTATATGAGAGTACTCTATACACTAAGCTAATCAACCAAGGTTTTTTTTATTACTAATAAAAAATGAAATGTTTTTTTTTTTTTTTAATTTGTGTTTGTGTCATTGAAATAAGAAATTAAGTTCTTTTTTTATTTTGTGTTTATAATTTATTATAAATGATTGTTTATTTATTTGAAATATTAATGTATTACTTATTTAGTGTACTATGCCCGTTCTAAGCGTGTGGATGTCCTACATTTTTTAAAAATTATCGTATCTCGTACGTTATTACATCTCGTGTCTTATGTTTGTACAATCTAACTCCTGGTATATGAGACTACTCCATACACTAAAATAATCAACTAAGATTTTTTTATTCCCAATAAAAATGAAGTGTTCTTTTTTTTTTTTTTAATTTGCTTTTGTGTCATTGAAATAAGAAATTTAGTGTTTTTTTATTTTATGTTTATTATAAATGATTGTTTATTTATTTTATTTATTTGAAATATTGAATATATTAATTAATTTAGTATTACTAAATGTCCCGTTTTAACGCGTGTGAATGTCCTACATTTTTAAAAAAAAATTATCGGGTATCTCATACGTTCTTGATCTCAATGTCTTATGTTTGTACAATCTAAGCTTCTGTATATGAGACTAGCTTCCATAACCAAATAATTAAACATAAGATTTTTTTATTAGCCAATAAAATGAAGTGTTTTTTTTTTTTTAAATTTGTTTTGTGTTATTGAAATAAGAAAATTTAGTTTTTTTTTATTTTATATTTATTATAAATGATTGTTTATTTATTTGAAATATGAATATATTAATTATTTAGTGTAGTGTGTTTTTAAGCGAGTGAATGTCCTATCTTTTTTAAAAATTATTGTATCTCGTACGTTCCTATCTCGTGTCCTATTTTCATGTAACTCAGCTCCTAGTATATGAGACTACTCTATACACGAAGCTAATTTACCAAGGTTTTTTTATTACCAATAAAAAATGAAATATTTTATTTTTGTGCCCTTGAAATAAGAAATTAAGTTTTTTTATTACTTTATGTTTATAATTTATTATAAATTGTTGTTTATTTATTTGAAATATTAATGACTTACTTATTTAGTATAGTGTGTCCTAAGCGTGAGAATGTTCTATTTTTTAAAAAATTATCGTATCTGTACGTTTCAATTCATATTTCTTAAACTGCTTATATATTATTTATTTAATAGTAATATATTGTTTATTCACACTCTTTTTAAGCGTGTAGATTACTTTTAATTATTTTGTAAGAAGAAATAAATTTATATTAATATATTAAATTAAATGTTAGAGATAATGTTAGAGTAATTTTTTTTTTAGATATTATCCTTGAATAAGAGGGATTTATCTGAAAATATAAAATTATCTGAAAATATAAAACAACTGATCTTTTTATAATTTTTAGAATTATGCTAAATTGTGTGAATTCTAACATCCGTCATTCTATAATTTAAAATAATGTCAAGTGATAAACTGTGTTACTTACATTTGACTTTCATATAAAGCAAATTACCAAGTTTTTATATATTATATAAATAGATATAGATAGACATAAATTTTTCAGTACTGATAATCATTTTGAGTATTTAACTAATTATATTCAAATAAAAAATTAAGTATTTTTTTATTTTATGTTTATTATTTATTATAAATGATTATTTATTTTTTATCATATCTCGTACGTTCCCATTTTTTGTGTTCCGTGTCTGTGCAATCTAACTTCTGGTATATCAGACTATCCTATACGTCAAAGTAATCGTTAAAATAAGAAATTAAATATTTTTTTATTTTGTAGTTTGGGTTATTTGTATTTTAATTTAAACTAATTATACTAAAATAAAAAATTAAGTATTTTTTATTTTTTATAAATGATTGTTTATTTATTATCATATATCCCGTATGTTCGTGTCTTGTGTCAGTGCAACTTAACTCCTAATATAAATTAAGTATTTCTTATTTTATGGCTTGGGTTATTTGTATTTTAATTTAATTTAATGCATTATCTTGATAGTATGTAACTAATAGATATTAGTATGATAAAGATATTATCTAAAAATATAAAACGACTTATCTTCTTATAATTGCTGTCATTACACCTTATCTTCTTACAATCGTGCTAAATAATTATTGTTCTCCTTATACTTGGCAATTTCAGAAGCTTACACTTGGCTTCTGTATAATGCAAACTACTTTGTTTATATATAAACTACTTTGTTTTTATACTATATATATAATATATATGATATATATATATTATGATATATATATATAATATATATATATATACACCCAGGTGTGAGATGGAACGATGGTAATCCATTCTCTTTTAATCAGAGGTCTTGAATTTTAACTCTAGGTATGAAGTCCTTTTAAACACTTAGAAGAGAATATTTTGCGCCTACCAGGCATGAATCCTGGCTAGTCGGCCGGGCCAATGGGCTTCAGATACTCGATGATTAAAATAAAAAATTTTATCGATATTATTAATTCAAAATGAGTTGGATTATTGGCGTCTTGACATGCATGAATTGGTCTACATTGACCATTACTTTCAAAAGTATAATCTAATCTTTAATCTACCTTACTACAAGGGCTAGAAGCAATAGTGATGATCACAATAAGGCCAAAGAAGAAGGAAATAATTGAAATTAATAATGATGTAATTATTTGATAAGAATGAGGAATGTCACATTAATTATGGAAATTAATGAAAAAGTAATATATCTTATAGAATTTTAATTACTAATTTTCATATTGCAAATTGGAATATATGGCCGTAGTCTATTACAGTACTATCAACTAATAAAATGCAAGTCTAATTTCACTTCAAATTAATTTTTTATAAATAAAATTGTAAGAATGCTAAAATTAAAAATCAATGGAGAAATTGTAAAAATGCTAAAATTTAAATAATCTTTTAACGTGAGTTTAATTACCAATTAGACATTTTTTTTTATCGAAATATATAGTGTCTAATTTTAAGTCTATAATTTGAATTTAACTATTGCTTCCCATTTCTTTCTATTTTCCGAAACAACATCCGAAAAAATAAGTTACATACAATTCTCTACTGTAAGGGGATGTAACTCAAATGGTAGATCGCTTGCTCTGCATGCGAGAGGTACAAGGTTTGATCCTTGCATCTCCATTTTTCTTGGATCAAGAACCCCTCATCAGAGAACCAGATGAAACTACATATGGGGCTAACTTATGCTTTTGAATATTGTTGCAGTTGGTTTTCTGTGGTATATATAAATGAAGCTATTGAATTAATACCATATGTTATAGAATTTCTTTCCTGCAATTTTACTAATAAAATTTTGGATAACATACCTAATTCTATTCACATGTTATGAAACATGAGATGCATCTTTCAAATCCAAATGTGAAGCCGGTAAGGGAAACTAGAAGCTCTATCTTGAGGAGAATCGTCTTGCATAAGAGTATCACAAAGAACACTTTTTCCTTTCACAAATCTCTTGTTCGAGGAATTATCATCATAGTACCTGCAGTTAAATATGTGTTACTATCAAATTAAAGGAAGGGTTATATGATTAGTATCAACACGTTATACCTTTTACTATACCCACGTGTTGACCCATTGAATCCATTTTTGATATTTTGGCATGTCCAGCATAGATTGTACAGTACATTATGTGATGATGTAAATTGCATCATTAGGGGATGTAGCTCAAATGGTAGAGCGCTCGCTTTGCATGCGAGAGGTACAGGGTTCGATACCCTGCATCTCCATTTTTTCAGTTTTTGCAATGACTTTGTTTTCAACCAGGACTCCATTCCATTCTGTATTTGAAAAAAATTTAATTTTGTTAGCACATTTATTCAAAGAAAGGAAAATTTTAATTGTATGGTTTTGATACCATGTTGTGATTGTTAGATTGAGAATTTTGCCGGAAAATATAAGAATCCTAACAAAAGAAACAAGAAAAAGAAACTGGTGATAATGTCTGGCTAGCTCAATCTTGGATTCTTCTCTACCCATTTTGGTGAATTCACAATTCTGTTGCTTGGTCTACCTTTTCTCCTCTTTCACAAGTTTTTTTTGTCTTTTCTTTCCTTTTTAAATTAAATTTGATTCGAAATCTAAAATTAAACATTTTCTGTAATTCAATATCTTTGCATGCATTTGATTTGAACAACAAACAAAGAAATTTACTGCATTTGATACAGGAAGATACTAAATTTATTTGTTCCATAAATTTTCAAGAAATGGGAATAAATCCCAATCCCTAATCAAGGATAGGTAGCATGAGCCACTATAGGACTTCTCACTTGATAAACTCCATCTTCCCAAATCAAAGCACCAGACATCACATTTTTAATCAATGTAGCTTCAACTGTCACAACAAAGCACTCCTTTTGCCCAAGAGAATTGAAAGAAAGAACATTTGGTTCAACTTCAATTTTAAGTCCTGCTGTTTCTTTTATAATGGCCTTGTAAGTAGAAACTGGTGATCCAACATTTGTTACAGTTCTATGAAATTTTCGAGTTATGGAGTTGCCAATTTTTGTAGATAGAGCAAAAGAAGGGTAATTTAGATCCCAAACAGTCCCATTTGTTGCCTCAGAGCATGAGCTATCATCTCCAGTAATAAGTTGAAGTAGTTTAGTATTATAACCTTGCCCACATAGAAATTTAACATAATCAACCTCTCCAGCATCATATATTAATCCAGGGTCAGCTGCCATTACAGGATTTATATGTCCTGACCCGTAAGCAAACTCTGCGTCTGCATTATTGTCAGCACTCATGGAAAAAGCTGCAAAGAAGATTAAATGCAAAGGGTCCAAGTAAATCAAGCTAATTGAGTTTAATTGCAAAAAAGTTTGATATCGAATCAATTTTAGTCGAGTCAATAAGCAAACTTAAGCAATAATCCTTTTGTAAATGGTATAGTTAATTCTGTATAGTTAAGGCTGTTTGTGAACTATACACTTACCTGTTGTCATTAGAGCAGACTTAATTGCATCAGCAGACCATGTTGGGTGAAATGATTTAACGTAAGCAGCTACAGCAGAAGCATGCGGGCAAGACATGGATGTACCGGAGATTATGTTGTATGGAACTATTCTGTTATCTCCCTCGTATTTTGTCATGCTAGAAGCTTCAGTCCATGCTGCTAAAATGTCCACTCCAGGGGCAGTCAGGTCAGGCTGCATATACATGATAGTTAATTAAGAGTCAAAAACAATGGAAAGAGCCTGCAAATCATAAATATATTTTTTTTCTCAGATTACCTTGATAATGTCTCTTGTTAATGGATTAGGTCCTCTAGAAGAGAAGGTAGCTACATATGGGGCTAATCGATCCTTACATTCAATACTCTTTAGTATTGTTGCAGTTGGATCACTAGTGAAACGTGAAAAAAAAAACACGCAACCTAATTATATATAATTAAAGAGCTTTATACACATAAGCGATATGAAGAGAATTGCAAATTACCTTGTTGATTTCAGGTACTCCAAAATATGAGCTCCATCGCTCATGCTTAATATAGAAGCTGGTAAAGCAAAACTGAATGACATATCTTTGAAATACCCATTTTGCATTATAGTGCCAACTGCTCCTGCGGCTAGAGCCCCTCTTCCATCCGTTTCAGCATCACATAGAACAATTTTCCCCTCCACCAGAGTTTTGTTCAAGGAACCAGTGCTGCACAACCTGCATTTTCAGTTCAGAGATTGCACATTTCAGTCATCCAATATATATATATATAATTATAATGCTTTAATTAGACTCAACGCTTTTATAACTCTTTTTACCTCGAAGACAATCCGTCATATCCTCCAGTTGTGTTCGGTGCATCTCCACCATAGATGATAGGATACGTAGTATTTCCAAGATCGAAAGTATTTATAGAGAGTCCCTATATTGAGGAAGAGTTATAGTTACATTTATGGTTATGGTTAAAACACAAACTTTAGTTTTAGACTTGTATTCTATCAGATAGTGTCTTGTGTTTTACTGATTGATTATTAGATCTCACCTCATAAATTGCTCCATTACCAATCTTCACTTGACTTACAAACTTTCTATCTATGGTGCTTGCAGCAACAGAAAGTGCCCAAGGCGCGAAATTCATAACTGATTCTGCAAAAGGACCTGAATTGCCAGCAGAATTGGATGTGAGTATACCATTTTTCATCGAATGGAAAGCTCCAATAGCTATTACATCCTGGAAATAGTCCAAAGGCCACCCTCCAACTGAAAGAGAGATTATATCAACTCCATCAGCTATAGCATCATCAAATGCTGCAAGAATATCAGCATCTGAACAACCATCAGACCAACAAATCTTATACACAGCAATTCTTGCAGAAGGAAACCCTCCTCGAGCTGTTCCTGAACCAATGCCTAACAAGCTTGCTTTGTCAACAATGTTTCCTGCTGCTGTTGATGCAGTGTGAGTTCCATGCCCTCCTGAATCTCTTGGCGAAGCAATTTCTCCAGGAGCAATTTCTCTTTCGCTAAGATAATACCGAGCTCCAATTACTTTGCTGTAAAAATATGAAATCAAAAAATGCGAAAGGTTAGTACAATAAATATGTTTAACTACTCTTGGGTGTGTTTCCTACTTGATTCTTTACAAGAAGGGCTTAATGTTTACTTGTTACAAGTGAAATTGGAATTTCCTTGACAAATTCCCTTCCATTTAGCTGGAGGTGGACCAAATCCTTCATCACTAAAACTTGCAGACTCAGGCCAAATACCTGAGTCCAGCATTCCAATAATGACATCACTTTCCTTAGTTGATCTTGTAACATTCAGAGAGAAACCCATGAAGTCCCATGACCTTGTTGTGTGGAGTTTCTTCTTTTGACTAGGAAATACAGACACTACACCTTCCATCCCTGGAACCAATATCAGCTTAAGCTAAATTAACAGAAACTTTAAAAGAAATACTAATTCCAATTTGTGTTGTCTCTGTTTCAACATATAGTCACCTTCCAGTTTCTGCTTTTCTCCTTCAGTCAGCTTAGCAACAAAGCCATTGAAGCTTCTGTGGTAGCTGTGGACCAAATAATCTGATGCCTGGCTGATAAATGCAATTCAATCAACTAAAACAGTTAGTCTCTTTTTACATTTTGAAAATCTAAAGTCTTGTTAAAATGTTAACCTGCCAACAACTTCTTGTAGCTTGTTGATATGAAAATTTGTAGCAGAAAATTGACCCTTTGGACGGTCACCCATGTACACAATATATGTCTGCATACACAAATCAAAATGTCACAGTTAAGTCAATTTTACTAATTTCTATATAGAATTAAATTTATATCTATTGAGCCATAATGAAATATAATATAATCAAAGACATTTCTGTAATGTACTGATTACAATATTTTATATTTCATTACGGAATATCAGACACAGTGTTAAAGAAATAACAGAAAGAAATATGCATGTGGGAGATGAAAATGAATGCCTTTCTATCTCCATCAGCTGTGCCATGGCAATTACTGACAAGAAGACATGCAAGGGTTATGAAAAGAAGACATTGAAGGAAGGAAATTCGGGATGACATTTGAGCACTAATTTTCCTACAGAAATGTGTAAAGAAGAGCATTGCTTATATACAAGTCAAAAAACACTTGTCATTTGACTTTTCCTTTATAGTTTGTGTCATGAAACCATTGGTAAATCCGTCAACGGAGCAAGTCCTTCCAAGGACGGCCATTTGCTAAGCAAAAAACATAAAATACAATGTAATATATTAATATTAAATTAATATATTATATTAATATCAATATTAATATTTTCTTTTAAAAGATAAAATGGCAACTCAAATATATTAAATGCTTAATTCAACCCGTCAACAACTATTAAACATTAATTTTCAAACTAGTTGGAATAATCATTTATTTCCAATAATCCCCTCTATTCAAATTAATATCAATCTTACAGATTGATTCAACCCTTAATTTTATCAAAAATTTCAAAAAAAAAATTAATATAAATAAATATAAACACAAAACTTTTGATGAAATTTTATCAATTGATCTTTCAAAATTACTTTTTTATTTTTTATAATTATTTATTTATATTTATTAAAAATAAAAAATAAAAAAAAATCTTAACCTAAAATATGAAAAAGAGCACTTCATAATTATTTAAGTGTTTAATTATGAATGTACCTGGCCGATGTGGAGATTTATATATATCATTCCCTCAATTATAATAGCATCGCTATAGTGCAAAATAGCAACAGCGGAAATAAGTGATTTTTTTTTTATGTGGCACTCTAAATTTTTTGTTCGGTTACTGGTTGATTTCAATTTAAACCTCCGACCTGCATGAGAATTCACTTACAACTTCAACCAATTATTTTTATTTTTTCAGAAGAAAAGAAGTAAATTTAAAAGACAAGACGTTAATATTATGTTGTTCATAGACAAAATGTTTATTTGTTTATTTATGTTTTTATTTCTGTGAGGAAATATTCGGTTATCTCTTAATTTATTTGAATAGCAAACGACATTAATTTTTTATTAAAACTATAATAATTTTTACGAAGTATGCTGACCCTCATATATTGAACAATAGAGTACATATTCGTAATACAACTTAAAACAATATTTTTTGAAGATTACAATTTTATTCATTTTCTATAATTTTATAATATGTTTTTTATTTATATTTATAATTGTCAAATATATCCATCACAGGAGGAAATTCAAAAACATATCCTTGTGTAAATTTAAAAAAGAGATGGAGAATAAGGAAATTTAAACTAAATATTCATTTTATTAATGAATTTGAAGCACTATTAATGCAGATTTTCACATTACGAAAATACCTCAAAAAGAAAAATTAGGAGGGAAGAAAACAACAATAGGACTCCTAACTTGATATATTCCATCATCCCAAACCAAAGAAGCAGAAGCCATAGAACTAACAATGTTTCCTTCAACTGTAAGTGTAAAAGATAGGTTTTGACCAAGAGAAGTAAAAGCTAAAATGCTTGGATTTACTTCAATATTAAGTCCAGGAGGGGAAGTCACAGTGGCCTTATATGTAGAATTAGCTAACCCAACATTTGTTACTGTCCTGTTAAAAACCCTACTAGTAACTAATGTTGAATTTCTAGTAGAAAGTGCAAAAGAAGGATAATTTAGATCCCAAACTGTTCCATTATTTTCCTCAGAACAAACACTAAAATCCCCAGTAACTTGTCTTAGACGACCTATATCATATCCTTGTCCACAGAGAAATTTTATGTAGTCGATTGGCTCAGCATCATATACTAATCCAGGATCTTTTGCCTTCAGAGGATTTATGTGGCCAGAACCATATGCAAATTCAGCATCAGAATTCCATTCAGAACTCATTGGTGAAGCTGCAAGTGAACCGAAAAAAGTAATTATAATTTTGCTGGAGAGTTGTTAACTATTATAATATGATCTTACCAGTCGTCATAATAGCAGACTTGATAGCAGAAGGAGACCATGTGGGGTGATATGATTTGATGTAGGCAGCTACTCCAGTTGCATGAGGACAGGCCATTGATGTTCCTGATGTGATTTTGTAAAGCAGAAATCTATTATCACCATCAAGTCCAGTTGCTGAACGAACTGGAGACCATGCAGCTAGGATGTTAACTCCTGGTGCAGCTATATCTGGCTGCAACAACGTTGAAAGTTTTTCCTTATGTATTATAACAATCGAAACGCTATAAAAAAATAGTTTAGTCTAGTGGTTGAAGTGCAATAAACCCCACTCTGGTGATCACAGGATCGAGTAAAATCCATATAGATTACCTTGAGAATGTCAGGTGTAATTGAGTTAGGACCTCTTGAGGAAAAGTAGGGGACAAAAGGGGCTATTGGATTATTTACTTCAATGCTCTTATTTATAGTAGCTATAGCGTTGCTGCAAATTTAATAATATGAAGGTTTCATTAGCATTATAACAAAAATTGCATAGTTTGGTTCTTTTAGTAGATGGTGAGCTGATAATGTATACATATACCTGGTTGATCTTATATATGAAAGTATACTGTTATTCTCGTCCCCGCTGTCACCAATATAAGATGCAGGCAAAGGGTAATTATAAGCACGATGTTTGTGGCTCCGTCCTTTCATCACCGTGCCTATTGCTCCGGCCAGCAATGCTGTTTCTCCATTGATCCGGTCATCGCAAAGAACAATTTTACCTTTTACTAAATCTGGATCCAGGGAATTTTCTTCGCACAAGCTGCAATTCATTAATAAATGTTTGAGCACATATTGCTTCCCTAACCATATTACACATAGGTTCTTGGAATATTAAAGATTAGTGGCTAAACAAATAATTTCTTTAATTTTGCTCTTATGTACAAATACCTATAAATAAATATACCAAACAAACAAATATGTTTTTAATGGTGTTCATTAACTTAATAATTTCCAATCAAAACAACAGAATAAGAAATGATAATTAAAATTTACCTAGACTGAGCAGGAGTAAAATTTCCATCCTTATTTGGTGCGTCTCCTCCATAAATCAAAGGATACATTGTTTGGCTTAGGTCAAAAGTGTTTATAGCAATACCCTATTATTAAATAAAAATAAAAAATTAATTAAATGTATAGGCTAGTGATAAATGTATATACGGTTTGGCAATAGATCAAATTCGAATCACCCTCCTTCAATATTTAAAAAAAAAAAAAAAAAAAAAAAATAGAGTAGTGAATAAAGTGTGATATACAGGTTTGGCAATAGATCAATCATTCGAGATCACCCTGCGTAGTGATCAGACAATACTTAAAAAAAAAAAAAAAAAAAAAACATCATTGTAATGCATAGTGTAATTAAAGTTTTAAAAAAAAAAAAAAAAAAAAAAAACCATCATGTAATGCATGTGTATTAAAGTTTAAATTCCAACCTTGTGCGAGAAATGAATAAAGGCTAATTTGGTCTTTAAATTTCACAATAAAATAATGAAACAAACCGAACTGAACCATACCTCATAAATCTGGTTATTTCCTAGTTGCACCTTAGATATGAACTTCCTGTCAATGGTGCTAGCAGCTACTGAAAGATACCAAGGAGCACATTTTGTAATCGATGAAGGATCAGGACCAAGATTACCAGCAGAAATTGATACAAATACACCATTTTTCATTGCATGAAAAGCTCCAATAGCATATGGATCCTTGAAATAATGTTCGGGACTTTCCTCTCCAATTGAGATAGAAATGATGTCCACTCCATCTGCAATTGCATCATCAAAAGCTTTAAGAGTGTCTCCATCCTTGCAACCTTTTTCCCAACATACTTTATATACTGCAATACGAGCTGATGGAACTCCTCCTTTGGCAGTTCCTAATCCAACACCTAATACACTTGCCTCGCTAACTATGTTACCGGCTGCTGTTGATGCTACATGTGTTCCATGGCCTTTAGTATCTCTAGGAGAGATATCGTCTGAAGGGCGAAATGATCCACTTTCACGATAATATTTTGCTCCAATGATCTTACTGCAGGATGAGCATTATAAGTACAGTATCAAATCAATTAAGTATAGTTTTGAATAAGTTTTAATAAGCTAAAATATGTGTGTGGTAATGAAGATTTACTTGTTGCAGGTGAAATTTGATGAGACTTGGCAGCTGCCCTTCCATCTACTAGGTGGTGGACCAAATCCTTCATCATTAAAAGATTCAGATTCTGGCCAAATTCCTGAGTCAAACACACCAATAATAATGTCACTTTCAAGAGTTGCTCTTTGGACTTGCTGAGAAAATCCCAAGAAATCCCAAGACCTTGTTGTGTCAAGTGTCCTCACTTCACTAGGGAACACTGATACAACATTGTCCAGTCCTGTACATAATTAAAAAAAAAAAAAAGATTAATCTTCTATCATAAAAAGAATGACTGTATAGTGACAAATGAACCTAACTGACCAGCTATTTTTTGTGCTTCATCCTCAGTAAGTTCTGCAACAAACCCATTGAATGACCTTGTGAAGCTATGATGAAGAGATTTTGGAGAAAAATTGCTGCAATTGTTCATTTTCATTCAATTTATGTGGTTAGTATACTTTGCAATTGCTAAACAATTTTATACTATATTTGGGTATTGATTAAACTTTTAATCCCTTATATTATGAGATAAGCACTCGACTAGAATGGCTTTCTACGTAATATAAACCTGCCAATAACTTTCTGAAGCATGCTCAGATGGTGAAACGATGACATAGCAAATTCGCCTTTGAGTTGTTCTCCCATGTAGACGATGTAAGACTGCAAGATCCATACCAAAGATTCATCAAGTTCATATTACAGTATATGTATAGCAAAAATTAATCTAACTATAAAAGATAGAAGCAATAGTTAATTTGGAGATTTAACACAAAAAAGAAAGAGCCATCTCATGCCTTTCTAATGTCCCGAGCAGCTGTGATGCCTGAGATAAGTAGAGCAAAATTAAAACTATTTAGCAAGAGAAGCCATGCAGACATTTTGATCGTCATTAATGCAGAGCTTAGCTTAAAAATAAACTTGTTTAAGTAAGTTTTAGCGCTGAATCATATGAGAATTGCAACAAGCTTTTATAAGAGAAAAAATTGAGTTCCTGCCAAATGATTAATATTAATTTTAAAAAAAAAAAAAAAAATCATACATATTTTTTATTATTTACTTTTTTATGATTCGATAGCTTCAAGGTTTACCTGAAAATGATGAAATAAAATAAAAACGTCAATCGCTCCACAACAAAAGGAAAAACCCAAATCAATTCCGGCTCCAGAAAATGAAATCTTGATAGGGTTTTAATCACATTTGGCACTAAATGACAGTTTATATGGTAGCATTAAAAAGGAATAACTAGTAAGAGATAAAGATATAATTCTTGTCCTTCTTGCTCAGCTACCATTGATGAAGCTTTCAGACTAAAATTAGAGGCCCTGTGTGTCTCCATATATGGCGGCAGAAAACATTTGCTATTAATTATAACGTAAACTGTGTTGACTATCAGCACATGAAATGTGAAGACATATTTGGCTTTTTTTCTGAAAAATTACTTAATTTTAAAAAATATTTTTTAAAAGAAAACATTTTCCTTAAGATATTTTTGCCATGTATATAATAAAAATTAATAAAAAAAAATATTAGTATATATATTAAAAATAAAAATAAAAAGAAGAAGAAAGAAAGAAATTTCACAAGTTTCTTATAAGTGCAGCTTGAAGAGTTATTGCTCAAATTCAAATCATCTGTTCTAATATTGTTCTAGGCAATAGCGAATTTGTACGTGCTTCATTCAATTTTGATGTGGGGTAAGGGTTGGCCGAGTCCAGACGGACACCGTCCTCAACGCGTTCTTTTGTTTCTTTATTGGGCTATGGGCCCTGTAGCCTTTTTGGTGTTTAAGCCTATATGTAGGGGAGGCCATATTACGGTTCAGGAACCGGAACCGGTGGTTCGAACTGGTCTGAACAGTAACCGAAATTGGAATCAATTCGAACCGAAACCGGATATTTCCGGTTTGGTTCTGGTTCCAGTTTTGTTGGAACCGCAAACCGGCGGTTCCACAAACCGGTTGGAACCAGATGGAACCGCCGGTTCTCCGGCAAATTAGAACCGCCAGTTCGAACCAGTTTGAACCGACGGTTCTAGCTGTTAGAAACTGTCAGTTTTTTTTTTAATTTTATTGTGAAATCTCTTAATTACCCCTCCTAACAACCATAAATGGCTACATAACGGCTAGTTTCAAGGGTATTTTTGGAAAAATAATTTTTTGGATTTATTATAAATACCTCATTTCAAGCCCTTTTTTTTTTTAACTTATGTTTAAACTTTTTTAAACAAAAAATAAATTCAGTTGAAGACTTTTTTTTAA
Organism: Jatropha curcas; assembly: GCF_014843425.1. The sequence continues at coordinate 2,537,750 of NW_023591078.1, read as the reverse complement.
AAAAATAATTAAGTTCAAGTCTTTAAAAAAATAAATTTGGCACGGTTAGTAGTGAAAAGCACGCTTTTGGTTTTATTGACATTGATAGCATTTAGATAATGAATTTATTTATTAGAGACAAAATAGAATACAGAACGAGAACATAGGTGATTCAGAAGATAAGATAGAATAGGGATTCGAGTGATGTAGAAATAATGAAGAAGAAATTAAAATGTGAAGCAGTTTTTAAATAAATTCAGTTGAAGACTTTTTTTTAAAAAAATAATTAAGTTCAAGTCTTTAAAAAAATAAATTTAATTGAAGCATTTTTTAATTTTTTAGGTGTATTTTGTTTAGAAATAACTTTCACAAATTTATTAGATTTTGAAAACTGGTTTTCAAAATTTAAAATTTAAAATTATGCGATTGCCGGAAAACCGGTCGGAAAATTGATCGGAACCGTCGGTTTTGAAACCATACCGAAACAGGAATTGGAACCAGAACCGTTCGGTTCCAAATCAGAATCGAAACCAAAAATTTTCAGTTCGGTTCCGATTTCAATTTTTTTGGAACCGGAACCGCCGGTTCCGGAACCGTGGCCACCCCTACTATATGGATGTTCGTGGCTGGCACTTGGCCCTTGGCAACGAGTGGTTTGATTGGCAATTCTCAATATAGCAATTCAATATAGATAAGCGAATCACTTACGGTGGTTTGATTAGTCTTCTTATGTAAGATTGAAAATTTATTTAATTCGATCCATCCCGATTTTGACAGATTCTTTACCACTCGTATTGAATTCGGATTCAAGTATTTTGAGTACCCGCTACTCATTACTCATTTAATTAATATTCAAAAAATATTTAAATAATATTTTCTTTCAAAAGAAAATTATATATACACACCGTTCTAATTATAATTAATGCTATACTTATATTTAATTTTTATTAAGTCAATTTAATAATTTTTACTTATTTTTTTAAAAAATTAAAAATAAAAAATATTTTTAATGTTAAACAGATATTAAACAGAATTGAGTATTTAAAAACAGATAATTATAATTAGTTTCGGGACAGGTTCGGGTATTAAAGGTGAAATTCTATATAGGTTTGGAATTGATTTAAATATCTAATTCATAATCGAGTTCAAGTTCGGATAATATATTTTAAGCGGATGTTTGACCCGCTACCATCCATAATCCTATGTCTTGTAGAAAAATGTGAGAAGCGAGATGTTTCGAATTCAAATCTTCTCCATTATAAAATTTATTATCAATTTAATAAATATTATTCAAAGAAAAAGCTACCATGTTATATAGCCGGTAATATGATTTCGGTCTACTAGACTTCTTATGTGTTAAAAAAAAAAAAAAAATCCCAAGCACATGAATAATGAACTCAACCGACAAAAAAAAACAAAACATTTAGCTTTAATCCCTCATCTCATACTTCCAATTTTCATAATGGAAAAAATGCAATTACTCTTGTTGGGAAAAATTACGCAAAATCCCCTTTATGAAGGAGCAAAAGAAAATAATAACACACAATTTGATAACGGAGTTCGGCCAATATTGCCTACGTCTCGATACGAGTTCGACAATATTCCTCTTACGTCTCCGCACTGCACAGCCTTTTATAGGAAGCAATAAATATTTTACATACACTCACAAACTCTTCAAGAAGATCTTAAATTCTCTTCTTGAATATCTACTCTATTTTTCCTCAAATTACCTCGGGCTCGCTCAAATTGCTACTCACTCATCTATTCCTTATGTTACTGAGATGAAGAAAACCTCTCTATTAAGAGAGGTTTAAACCTGCGTCCACACGAGAAGTAAACGCGCCACCGAATCCTAAACGGCTCCCACGCGAAAACAAAATTTCTTCTCCTTTTTATTTCTTCAAACGTGTGGGTCCATAAGTTGGAGGGACCCACAGTAATGACTTAACAATCTCCCACTTGAAAATGATTTAAATCTGTTTCACACATCAACATAGCACACGCTTCTCTGGTCTGTTTATTCTAAGCAGGCCAACTGAAGTCGAGCACAAACTTCGTTGTCAATGGTACACCGTTGTTACATATCTGCCGGATTCTTACTTCTGGACTTTCTTTCCAGTATTAACACATCAATCTCTAAAGAAGAATCAGATGAAGTGATACGGCAGTCCATATGCTTGGTTCGAAGTGAAAATCTAGAATTCTTTGCAGTGGTAATATGCACTTGGATATCAACATGTCAAAATTTATTTCTGTGAATCCAACTCCTTTAGACAACAACCTGAAGCCATATCAGCTCTTAGCTGTCGTCACTGGGCACATATATTCAGCTTCTAGTTGTGGATAGAGGCACAATCTTCTGTACCTGTGACATTCCACTAACAGCTGTAGTACCAACAGGTTGGAAAAATATAACCGTGTGCTTCTTCGTGATCCAATGTCCTCCATAGTCTCATAACATACGCTTGTACTTTTAGTTTCTGCCTTAAAAGTAACAAACAACTTGTTCAGTAGTGCGCCTCGTAGATAGCAATCCACTTTACAGCGTTCCCAATGAGCTTTCCTGGATTGACATATACCATGCTAACACATACCACGCATGACAGATCTGGTCCTCGTTACATACCATTAGCATCATCAAACTCTAAGCTGAGAAGCAATAAGGAATTTTCGCCATGTCTTTCTACTCTCTTCGTCTGATGGGGATGGTCTTGGGATAAGGCGAAAATGTAGCAAGGGTGTGCTGACCGCTTAGCATATTATGTTGAATTCTTTGCAATAGCAGAAGATGAGATCCGGCTGAATAATTGCAAAGGAGCATGTTTGCTATCTCCGTGATTTGCATCCAAGAATCTTTTCGCGGACCCTAATACCTTCATGATCAATCTTTGAACAATTGCTTACTTCAGTTTCCTGATATCATCCATATTGAACTGTACTAAAAAATCATAACAAAAGCAGTAGAAGATATAAACTGGACTGTATCTTTGAAGAACAACAGTGGTGCATTGACTCTGGAACCTTCCATATGGTGCATAGAAACTGCCGAACTTATGTGTACCAGACTGTCTTGGAGCTTGTTCAGTCCAATAAAGTCTTCTGAGTTAGGCACACAGTATCCTCTTCCTTTATCTGAGAATCCTTCCGGCTGTACATGTTATACCCTATCCAAGTTCCGTGACAGAAACGGGCCTTGTCATTTAACGTCCAACTGCTCAAGTAGAGCCCTCACTGGCAACAATATTCAAGCACAGCCTGTATAGTTAGTGAGTTTTACAACCGGTGGCAAATAGGTCGGTGTAGTCACCTTCCTTCGCTGGAACAGCTTGACTACACAGTTCGCCGTCTTTGGATCTCTACGAACCGATCACTGTTTGCCCTTTCACGTCGAGACACGACCCAGTATGTTTGAAGTTGCCATCATCGCGCCGCAGACGGAAGCTCAGTCGTTTCCATGTGTGAATGGAGATTAAGACTGGCCATGTCATCGCTTGTCCAGTCGGCAAGCTCCACTGCTAGGCGATCTACCGGTTTGACAGAGCTTCCTCAAAGGCATTCCAGGTCTCTTTTGCCATCTGTAATAACTAAATAATTATATCAGCTTTCTGTTAGGGTGTTGGAGACGGTCAGTTAGAACGTTCATAATGCTTGGGAGGAATTTGGTGGTGTGTGATCGATTCCTCTTAATGAGGATTCTTAATAACTGCATTCGGCGACTTCTGAGATGATGCGTCGCGACTCGGGATACAGAACGACCTAAGGCCCACTCTAGCTGAGATTCAGCGGCAACTGTGTCATTGTTGCTTCGGTACATCATTCACTGTCATAAAGACTACATCTCTCGGCGATTACTTTCATGTTCTCACGCAGAGGCGGATCGACAAACCCATCAACGCCATAGCCGTGAAAATGCATGTCTTCATTTGGATCAAGCGTTTATTCTGCGTAGATGATGCAACCGTAATGCCATATGCTAGACAAGACCGAAAAACTCAGTAAAGTGTGAGAGTTTTTATACTGTGCTTTCACCCATCACCTTATTCTGGAGATTGTGCTCACAATGGGACCGACGAGTGACCTCCGGTGAGGTAAGTAAAGCTGTAGTGTTGACTGCTTCTGCCAGAACTGCTTTGGAAGCCTGATTGTTACCAACGTAAGCTTCATGGCTCTTTCTGTCAACGTTCGAGCTTCATTGGCGCATTCAGCTAGAAACCATTATGTTGAGCGGATATGCCGGCTGCACGGTCCTCACCATGCTGAGTTCACTATGCTCATAGCACGAATTTTCTTGAAAGACTGTGTTCATCATCAACCACCATTGCAGGTCTGAGTACCGTTAATTCTTCATCCGTACTCATTTCAAACCATAGCTTCCAATATATTGAAAGCATCAAATACTTCTTGATCTTATCTTTAGAAAGTAAAACCATACTTCGAGAAGTGAATCACATAAAAGTCTACAAATAGTGTTTTCCACGCAGATGGATGTAGAAACATGTAGTGGTGCAGCGACATCGAAGTGAACAAGCTACAAGTTTCTCTTCTTTGGGGGTTCTTCCTATTTGCTGAAAGCTGACTCTTTTCTGCTTTCAAAAATAAATGCAGTCTTCCACACATTAATTTCAATATTGACTGAATAGCCCATGGTAGTCGTTCCCTGTGAGCGGGAGAGAGAATCCTCAAGTATTCCTTCATACTCATTGAATTGCCAAGCCTCGTGGTGCATAGATAATTGGGAGTTTCAACTTGCTGCAACAGCAGATGGAAATACGGTTGCTGCTCCGCTGTGCTGTAAAGAATACCACTCTTACTTCCACGACAACCATGCATGCTAACCTATGTAAATCATTCAATTACGAGGGTGGAAAGGGTCGATGAGTGATAGGCGTGGCGCATCAAGTCTGACTCTAACTTGAATAAGTCTTTCTTCAGGTCAGAAAAATATTTGTCGACATCGCTTCAATCTCCATTAAGACCATCAACTTATCTTCAATGACTCCTTACAAAACAATTACATGGTTGCATTAACGCCCAAGGTATAGGCTTTCCAAAGTTTTACCAGGGGCATACCTTTCAAGGATGTCTTTTGTGAGTGCATGGCCGGAGTCTAAAACCCAAGACTCCTGCTTGCTTTCCAAAGAGCATATAAGTGCATCATCTTCTCCTGAGGTGGATGCAACATTTGCCTCTAACTTTCCCTCCTGGTGTTTAGGTTCATTCTTGCACTGATTTTTGTAGTGACCAGTTTTTCCACAATTCCAACATGCAATGGTCTTTGTGCTATTGAAATTGCTAGGATTCCTGGATTTGGACCTCCTGTCCTTTGACTTGCCTCGGTAGTTCGATCTACCGTGTCCATTCCCTCTGGTTGAATTTCTTCCTCTTGATTCTGTATGCAAGACTGAAGAAGTTGAAGGTTCACCTGACTCTCTCCGTCGGATCTCTTCACTGATCACTAAAACTAGTCCACGAAATCATCAAATTTTAGACTCTCTTGCTCCGGACGAGCTATCTCAACGCTGTGACAGTAGCATTCAACTTCTGGTCGCAGAAGGACAAAATAAATCCAATGCCTCGACTCTTAAACAAATTCCAATCAACTATGAAATCAATTGGGTTTCACTCGGTATTGAGTGTCATGAGAGTTGGGCCCCCGAAGGTTTCGTCTGATTCGTAGATTGAAATAACGCCTCATCAAGTGAACTTTATTTCGCCGATGGCTTTTCGTAACATATTGAAAGAGCCGCCATAGAGACCCGGGTGGCTTTCTTTATGCATGTGAAGGCAACATTACGGGAAAAGGGTTAAACGAATAAGTGCCGAGCTTGTCTATCTGAGAAGATCAATTCTTCTTCATAGCTCTGGCTCGTTCTAGAGAGAGGTTGGAAAAGACCTTTTGAACGATAATCCTCTAGCATTTTTTCCAAAAAAAAATTGCACCGTCGAATTCAATACGACCTTTCCTTCATCTGCAGCCATCGACTGCCTCGATCTAACTCCGCTGATTGTATATACTGAATAGTGACAGTAAACGTAAATAGTAACCGTAGTACTTAAATATAACTATCCGTGAATAGTCCTGGCTTAACAGGTGTCGGACTTAGCAACAGATACTCTAGATAGTACTATTCACCACCATTTGCGTTACTTTGTTTACATTCACCACAGTCGATCGAGCGGACAGCACCGATGGACTCGTCGTAATTTTCTTATCGTCGTGGTATATTTGTTTTCAAAATATATCCACGGATCCGGTACCACTATCTGACCCGCTAGACCTGCCGAAACCTTCGGCTCTGATAATACCAGTTGTTGAGAAAAAATTACGCAAAATCCTCTTTACGAGGGAGCAAAAGAAAATAATAACACACAATTTGATAACGGAGTTCGGCCAATCTTGCCTACGTCTCCGGACTGCCACAGATCTTTTATAGAAGAAAAATAAATAGTGTTTACATACACTCACAACACTCTTTCAAGAAAAATTAAGTTTAATTTTTCTTCTTGAATAATATCTTCTTTATTTTTCTCTCTCACAATTGCTCTCACTCTCTCTCTTTTTTCTTATTGGTGTGTATTGAAGAGGAGAGAAGGACGCGTAAATAACGCGTCCACCGATTCTTAACGCGTCCACCGAAAACAAATTTTCTTCTTCCTTTTTATTTCTTCAAACCGTGTGGGTCTCATATGTTGGAGGGACCCACAGTAATACTTTAACAACTCTTAATTGAACTTCACAACATTCAACATTTTACAGCTCTTGCAAACTAAAACGCATTTCCTTTAACCTATTTTGGGGCGAAAAAAAGACTATCTATATCTTAAATTGAAATTTAAAGTGGCCAGGAGTTTCGCTCCTTAACCCAAATGAAAAGCCGTTTTAAATGCCTTTCCGTCCGTTATTCTGTTTTCAGTTCTCTCTCTTGCAAAACGCCTCTTCTCTCCTCTGCACCCAAAAATTTACTTTTCAAATTCAATTTGTTTTCTTTGTCTTTCTTTTTATGGTAAGTTTCTATTAAATGGCTTTTAATGCTTAATTTTTTCGTTCTTTGAAACATGAATGGATCTGATATATGTAGGTTTTGAAGAAGACGAAGTAATCAAATGAAATGGCGTACAAGGTGGATCACGAGTACGATTATCTGTTCAAGATTGTACTGATTGGCGATTCAGGTGTTGGTAAATCCAACATTCTTTCTAGGTTTACTCGTAATGAGTTTTGCTTGGAATCCAAGTCTACTATCGGTGTTGAATTCGCTACAAGGACTCTTCAGGTATTCCTTTTTTCTAATTTTCAAATCCGTGAATTAGGATTTTTTTTTTCCTTTTTTCTTTTTTGTTTGTAATTGATCAATTTCTTGTTTGGAATCATTCAATTGATATGCTTTTTTTTGTTCCTTTTTTAATTGTAAAATATAAGTTTTTAAAGTCTTTTATCATTTTTTTTAGGATTTGAATATCTGTTTTACCAATTTTTTAGATATTTTTATTTGAAGATTCTATTTTCAATTATGTGGTAAGGAAGAGCATATGTCCTCTTGGAAAAGAAGGGGGGGGGGAGAATGCAAAAGTCTTTTAAATGTGGATTGTGTCTAGTGGGATATGAACTTTATTCTCCAATAAAGAATGTGCATATGAGGGGGGGGGGGGGGGGGGAGAATGCAAAGTCTTTTAATGTGGATGTGGTCTAGTGGATATGAACTTTATTCTCCAATAAAGAATGTGCATATGAATTTTGGTACAGTATTTGGAGTTTGCATTGTATGATGACAGCTTAGAATTTCAAAGATTATTCTTAGAATAGCCATCGTATATTGTTCTTATTTAGAAATTGGAACTTAACTAGATTGATATTCATTGAGAAATTGATGTGTTGGAATTTCTCAATACATTACATCAGATTAATTTTAATATCACTTTCCAAATCTTACTTTTGATATGTAATTATGTTTTAATTGGATGATGGGCGTGAAATAGTGAACTTCTGAATTGCATTTGCTTATGCATACAAAGATGTACCCATATGAGGAAACTTTTCAGTCTCCTTCAGCCTGAAAGAATAATTGCCTGCTTATGAGATATTGAATTTAGTCTAAGAGCTAGTAAGCATTGAAGTTGGAAATTACTGTTTCAAAAACAACATATCAGATGCTATTGGAAAAATTATTTTAAAATTGTTGTTAAGCTGTTTGGAAGTTTTGCATAAGAATGCTAAAACAGACAGTTGACTGTTTTTCTAAAGCTTAGAGTTCTTAAAGTTGTTTGTCTTCTTGAACCATTACTTGTTAATTGAGATGGATTAAAAGTTGTTGAATCCCTTGGTTTATTGAGTTTGAGAAACTTTGATGCAGGTAGAAGGGAAGACAGTTAAAGCACAGATATGGGACACAGCTGGTCAAGAAAGGTATAGAGCCATAACAAGTGCATACTATAGAGGAGCAGTTGGTGCATTGTTGGTTTATGACATAACAAAGAGGCAAACATTTGACAATGTTCAAAGGTGGCTGCGCGAACTTAGGGATCATGCAGATTCCAACATTGTGATTATGATGGCTGGAAACAAATCTGATCTGAATCACCTGAGAGCAGTCTCAGCAGAAGATGCTCAAATGTTAGCTGAGAAAGAAACTCTTTCATTCCTTGAAACTTCAGCATTGGAAGCTCTTAATGTTGAAAAGGCATTTCAGACTATTCTGTTGGATATTTATCATATTATTAGCAAGAAAGCACTTGCAGCACAAGAAGCAGCAAATTCAACTGGAGTTCCTCATGGTACTACAATTAATGTCGCCAATCTGTCAAGTAATGGGAACAAAAGACCTTGCTGTTCGAATTAGCCAAAAAAAAAGTCTTATTTTTATCCATTTGACAGATAAGATCAAACCCCTTTTCACCTTTCTGTCATATACTCTTTCGAGAGGTTTATATAGTTCATTAGAACCGTCCACAATGAACAAAACAACTTATTTACCAATTGAAAGCTTGTGTTTAAGCACTTGCATACTGGAGGAAAATAACAGGAAAACCTCTACAGTATAGGTAAAGAAGGTTTTTGTAATTAAGTTTAGTTCATTATTTTGTGACCCATGTGTAATCTTTGATTCTTTGAATTTTAGGGATGGTGCATTTGATCTAAATTAAAAAGAATTGCATAATTCTTTTGTGTGCAATTTGCTTTGTCTTCTGTATGAATTGTTGTTTTCGTTATCAGTAATTAAACTTTATCATGGAGGAGTTTTGCCAATGAAGCCTTAGCCTCGTAGCTAAGATGGAGGTAATCAAGACTTAAAGGGGTTCAACTCCTACCCCCACCCACTACCATTTGTCACGTAATATTGTTAATGTAATTTCTGCCCTTATCGGGCTTCGCAATCGGTAATCTACCCTCAGTGGGCTTGTCTTGTATTCTGCTTTAGGATGAGTTTCAGAATGTATAAAGTAACTCTTGTTAAAAAAAAATAAATAAATAAAGTGAAAACAGTAAAGAATAGGTAATTAAATAAACTATTTAAATTAAGGGTGAATATGGAGTCAGAGAACAGTATTTTAGTGCCAAGAAATTATAAAGAAGAGAAAAAGAGAATATTATAAGCAAGGGAAGTAAATATAGATATAGTCTATAGATATTTGTATTTACAGAGTCTATTTTAATTATTTTAATAACTAAATATTAAAAGTTAAACGTACGCTACGAGCGAGTATAACAGAGTTGCGGGTCGGAGCCTTATACGTAGACATTATATTAATAATGAAAATATGGAAATTTAAATAGACATGCTTTTTTAACTTCTTATGTGCGGTAATGGCTTTTGCTGTTTTGCAAAAGAAAGTATCTACTTTTGCAGTTCCACTTTGAGCGAACAAATGCCACATGAAAATTAAAAAAAAAATAATAAAAAAAAAGGTTCTTAATTTAAAGATCTAACAGAGTGGATTCCATAATATATAATTATTGTATTTAATTTTAATATTATCTTCATAGCATTATCAGCTGACCTTACTGGTTTCAACTATGATGTTCTAATGTGTCCTTGCCATAATATAAAATGTTCAGTAGGACTGAGTGAGATCCAAAAGAGAGAGAATTGAAAATTTGGAAGTGGGTCGAGTAGAGGTAAACCTCTCATTTGGTGCAGGGTTGGAGCTTCATTTGATTGGTGTTGTATGTATAGACCATAAACTGAGTCGAGACAGATCAAATAGTAATAATGAATTCGAGTTTGAATATATTTTTAACGAGCCGAACTCATTTCAATTTAAATTTAAAAGTTAAATTTGAATTCACCTTGTTTGAAAAATTATATTTTTGTTTAATATTTTTTCTTTTGCTAAGTAACTCCTGAGAAAATCATGAAGAATCCTTGAAATTAATGGCAAAATCCAATTTGTTTGTCCTTTAATCCAAGAATCCGACTTAATCATCAAAACAGAAAATGTTGGATCATAATTTATTAATATCATTAATAATATTAATTCAAGTTCTATTAATGATAATCAATTACCCTAAAAAATTTTCTTTAAATAAAGTAATTAATTCCAACTTAGCAAAATAGTACTTCCCAAATACTTATCACATCTGTATGGATTTTACGCTCTTTAAGAGAATCGTTTAATTTGTCTAAATTACAATAAATTATTGAGTTAATTGATTATACTACTCTTAATTTATTTAAATTACAATAAATTATTAAGAAAGGGAAGCTATTCATCATAGATAAAGGGTAAAAATGAAAAACATAATTTATTATTTATAAAATCCATAAATTTGACAAGTATTTAGAAACAAGTATTTGGCAACGGAATACTTGCCAGATCACATTTCCCCCGTCAAAAAGACATTAACTCTTCAACTATAAAATCAGAGCGCATCAACAAATAACCATCTTCAAACAAAATACATATAACAAACAAAGATATAAACGAAGAAAGAAATGGAGAAAAGAAAAGAAAGTGAAGATAGTGATAAAGAAAGTGATGAACTGAAATTGGTTAATGATTCATCTGTGGATTATAAAGGAAGGACTCCTCTTAGAAGTTCAACTGGAGGATGGAGAGCTTCTTTTCTTATCATCAGAATGTACTGATGCATGTTATTTTTTTTAAAAAAAATTAATGCTTGAGTGCTGTATTTATGCAAAATTTATGTTGCATGTTCCTTCTATGAACAATATATGAAGTTATGAACTATATAATTTGATTATATATGCAAGAATGCAAAATGTAGAGTAGGCCATATGAGATTTTGATTTTCTTGTTTCTTTCTTTATTATACTTTACAAATTTTATTTCACAAATTCTTGTTTTCAATAACTATTTTTCATTACTGCAGAATACTTCATGAAGTTTTTTTTATCTTACTGTTTCAAAACTTGCTTTTATATTATAGAACTTTTAAAATTAATTACACAGGCAAGTTCATTTTTAGTTTTTACTGTAAAATTTCAATTTTTTTCACACTTTATTCCTCTATGTTTTAAATTTAATTATACTTTGGATCTTAAAATTTTAAAACTAATTACTCTTTAATTTTTGAATTATTAATTTAAAACAATATATAGAAAACAAAGTGTGTATGTAGCACAAACTCTTAATTTTATCTCTAGTCCTCAAATAATTTTGAGATAAAATACTCTCTTAATTTGAACAATTTTTTCAATGTTTAAAATATTATTTGGTTTGATTTCTAAATTAAATTTTTTTTTTAAAATTTTAAAAATGAATCAGAAGTCATAAGTAAATACCTATTACTGCTGGGTATTTGTTTATTTTAAAACTATCCTTTATTAGGTAAAAAAAATTATATTATCATAATATATAATTTGTCTCTAACTCCAACAATTCTAATATGAACAATGTTCATATATACTGGTTAATGAACAATAAAAAATTTGTGGTGCAGCAATTGAATTTAGTGAGAGGCTTAGCCACTTTGGAATATCTTCAAATCTAATTTCCTACCTCAGCAAAGTGATAAATCAAGACCTGAAAACAGCAGCCAAGAATGTGAATTACTGGGGAGGAGTAACAACAGTTATGCCTCTTCTTGGAGGTTTCTTAGCTGATTCCTACACTGGCAGATTTCTTATGATTATACTTTCATCCCTCATAATTCTTACGGTAATAAATATATTTAAATATTAATTTTCTGAACAAATTATTCTTGAGGTCTTTAATTATTTATTAACCATTTTCATTACTAAAACTACAGGGTCTAAGCCTATTGACAATGTCTCAGTTTATTCCAAGTCTAAGGGCATGCAATACACAAACATGTCAGAAACCAAGAAAGATTCATGAAGTTGTATTTTTCTTTGCACTGTATTGTCCCTCTCTAGGCTCCGGCGGCCTCAAGCCGAGCCTGGAGAGTTTTGGAGCAGACCAATTTGACGATAATCATTCAGAAGAAAGAAAAAAGAAAATGTCTTTCTTCAATTTTTGGAGCTTAGCACTCTGTTGTGGTCTTTTTCTTGGAGTGAGTTATAGTTTATGTTCAAGAAAATGTGAGTTGGGGTGTTGCATTTCTTGTTCTTGCCATTTCTATGACTTTCTGCACAGCAACTTTTTATTCTGGGAGGACTCGTTACCCATATCAAATACCAAAAGGAAGTCCTTTAACTCCATTGTTTCAAGTTCTGGTTGCTGCTATAAGGAAAAGAAAATTACCTTATCCGTCGAATCTTTCTCTTTTGTATGAAGTTCCTAACAATGGAGGCAGACTTCTATCTCACACTAATAAGCTTAGGTAAGTGCATGCCTTTTTTCACTTTCTTTGCATCTGAACCCATATTTATGCGTATCTTGTGGTAATTTATGTGGGTTTTTATTGACTAGCAGATTTCTAGACAAAGCCGCAATAATTGAAGACGAAGAACAAATATCAGTAGATATGAAAATTAACCCATGGAGGCTCGCAACAGTTACAAGAGTGAAGGAGATGAAGCTTGTCCTAAATTTGATCCCTATATGGTTAAGTTCACTGGTTTTTGGTATAGATGTGTCACAAAACTCAACATTCTCTGTCAAACAAGGAGCTACATTAAACAGAAAGATTGGTAACAATTTCCATATTCCACCTGCTTCAATTAATGCTCTTGGAGCTCTAGGGATGATAATTTCAGTAAGTATTTATGAGAAACTACTTGTTCCGAAATTTAGAAAAGTGACCGGCAACGAAAGAGGTGTTAGGAACCAGGCTCATACCAGTTGTTAGGAATCAGCTCTGATAACTTGTTGAGCCCTTTCAATCAATTAAGAGAAAATTAACGCAGCAGAAAAGTAAACTTGTGACACACATAAATTTACATGGTTCACCGTCAACTGTTTTAGGACTACGTCAACGGGACAAACTCCGAATCATTCTTCCACTATTAAAACATAGTAGGTACACAAAGAGAGTAATACAAAAATAGTGGCACACAAAGTGTTTCCCAAAAACACCCTAAAATAATATCCTCACTATTTTTTTATCTTCCAATTTTAGGAAACTCATCCTAAAACTATAACACTCTCTCTTGCTACATTTTCTCTTTCTTTCTAGTGTGTGTCTAAACTGAGGAACATCCTCTCCTATAAATAGGAGAGGGAATGAGAGAATTTAAGAGAGCCATGCATTACCAATGCACGGCACTCCTTTGTCAAACGGCATGCTAACCTTTGAATGATTGGCTGCCAACCTTTGAAAAAGAAATAACACGTTTTTTCCTTTTTTTTTTTTTTCTTTTCATTTGTGTGTGGATCCACTTGAGTCGGCACCACCACAACAAGAGGAATTACCATACTAAAAAGAATTGGCATTGGCATGATATTTTCAATTCTTGCTCTGTTAATTGCCGCCGTAGTTGAAAAAAAGAGGTTAAGAGTAGCCAAAGAAGAAACGAGTAAGCATTTGTCAATGAGTGTGTTTTGGCTAGCACCACAGTACGTTATTCTTGGCATAGGAGATGGGTTTACTTTGGTTGGTCTGCTAGAATTTTTTTATGATCAAGTTCCTGATTCCATGAGAAGTTCAGGGATTGCTTTGTTTCTCAGCGTTCTTGGAATTGGACATTTTTTAAGTAGCTTTTTGATAATTATTCAAACACGAAAATTTAATTTTCTTATAATATTTTACTAGAGTCTTACTTTTCTAGGAACGTAATTTTTTACCTAAGATTATTACTCACTTTGTAATAAAAATCATAATAATCAATTTATAATTAATAAGTTCATTCTTATTTTGGTTAATGGTGGTTAAATTGAAAATTTATTGAAATTTCCAAGCTACCATTTTACTGAAAAATTTATTGTATTTTCACAAATAGCCTGAGGAATTAAATTATGTAAAATCCCTCAAATTCTTAAATTATGGGAATAAATACTAATTTAAATAATAAATTATCAATATTTTGACCAAGTGCATTTTTACTCAAAAGATAATCGAATAAAAAAATTTAGAATAAGGAAAAAAAAAACTGTTTTATCATGTGATGGTTGATTTTTTTCCATTGAAAACAATCTCAATCGTTCATTTACACAAAAATATTTTTCGATTTTTCAGAGGAAAAAGAAAATTTTTTCTCTCATACTTCACGTCAACACGTCTGCGCCTCTCTCTCTCTCTCTCTCTCTCTCTCTCTTTCTGCAACAACAGTCTCTGCAACTTCAACAGATAAATTGTAATCATTATATCATAACCCTTCTTGTCCTTTCCTTTTCTCTTTCACTTTCAATTCTCTTCAAAAAAGAAGCTCTTCTCTTTCTCTCTGTTAATTGCGCAAAACTTTGAATCCTTCCATGTCCCACAGCAAAACAGAAGAAGCAAGCTTAGAGTCACTTCTACTCCTATTCAAACAAGCCAAGAACAACAAATCCCGCAGACCCTAATGAACCCTTCTTTTCAAAACCCTAAAGATTTATCTTTATCGTTGTCCTTTCAACTCGAAAGCCAAAGATATAATGATAACAGTAGTAATGTCGTTTCAATATTTGGAGATTGCTTGAAGCAGAATAGTAACAATAATGGTGGAATTAGAAGCTCAGTCCCTCTTGGCCCATTTACTGGGTATGCATCAATCTTGAAGAGTTCAAGATTCTTGAAACCTGCACAGCAGATTTTGGATGATCTTTGTGGGAGTGTGAATTATGAAGTTTTTGACTTTTCTTGGGATTTTTTGAGGCAAAGTGAAGTAATGAGAGAAAGTGTTGCATTTAGTGATCGAGCAGAACATGGTTGGAAGAATTCTAAGTTAACGTTCATGCTTGATGAGGTATGTATGTATATATATATATATATATAATTATGAAGTTTTTGACTTTTCTTGGGATTTTTGGAGCAGAAGTGAAGTTAATTGAGAGAAAGTGTTGCATTTAGTGATCGACAGAACATGGTTGGAAAATTCTAAAACGTTCATGCTGATGAGGTATGTATGTATAAATATATATATATATTATATATATATATATATATATATTCTAGATAATTGTTTCTCTTATTTCGATAAAATAGTTAGTCAGGTAGGAGTGGATGTCAAGTTCCAAAATTTCCTTTAATTTGTTTGACTTGAGATTTGCTTCAGAACAGCTCCATTGTTTCGTTTTTTTTCAATTTTTAGCCATAAATTTTAATTTAGTGATATTGAAATATCTATCTTTGTAATTTTCTTTCTGGTTTGTTCAATGATTATTCCACATTTTTTCTACAAAACTAATCTGGTTTTGTACTTCTTTATTTTTGTTTTTAAGGATTGAACCCCCTAATCTTGCAGTTTTTTGAAGCAATTTTAATGATATGCATCCACATTGAATAGATTGTTAGTTTATGCGTTTATTATGATTGCATTAAACGAAAATTACATAAACCTTAACCTGGTAATGGTGAAGTCATACATTAAGTTTGGATGTGAAATATTAAAACTAATTTATTCATATTTAAAAACTACAATTAGAAAAAGAAATCTAGCATGATTCAACTTCTTTCTTTAACGTGAGCAGAAAAAGATGCACATGCACTGGCAGTAGAATACTGTAAATTCATTGAAAGGAGACCTGGATAAGGACTATGGAACCTTGTGAATCTTTTGGCGTTGTTGGAGTTTCTTTCAATTATGTTAATGAAACTGATGGTGATTTGATTGTTACTGTCAGAGAAACAGTTTTCCGTCTTGGGAGTTGATATTTTCATTAGTAGACATTGCAAAAAGATGACTTGTCTTGTCATACTGAATCAGTGTACTGTTTCCCTTTGTTGCTCTGTTTTGTTTGCTTCATTTTCTTTAAAAATTCTGTACCCTCTGCCTTTAACTGAAACTGTTGCGCATAGTGCAAAAACTGTTCAGTACCAGTCAAAATCTATACAAGAGTTCTTTGTTGTTTAGTTATTGTTAATTAAATAATTTAGTTTACAAGAATAATACTAATTAGTATTAAATTTGGTTCTTGGTCATGTATTTTATAGGTGTACAGGAGATACAAGCTATATTGCCAGCAAATGGAGTCAGTTGTTGCATCATTTGAAACAGTTGCAGGCCTTGGAAATGCAGCTCCATTTGTTTGCTATGCTATAAAACTTATGTCAAAGCATTTCAGTTTCTTGAAGAATGTTCTTTTGGACCAAATTCACTTCACAGGAAAAATTTCTGATGATGGTAATATTAATAATACTACTAATGAAAAATTTCCAAGATTTTGTGCAGTTGATGAACATGGCCTTCA
Organism: Jatropha curcas; assembly: GCF_014843425.1. Next base: position 2,521,082 of record NW_023591078.1, on the reverse strand, counting down.
AAACCAAAACCCAAGTCTCAACTTGAGTTTTCTCCAGCATCCTGTTTGGCGATCTCAAAGAGGACTACCTGATCATGCAGTGGCTGTGCTTAAGACATGGCTATTCGAACATTTCTTGCATCCGTAAGTCGTTTAATGCTCAACCAAAAGACCTTAATCGCCGCATTGTGAGGTTGATACTAATATAACCGTATTTCATGTATTACAGCTATCCTAATGACTCAGAAAAGCAAATTCTTGCTCAACAGACAGGTCTATCAAGAACTCAGGTGACTTGGTTTATCCTGCCTAATTATGGCTTCAGTGTTTGTTTATATCTGCGACAAGAATTAACCTGAAACTCTGGTTTCTGGCAGGTTTCTAATTGGTTTATCAATGCAAGAGTTAGACTTTGGAAACCGATGGTGGAAGAAGTGTACAAGCTTTCATCACAGCAAGCTCAAGTGCCATTAGAAGCAGTTAATACCAATGTCACAGAGCCCTCTGATTTCTCTTTCCAGAAACTACCCCAAACTACTTATGACCACAGCCCATCTAAACGCTCAAGAAATGAACTTGCTGACGTTTCTGTGCAGAGCCAGTACCAAGCTAGTAATGGTATTGGTGTTTCTTTGGCATTAGGACTTCATGATAGTAATGGGATCGATCTATCGTCACCTTTTCCTGTTAATATGGAAATGGTAAGAATGATGGATTCGACCACTGCCAATTTTGAGGCACAGAACCAGCATTTTCCTTTTGGCAAGGATTAAGAATTAAGATTAACAAGGGGCAGGTGGCATGGAATTTGTATTTTCTGGGATGTGATTTGCATAATTATGTGTTTTAATTTATAAAGAAGGATTTCAGTTTATGCATCATCGCCAATTGAATGCACAGTGTTATTTTTTATTTCCATCGTAGCCAATTACGGCAAACAGCTTTGTCTAATTATTTTCCTTCCTTCGAAAACAAAATACACTAATAAATGCTTTTAGTAGCCTGTTTGGAAAGGAATCATTTTATGGAAGGAAAGAAAATACCAGTGGAAAACAACGAGTTGTTTGGAACATGGAAGTAAAATTTTGAAGGGAATTTTGATAAAAATCCATCCCAAATTGGGGAGAGTGGGAGCAAAATTGATGGAAGTACTGTTTGTAAGTGAATGAGCTAACGATGGTGTTCAGGAGCGACTTTTTAAATAGCTATAATAGCTATAGCTTTTAGTGTTTAATAAGAATTTTTAAAATAGTTTTTATCGTTTTGATTAAATATTACTTTTTATAATGTTCAGTAATTTAGAGTATGAATTACTTTTAAATGTTAAGTTAGCGTTTTTAAAGGTTAAGTTAGTGTTTTATAAAAATTTAATCCATGTAACGTTTAATTTAGCTTTTAACATTTTATGAAAAGCTACTTAATAGCTAACAACTAAAGACTGCTAAAACATCTATTGAAACAGCTAATTTGACCGAATAAATTGTAACAAATATGGAGGTAAAAGTAGGGATTTATGAGGTTCTGAGTGATGAACGGATAACAAGGGTTTTACATGATGGAAGGATAAAATGGTAAATAAAAAAAATGTAAGTGACAAATTTTTCAATGCTTGTCTAATTTAAAAATATAAATGAGTCAAGTCAATTCATGAACTGTTTGAATTTAACTCAAGAGAAGTTTGAAAAAGTTCACTCGAATCGAGCTTGAGTCAAGCTCGAGTCTAATGATGTTCGGTGGAAAGCTCATCGAACCTTATTGAGCATTCATATAAACATATATATAATAATTATATTAAATTTGTTCAAATATCGAGTTTTAAATTTTTAAAGTTGAACTTGAACATCAAATCTTCCTCGAGTTTAAAATTTCGAGACTCGTCGAATTTCAAGCTGGGTTTAAGTTGAGTTAAATTCTATCTACCCGAATCTTGAGTCTGATAAGAACTCAGCTCAACTCAACTCATTTTGTTTTATTTTCATTATTCTTTTTTTATTTTATTTCCCATTCAACGTATAAGGTGAAAATTACAAATAGAAAATAAAAAAAAGTAATTGTCGACTGTCTTTCTCCTTTATTTTTCTTCCTATTTGGTCCAAAAACTATTTCTAAATTCTAGTAGTGGCACCATACCACACGCGTGATTTGTTGCACATGTAATGTCAAGCAGCAACACACGTGGAGGTTGTTAATGGTACCGTTCAAAATAAAGCATAAGCTCCAGATTTACAAAATCGTAAACACACGTGTTAGTGAACAAAAGGAGTTGAGGATTTACCGACTTTGTAAACACAACACCAACGTTAAACCGTAACAGCTGTCAAATTAAAGAAAATCACGTCATCGGAAACTCCAACTAGCACAGAATATTCCAAACCGAATTTCCACATATTCCACCTTCCAAACACTCCCCTGCTTTCCCCTCTATAAAGTTAACCAATAAGATCGCTTGCGCATATGTCAAAGTCAAATAATAACAGACAAGTTTCTAGTATAACAGATCAACGGCTCAGATTATTTTGGTGTAATGCATATTATGCATCCAGCGTAAGGCCGAAAGAAACCAGGCCAAAAGAAACGTGTCTTTAGGTGCCGTGGTTAGACAAGAAAACGACGTAGTTTCTTTTCTTGGTTGTTGCTACTTTGCTTTCTCAACAAGCAGAGATCTTGGCTAGAAATTGAAAGCAGAAGGGAAAATAAATCCCTGAAGAGAAGTAGAAGATTTTTTTTTTTTTAGGGATTTTTATTGATTTACTGATTAGTGAAGAAAAGCTGTTTTTTTTTTTTTTATATATTTTTCGTTTTGGTTTTCTGCAAAAAAGAAGACTTCGATGCTTCAATTTTGAAGCTCCATACATAAAAGAGAGAGTTTTACAGAGAGAAAGGGATGCAGACAGAGGCAAGAGTGGGAGTGGTTGTAGAAGGAGGGCCAAGAGCTCTCAGTTCGCAGCAGAAACAGCAGAAACCGTTCCATAAGCAGCAATCGCAGATCGGAACATTTTCACAGCTTATGGCCGGTGGCGTGGCTGGTGCTCTTAGCAAAACTTGCACTGCGCCTCTTGCTCGCCTCACTATTCTTTTTCAGGTTTTCCTTCTTTTTCTTTCTTTTTTATACCCTTTTATCGTTCATTTGATGACTGTTCTCTTTTTTTTAGCCAATTTTTTTTTTTTCTTGAGCAATAGGTTGGTGTGATATTGGATTAGTTTGTGTAAAGAAAAGGATTTTTGGGATTGCGGTTTTCTTAAAGGGGATATTTTGATGTATTTATGGTGGGGTCTGATAGTTTAAACAGTAGCTTCCTTTGATGTTTCCTGGGTGGTGTGGTGGCTATGCGCTTATTTGATCACCAACATTGACATGAACTCAAAGGACCTGGTGGAGAAATAGTATAGTTTTTAAACAGTGGAAAGGTGTGCTAATAGTAATGTGTGGGAACAGGAACGAAGATATGTGAGGTTCAATTGAGAAACCGGAGGTGTTTGGCGTTGATGAAGCTACGAGAGGGAACTCAGCTGAAAGAGAAAAGGATGTTGCTTTATGGGTCGTTTGAGCGAATAGCGATCAGTTGCTTGATTAGGAACTTTTGTTATTAGTTGCAAAATGTTCAGCTTGTTGCTTATTGGCTCGCTCTTTATTCAAAAGTTTTGGAATAGGTTGAAATTTTCAAAATTTTGCAATGTCAAGGCTATGAAGGCATAGTGGTAAATTTGTAACCTTTACTCGTTGAGCTTATACCTGATGCTTGGACTTAGTGAACCAATTTTCTTGTTAATTATGAGAAAACAGATGCTGAAGAGTAGTGAACCAATGTTCACCAGGGAAAGTTATGTTCAAATAATGATTTTTGAACTTGCTAAACTAAGTTTCAGGACTTGTCTTGGCAACTCTTTTAAATTATCTTTTCATGCTATGATTAAGTGTAAACTGGCATTAATAAGGTTTCAAATGGTTGCGTTCCTTTATCATGTGCAAAAACCCTTCCTTCCTCCTATAGTGTTCTTCATGTGCAATCACCACTCATTTAATTTAATATTCACTTGGATGTTGAACCTTTCTTAAGTTCTTGAGTAGTGTGAATCTCATTGTAATATGATTTCCTTTTTATGCCTAGCATAAACAATAAATAAATTATGTTAACATGGTTACATGAATATTCTTGTTATGTGCTACCATTGAATGTAGAGCCTGGAATCTAGGGCTTGCGTATACCTGAACAATGTAGGTTTATCGGCTCTGTTTTATTTTGTTTGGTGATGCTGTTCAGTGTTTTGCATGTGCTAATTTCTAATACATAGTCCTTACAGGTTTTGGCTATGGATAGAGCCCATATTTGCAAAGGGCTTTCTCAGCTGATGGCTATAGAGTGTAGACATATGTTTTTTCCCCATGAAGTTTGCGTTTAATCATTTAGAGGTGCCATGCTAGTGCAATAGATAAAAAGTCCCAGGAAATTTTGGTTGTTTGAACATTAGTATGTCCTATTGAATTGATAAATATTTGTTGTATAACCTTCATACGCTGTATTAAACACCGTTGTCCTTATATTTTTAGGTGCAAGGCATGCACTCTGATCTTGCAACATTGAGAAAGGCTAGCATATGGCATGAGGCTTCTCGGATAGTTAGGGAGGAAGGATTTAGAGCTTTCTGGAAGGGGAATCTTGTCACAATTGCTCACCGTCTACCTTATTCCTCTGTCAACTTTTATGCATATGAACACTATAAAAAGGTTTCCAGAATTGAATGCATGATAGTTGAAATAAAGTTTTGTTTTGTCACTGATTCAGAATCTAAGTTCCCTCCTTGTAGCCAAAATTTTGACAGAGTGATTTGTGTAACAGATGCTATATACAATACCTGGACTAGAAAGCCATAGGGAAAGCGTGGGTGGAGGGCTCTTTGTTCATTTTGTAGGTGGTGGTATGGCTGGAATAACAGCAGCATCTGCTACATATCCATTGGATCTTGTGAGAACCCGTCTTGCAGCTCAGGTAAGATATGGCTCATAACCATGTTTTTAGCTTCCCTATGTACAACTTCCTCTAGCATATTCAGTTGTCAACAGATTGATAGGCATGATAGGGACCTGAAAACTGCTATTCTTGTGTTGCTGCCCCCTGGCATTCCATCACATATTACTGTTTAACTTTTTATCATTGCTGAGCAATTCTTTCTGAGTTTTTCGAATGCAAAGATAGGATTTTATTCTTTCCTCACTTCCCCAAAAGCTGTTGTGAATTGGATTTGCATCTATGTTGTCTTGTACATTTGATCTCTATAGCCTTGAAAGATATTGTGTATGTAATGAGACTGTAGAAGTAGAAAAACACAAGATTTAAATCAGGATTACTTTTGTGAATCATCTAATAGCCTGATAAATTATTGCAATCGTATTAGTTGAGTATTGATGACAGCTTTAAAAGGTTGTAGCTATGGTGAAGTTTTGTTTTGGCCTGTTTCAGAATTCGTGTGGATGCATGGACAAAATTTCATATCACTAAACTTGTACTTCTTTAACCTTTGTTTAGTGAATGCATTACTGTTGGCTTGTTTTTTTCCAGTTATGTTAACCAAGCTCATAATTTTTGGTAATTTACCTGTGGGCTTGGGCTGTATTTAGCAGCTTATGGACTTCTTCCTTCACTATGTGAACTTGGTTATATAATGTTTTGATGTGTTGCCTTCCTGAGTAATTTTAAGTTTGTTTTGACTATTAGTTTCCCAAGAAAGTGTGACAAAATGTTAGCCTGTTATCTGCTTTTGAACTTCTAGTTATAGTTAATAACTGGTTATTTTTATGTACCTTTTGCTTATTGATCCACTCATTCCGTTTCAAACTCAACAGACAAATGTTATCTACTACAGAGGTATTGCTCATGCACTGCGGACAATTAGCAGAGATGAGGGTGTTTTGGGCCTCTACAAGGGGCTTGGAGCAACGCTTTTGGTACCATACTATTCTTTTGCTAATAACATTTGTGCTAGAGGGTTTACTATCATTTATTTATGTTGATTGGATATTGATGCAGGGTGTTGGACCCAATATAGCTATCAGCTTTACAGTGTATGAGACCTTAAGATCATTTTGGCAAACACACAGGTATGCTTCAATCATAATATGATTACTACAGTACAGACATTTTATACTATTCCATATTCTTATATAACAGTTGTAAGCTTTTAGTATTGTCTTCTCCACTTCAGGCCCCATGATTCTACTGTTGCAGTGAGTTTGGCTTGTGGCAGTCTATCAGGCATTGCATCATCAACAGGTGAATAATCTAAAACATGCTAAATAATAGGTTTCTTGCTAATTTTAGATATTCTCGGACTTTGTTATGCCAATGAAAGGATGGTCTTTGTTGATGAAAGTTCTAGTGTAAACCTCCAATTATGTTAACCATATTTTATGGTTTTTGTATATTATTTGTTGCAAAGTAATTACTCATATTCCTTGAATAATCCTTTTGTTGCATATTTTCCTTGAGTAGCCATTTCCATGCGTTGTCTGCTCCCCATGTTTATCATAAGACAGAGGAACAGGAGATGTTAAGGTTACAGCATTTTTTCACTTGTCACAGAACATTACTGACTTTATCAAATGTTAATTATCAGATAGCAATGTTGGTGAACTTTTCATTGAAATACTTACCTTTGTCTGATTAGATGATGTCAATATCTAATCAAAGACGTTAATTCTTGTAGCTGTTTACTATGCTTTTGATGCAGAGAAGCAAGGTGTGGTTCAGGCTCTGCATTAATTATCTAACCAGTCTGACCCCTAGAGCAAGAGACCGACAGGAGTTGTTTTATATCTTGCATTTGAGAATTTTAGGAAGGAAGTTCAGGGGAAAAAATTCATCTAACTTTATTTCCTATTTAAGAATCTTGGTTGCATTAACCACATTTCTCCTGCATTCTTTTGTGGAACTTGTCTCCCCAAGCATTGAAGTTGACTCTGTAATAGGTGGCAGTACTCTCAGGTGAACTAGTACTATTCTCTCAGTAATCAAACGTGAGAGGTGTCCTCTTTGAGGTATACTTCTCACTTTGGTTTCCTTTGCTAACTGCATTATCCTAGGATATTGGCGTCCTCCAAGCCTTGTGAGTCGTGATGCAGTTGTCAAAGGTTCTGTTCATATGGTTTCTATTGAAAAATGGTTACCCTTTTCTTTTGGTATATTGGGAAGAAATTCATTCACTGGGTTTCCCCTTCATTTACCAATAATGACATGAGAACGTTTTGTAACTAAGGAGGTTATCAACATGCATTCACAATGATCAAATTTTGACACCTTCCTTTTCTTCATAAACTTGTTCTTGTTCCTAATTGATTACATTATTGCTCATATTAAAACTATCCCAACCCAATTATTGCTCATATTAAAAATATCCCAACCCTAACCATGAGGAGAACTGTACTGGAAGCAGCTATTAGTACAAATTCTCTCGGTGAGCTAGCACTCGGTATGTTCCATTTATAAATTTCATAGTACTCAATATTAAGTTTATTTATGATCCATTTGCTTCTGATATTTTTGTTCCTGTTCCAACTTTTCTAACACTTAGTGTGCACTTGATACAATTGCATTTAGATATGTATTAGCAGTTGAGACATACACAGTTCTCATATCCTTCACAAATCTGGTAGTTAAAAGAGCTACTGTGCTCAAGAATAATCATATGATTCTGGTAAATATGCAGCAACATTTCCCCTCGATCTTGTGAGGCGACGGAAGCAATTGGAAGGAGCAGGTGGCCGGGCCCGTGTATACACAACAGGTCTTTTTGGTACATTTAAGCACATAATCCAGACTGAGGGCTTTTGGGGTCTATATAGAGGCATACTGCCTGAATACTACAAAGTTGTGCCTGGTGTCGGCATTTGTTTTATGACCTACGAGACACTGAAAATGCTGTTAGCAGATGTTACTGCCAAATTATAGATGCTGTGGCATTGTTTAGAGGTTGTATTGCAAATGAGACAATTGGCTGTCAAACTGTTAAACAATAGCGTTGTGCATGGTACTCCATAGGTTTTCTCATGGTGGTTAATTTTGTAATGCTACCATGAGAGAGATTTTTCCATGTAGATAGGTCAAAGCTCAATCATATTTGAAATGTATTCTAAATAGTTGTCCTCACAATTCTCAGAGATCAATACCATCAATGCTCCTTTTTCAGTTCTCTGGTTTCTTCATCATTTAGAACTCATTCAACTATTGTATTTGGTTGAAGGCATTTGCAGCTTCAACTCCAGCTTGTGAGAATACATGAGAGTTGAGAGTGCAGGTCAGAATCATAACAGGATCACCTTTCTTTTTTCACAGATTTACAGTTGCAGGGTACTGTATTCAGAAATTTCAACTCTTAACATCCTAGTGCGACGAGTAGAGTTTTCTTTTTTTTATGTTGTTGAGATTTGCTTATGTAATTTTTCAAGCACTTGTAATCACATTTGTTAACCGCCTGTAAAACTGCAACTCTGTTAACAGCCTCTGCCTTGATAATTTCGGCAAATGATGTACCCTATTGACAGCATCACGCTGATTTGTGTATTAACTTATTGTTGTTTTGAAAGTGAAGTGAATACATTTGTTTATTCTATGACTACCATTGGAGTTCTACCATATGGTTGCAATAGTCTGGCCATTCATTTTAAGTACCAAGGTAAATTGAATTCTGCTTTTTCTTTTACTGTTGTTATTACTTATTGGTTTTTAAGCGCAAACTGGCAGTAAGCGTTTTCCAAAGAATAAGCAATCACTTTCAGCATCTCAAGTGGATGTGAAGACGGAGGATGAACACAACTGAATTTTATAGATTCCATCGTTTTCACTTTCAGGCTCTGCATTCCTTCCAGAGCCTGTTAGAATAATTTATATACATTCCATCATTTCACCAATTCAGACTAAATAAACGAGTTAATAAATCCCCTTCTTTTTGCCACTGGACTTCGCAATCAAATTCGTCATAATGCTCATAATGATCCATTTTACGAAGATCCCATTTTAATTTCAGTTTGTCAAGTTCCTTTATTTTGCAATAACCAGTTGAATCAGGATCAACAACACAGCACGCTTGATTTGTCATTTGAGTGGTTGGTTGTGCATTTTCTGAAGGAAAAATTCTACAGGTACTAAAAATGCAAGAGTAACCTCGCCGATCAAAAGATTCCACTCACCAAGGAAAATTAAGCTAAAAGGTTTTACAATTGCATCATGTAATGGCGTGCCTGATAAATTGCATAACATTTACAGATAGATCGTGTATACATGACTACTTTATGCACAAGTTCATGCCAATCTAGCCTACCTCTCCAACTTCAGCTCAGCATGATAAACAAAACTTTTTGCCAACTGCACAACAGATATGTCATAATATGGACCAGTGTTTGTACCTGCAAAACGGTTAGAGATTCTTTTCCTATAGACCTGTAGCTGTGGATGTTTTACAGAATTTTTACAAGTGAATACAAGAGCATACTACCGAGGAAGTCGAGTCTCAGGCAAATGAGATGGAGCCATATTATGAAACTGTGTAGATGTCATACTGTGAAACACCGTTGGCACCACATGCTGTAACTGTGTTGGCACCACATTATGTGCTTGTGTTGGACCTAGGTCGCATATCTCCTGCCAACAGAATTAGGAAGAAACAAATAAGCACACATGCCATTGCAACTAAACCTTACGATTGATGACAACGGCTAGTATATCTGAACAGTGGGTTATACATGCATGAAAGAATAAAACAAAGATAAAAATGTAAAATTACTTAATGTCCACATATTCCAGCGAGCTGCTTTCTTAAACCAGTGCCTGAGCCTGGCGATAAAAGGTACTCAGAGTGGGGCCAAGATTCAAAATTCTTTATAAGATTCAATGTGATGACTATTAAATTGCATTAAAATTAAACCAGAATAATAATCGGAGGTCCTCAATTAAAATGGAATTAAACGTGAGCATCACAAACACAAACCACTAAGTGGAAGCCATCCTGCACCCCAATGCTACTGGCACCTGGCTGAGATACCTGCTGCACGCATTAAGCAAATTGTATTAACAACACCATTCATAGATAGAAACAGTTCTAATAGCATTTGAGAAAGCAAAGTTCATATCAGCCACCAAAACAAACTAACCTTTCCTTTTCTGAATGTGTTATTTTCATTGTTCTCCTTCTCCTTTCCAGCTTCAACTCTCCTAGGGGCCTTGTTTGCACTAGTCAAGTGAGGATCTGGTACTACATCTTTTGAATAAGTACTGCACTGATTCTCATCCTCAATGCTAACTAAGGCAGTATGACCAACACCATTCTCAACAGTGTTATTCAGACTTGCACACTGCCTTAAAGCTTCTTTTATGGCGGTCAATGCAATATTGTAACTCTCTTCAGAAAGTGAACCCTCTTCACCTAAAATTATTGCTCGTCGACATAAATCATTGTAACGACGGACCTTAGTTTGCACCTCATCCAGTCTTTCACTAATGGGATGCCTGCTCAAAGCAGCATTTGTCCACCGTTGCAATACATATTTAGGTGGAATTCTGAATACACCAGACATTTGAAGAACAACAATAGCATGCCTGCAGAGGTAACCTTTGTATTCAAATGAACGGCACAAACAGCATATTTCAGATTTTGATTCATTCCACTCCACCACATAATTTTGATTATCTTCAAAGTCCTTGACGGAATAAGTTGTGATAGTTTCATCTTCACTTTCTTCTTTCTTAAGATGACAAGCTGCTGCTCCCAACACTTCAAATTGGAATTTCCTGAAAATTTGATGTGTGTACACAAGTGACATTTGTTTCTCAAAAGGTGATGGAGACTTTAGCTCAGGTGTTTCATGCCACGCATCAAAATCTGCTTTGGCTTCCTCTTCATACCTATCTTCAAGAATCAATTTGTATTGCTCTATAAAGTCTCTCATTGAAGTTTCCCAATGAACATATTTGTCGAACGAAGAATTCACACTTTCAGACCGCAATACAGTACACAAACCAGCAAAGGATACATCTCGCAAGAAAGTTGGCACCCAATACTTGCGATCTTCATACAATGATTGAACCCATTCAACCTCTCTAAGATTAAATTTATCAAGTAATTTCCACCATCTCTTTTCAAACTGTTCCTCTGTCCATGATTTGAAAATACACTTGTTAAATTTTACCATAAAATTATCATGCCATGGGTTCAAATACTCGAGCTGTCGAGGGATCTTCTCCAATATGTGCCACAAGCAAAAACAATGACGTGTTTGTGGAAAGACAGCAGCAATAGCTGCTTTTATGGCATTGTTTTGATCAGTCAGTATCACTCGTGGAGCTTGCTCCCCCATTGCCATAAACCATGTTTGCATTAGCCAAACAAAAGTATAAACTGTCTCATCTGCAATCAATGCAGAACCAAGCAATGTGGGTTGAATATGATGGTTCACTCCAATAAAGAGAACCAAAGGGATTTTATACTTGTTTGTGAAGTATGTAGTGTCAAAACAAACTACATCACCAAAGTTGTTGTAGTCTTCCATACCTTTTGCATCAACCCAGAACAAGTTTCTCAACCTATGTTCTTCATTCAAATCGACAGCATAGAAGAACTTTGGGTTCTGTTCCTGCATATGCATAAAAAACTCCAGTAGTATTTGAGCATCTCCTGCTTCTAGAACCAAATTTCGCCCCTTATCATGCTGATTTCTCATATAACCTTCCAGACAATCTACATTTTGATAGGCACCAAACAGTTTGGACACTGCAGTCAAATTCTTTCGTCTTCGTATTCTAGCATCATTCTTAAGGGGATCAATGTTCCGGTGGCTTCGAAAGAAGTGCACCTGTGCTGGTAGGAGCTCATGATTATGTTCCTTCACAAAACTATAGATATACCATTTCCCATTAGATCTTCTCTTCACATGCATGCTTGCTTTGCAGCCAATTTTTGGAGAAGGTCGTGGATTAATGGCATCATCAGACTGCTGTTTATTTCCATATCTTATACATGAGAATTTAGCATCAATAAACTCCCTTGATGCCCTTGACCTCCGGCTGCTCAATTTGGCAGTACCAAACCCCACAGACTTGGCATATTCTTTATAAAACGAATAAGCAGCTTCATGCGAGTCAAATTCCATATCATCACGAGGTTCTAAAATTGTTCCACCTGTGACAACACAAGAATCCATAACTGTAGAGGAACTATTAAGATCCCCTGCGTCCAAAAACTGCAGCGGGTTGAAGTCTACAGTCCTTCACAAGATATGCAACAGTCTTTTTTCAAAATTCCCTCAGCTAGAGGCAATGCAAACATTTGTCTCAACAACTCCATTTCCACAGTGCCTAAAACAAAAGCATCAAAGATAGGAAAAACCATATTAAAGCAAACTACAGTTAATAAGTCATCTTATTATTGAACTCAGCAACCTTAATCTCAAACTCAAAAAATTTCTTTTCTAGAAAAAAGAAAATACCTCATAAAATCCCAAAGAAATAAGTGACCAATTTAGACCTTGGTGATTACATAGACAACTTGAACGCAAACCTAGAGATGAAAGTTGGGTAAGTTTATAAATGTCCTGTTCAATTTTATTTGGGAACACCTATAGCCTCTTACCCAAACAAAACCCTCACCCGACCATTCACAGAATTACTATCAAATCTAACCATTTGAACATATTACAGCATAAATCTAATAAGGGGCAGGAGTGAGCCAGACCATAGGATGGGCTTTACCAACAATAAGACCTGCTAAGATCCTTGGTTGAGCTTGGCTTCTGAGCTCTTAGATGTTAAGAATATGCCGTTGAATATAATAGCAACTTTAATTATTAAGGACAAGAAAGAGGAAAAATGAAAAGAATGAATAAATGAAAGGGGAAAGGAAAACTTTTATAACAGGAGAAACATTATTGAAATGTTGTTGTGAAGCAGGATAAATATATGTAGTAGGCAGTTGCTTGCCTTTCTACACATTAGGTCTCTCAAAGTGTCGTTCACTTCTCAAACATAGAAAACACTGCAATTTTCTCCACAAACCACCAACATAAGAACTTATTTTTCTGTTGAAGCATAGAACAATATGTTAAAAAATTTCACATTCCTTCATTTCCCCTTCTCCACATATGAAAACACTAGAGTGAAACAGAAGAATCTCGTGCCAGCAAACCCCTCTTTCTCTCAAAATCTAATTTTGATTCTCTGCAACTCAATTGCTACTCTGATTCTAATTATATTGGAGGAACTTTTCAAGTAATAGTCTTGTTGAGCTTTAATTACTCTGAGCTTGTTGCTACTTGCGATGATCACCAATCACCAGCTTCTTTTCCTTTTCCTTTAATTTTTGTTTTCTTCACATAAATTTAGAGAAGATGAGGTTTATTGCAGTATAAAAATTTATGGGCTTAATTATATTAGTGCAAAGCTATGTGCAACTTGGTGCAAATTGAATAATTGGAGATTAAGTTAGTTAAATGATGGGAATAACTTATTCAATTGAGATAGGCTACATCCAATATGGGTTAATAGCAGCATAGAAAATTCTTTAAAATGTTGAATCAGAAGGCTGGCTAAATGCATTCTGGTGGTTTTGGCTATCACGCTTATCTACACGTGTCATTCTTTCTAATGGTGCTGATGCAAAACCCGCCAATCCAAGCACTGAGACTGACAAATTATACAAACACAAAGCCACAAGAGAGAGATTATAAATGCGTCTCCAAAGTCCAAATTTCTCTTTCATCAAGCATAAGCAACTGGCGTTCAAGTTAATTCTTAACTAAACTCCACATTAAACCAAACAACTAACAGAAATGGCCATTAATTAACATAAAATCTCCACATAAAAGAGATCACGTGTATCTTATCAGATTCCTAAAAGAGGCATTTTTGACCTGATTAGATTGACAGGATATCATGAACATACCCATCTCAAAGAGACCAAAATAAAACGCCAATAACAGAAAACTACGGGCATATACCATAACAGATTGACCAACTTTACTTCAACAAATTGGATTCAAACACAACAGCACCTTCTACTCAAACAAGACCATAACTGTAACAAAATTCAATAAGACTAAGCATGAAAGTCATTATATTTTGTTTCGAGCATTTTTTTTACAGACAAAACGACCAAGAACCCTATTGCCAGCCAACAGAGAGGGCTGTGAGTATGTAATGCAGTGATAAAGAGAAAAAAAAAATCTAAAAATAAAATAATAACAATTAAAAAATCAAGGACTTCACCTGCTGAGCCGAAAAGTTTACCGCAGCTCGTTGGACCGTGTATGCTATGAACGAGCAGTAGCGGAAGTTCTCCCTGCTCCGGCAATCTCCTGAGTGACTATTGAGCTTTAGAATACCACTATCAAAAGGCTACTTTTCTCAGGTAATAACTTCCCGATCTGAGTTCCTTAGCTTTTCTAGCAATTTCAGAGGAGGTAATGTTTAACGTTAGGCGAACTCAAAAGAACAGTTATTGACTCGACGAAGAAGGGATCACAGGAAAAGATTTCAAAGGCTTTTTATTACCGGTATCTTGGTTCCCGGCGTGACGCTAAGATTGGCGGGTCCGCCAGGCTATGATTGAACGGAGTTTGGACCAATTACTGTCTCTGCCTTGTACCTCTGACGTTCCGTCGCTTCTTTCTCCTTTCCTCTCCAAGAAAGCCCTCGCCGGTGAATTCAACAAAGCACCCGGCGCACGTGCATCGAATAATAAATAACTGGAAATGGAGAAATTAATATCGAATCGACTGAAATAAGAATTCCTTTTTTTTCACATTTTTCTTTGGGAAAATAATTATATAATCCTCACAGATTAACTAATTCATTATTACAGTTTGATAATATTAATTAATGGTTTTTAAAATTTATTTCTGTTAAACTAATTGATTTTTCAATTAATCAAAATTTGCCTTAAAATTACAGAAATGACAAAAATACCCTAACAGTTAGCAATGAAAATACTAAAATAACTGTATTTATATCTTCCTCCATTTTTACAAAATAGCAAACAATCTTATCTATCTCTTTCTCCCAAACAATCAAACAATCATCTCTCTCCATCTCTATCTCTTTCTCCTTAGTCGTCATTTATTAACATTTTAAAGAGTTATAAGAAATTAAATCTCTAGAAGATATTTCATTAAACATATTGTGTGTCAACTATAATTCATCAAAAGATTCATATATTCAAATCAAAATATTTACTACAGATGGATGCCTAATTAATGTTTCAGACATAATTATTATAAACACAATGAAATATTACCATGAAACGTATTTTGAATCTTCAAAAGTAGAGATCCAACAACAATGCAAAATTGTAGAATTAAGAGAACTTATGATGAAAAATAATCAATCAAGGGAGAGAAAACAATAAAAGTTAAGAAAGACGAAGATTAAAGAAAAATCAAGAAAATTTCTATAAAACTCAGCAATCTTTTTTATTCCATCTCCATCATCATTACCATCAAAACATTATTTCACCTATCACCCTATTTTTTAACTTAAGCATAAACTCAACTTGACTTTGAATGGCAATACCAGAAAGAGAGTAGAATTGACAGATGTGAGAAAGAAGCCAATTTCAACTGAATAACTAATGGCTATGGTGGGCTTCCTCACTGAGGAGCCGTTGCTCTGTTATTTGCAAGAAGGGGCAAAAAGATAGTTTAGGTTGAAGGCAAATTACTGTCATTTTAGATTAATTATCTCTCATCTCTCTTACTTTTTCAATGGTTTTAACGGCAAGATACAGAGAAAGTGGACGGACTAAATTGTTTAACGGAGTTAAACTTCGGGGACCATTAATTAATATTATCAAACTACAGAAATGATTTAGTTAGTTTGGTCATACCTTAGATACAAATTAATTATTTTTCTTTTTTCTTTTAAGGATAACAAAAATTGATTAAATAATTATTTATTTCTTTAAATTTGGTTATAAATCTAATTACGATTTATCTCTATTATTTGTTAGCTAGATCTTAAAATTTTAATTTTATTAAACTATTTATTTATTTATTATTTCGAAATAATTATATTCAATTATTTTATCTATCACATTCCTTATTAAATTATTATTTAATTTCTCACTTTCTTTTGACATAATAATTAATTTATCACCTTAGTTTACTGAAATCAAATTTTAAATATATATTTAGCAGACAAGAAAGATAAAACTAAATTACGATTCACAAAAATTTAATCGGCTCGAATCTTAATCTAAAATGGCTTTAGGGCTTGTGAGGACTTGGGCTATTTATGTCTCTTATGGGCTTCTGATAGCCCAGTGTCTTGACGTAGAATAAAAGAACGACGAGCAAATAAAAATATACTGAACGACGGGCATAGTTTTACTTTTATCATGAAAATTGCCGTTTTATTTGCAAAACTACGTCATTTACCAAAAACTAAAGGACCAGCAGTTTTGAGTTAATATGGTTCGTCTATCAAAAGAATTGCTAGTGTTAAGCATCATGACATTGTCGTTTAATTCACCAGAAATGGGAAACGTGGTCCATCTATAAAACACTGCCAATCGTTTTGGGCAAATAAAACAGAATTAAGTTGAAAGAATCTCTCAAATACTGAAGAAACATAAATTTGCAAAAGGCGGTAGCCACCATGGGCATTCTTCAGATTTGTGGCAGTTCTGCTTCTATGTCAGCTGCAGATTTAAACGCTGTCCAACTTTTTTATTTCCAGTTTTTGAGCAGATCCTGTAAGTAGCAATTTCTACATATAATCTTGACAATGGCCTAGCAGAAAGAAAGAGATGACACCACCTTCCAAGTCTTAATATAAAAGAATCAGATCAGATTATTCAGAATGATATAAGAAGCACTGTAAATTAAATGTGCACAAAAATTTTTAAATTGAAGTAAAAATTGGTGAATTAGCTTCAGCATCAAGATGATTTTGAATTTGGTAAATACAT
The DNA here is from genome assembly GCF_014843425.1 of Jatropha curcas. The sequence continues at coordinate 2,504,159 of NW_023591078.1, read as the reverse complement.
ATTTTAACTATTGACAGATATTTAAGTTATGCACATAACTGAACTATAATAATTTCTCTCAATAACTAAATAATAATAGTAATAGGACATAATCAATGCATTATTGAACTTTGAAGAGTCATTTTTGGACATGTATCATATAAGACCCCAAACAAAATTTAAAGGGGACCTGTCCAAACTTCCGCACGAGCTCAACCCTTTGGAGGAGCAAAAACATGTAAGAAATGAGATGAAGTAACGTGTAACCTTTGCTAGTATTACAATGGGAAATGGCCGGTCAGTCGAATATGTTCCAAAGTCGAACGTAAACCGTACTTGTTGACAGCAGCATTTGCAGCCCTGAATCCTCCTCCATAAGCGGGCGAGGCATCATTGGCAATTTGATGCATGAAAAACTCACCGAGTTTATTTTCAACATTGGACTTCCCTCCTTTTTTTGAAGAGAAAGATGAAGAGGATGCTGCTGATGTAGATGCCATGCCTTTAGATGGCAATACTTCTGATTCAAGCCACATGTACGACAACACTTGACAGATACCTTCCTCTACCTCAGGATTAAGATTACGGTAACCTGCATTATATGGAGGGTAGTGAAGAAAATAAGTAGTTAACTTCATAAAAGGTTTCCAAGGAGAACTTTCAGATTGACATCTATTCTACCTTTGAGGCGTAACCAGCCATGCATCAACTCGTGGGCAAGAATAGCACCTGTTAATAATCTGTGTCCAACAGGAAAATCAATAAATAGAATTTTCCAAAAGTAGAAAAACAGAGTTCGACATGTTAGAGAATTGGTTGAGATCTTAGCAAGGAAAAGACAAATCAGATTATGCATGAGTAGCCTGCCTTCAACTAGAACATCAATTAACAGGATTTTCTGCAAGAACATGAATGATACATTGAAAAAAAGTTCAACATGTAGGAGGTAGTGCATCTTCTATTTAGACAGATAAAATTATGTATAACTCATTGGCTGATTTCCTTGAAATCGGAGAATAATGTAGGAATTCTTTCATGCACCCTAAATTCCACAAATAAAATAAAAACAAATAAACAGGAAAATTTGTTTCTGTAACTTCATTCTAATTAGCAGTCATCTTTCAAATAACCAGATTTAGAAACGACTTTTTTTTTTCTGTCTGGACCATACAGGTGTTCGATATTTCTTCAAGAATCACAACATTTTTTTTTAACAGAAAGGAACCTGTGACCTATCGGCTCAGCCAGATGCAAGACTCCTGTCACTAGACAACAAAATTAAGAGAATAGAAGTGAAAATTGCCACTGCCTGTTACCTGGGAAGACCATAAAGTACAAGGATAGCTGTAACCTCGCAACTTTTCCTAGTCAGCTTTTGTGGTTGTGTTTTAATTCCAACTAGTCGGTGACCTCCAATTTTTGGTCTCCTTTGTATCTGGATGCAATCAAAGAGAAAAGACAGCGGAAGCAAAACGTGATCAATTTGATTCCTCAATCATAAACCATCAGGTTAATAAGACGATATCAAATAGCAGAGTCCAGAATCATACACTGGTAACCGTCTGCTCCTCTGAAAGACATAGACCCCTTGTCTCGGGCATGTGATGGAATCCCTGGAAAGAACCATAGCTGAAATTAGAGCAGTTACATGAAGCACTAGCCTATAATAGAGCAAGATATCAGTTATTACATTTTTCTCTCCAATGATAGCTTCATTAAGTGCTTGTCTTTCAACCAGAAGCATCGGAATTTGCTGATCTAATCTCATATTCATTCCTTCATAGTAGTCCCTGATGGCATGATAAAGGGGTTGGCAGTCACCAGTGTCCATAATAGCATATTGCATGCATTCCAAGCATAAGCTCCGTCCGTCTCCCAAAGAATAGTATCTTGCATCCCAGGACTTCAGGAGAAAAATACAATAGAGAAGAAAAGGAAATAATCAACAACAACCACTATGAGTAAAAGAAATTGATTTGCATCTGAAAGTGTTGGATTCTCTAAAGAACATTAGGAGATGACTCTATTGGACCAGAAAATTTATTGTCATAGCTAAGGGAAATACCTCCAGGCGTTCACAACTACAGCATCGCGCTGTGTCATCATGCTCGTGCGATGGACAGTATTTCTGGGACCAAAATGGATGGCACCTATACTCGATCAAACCTGCTTCATTTGTTGGGATCTGAAAATTTGTAAAGCAGTGACATTAATACAAGGCAGTTAAAATCCATGCTCTCTACTTATAGACAGGTAGCATTTGAATCATGCCTACAATAATGGCTTAAAGTTGAACAAGTGATTCCCATGCTCTCTACTTATAAACTGAGATATTTCTAAGACCAGTTATTAAGCTGGCATATTATATCGTCAGCAGAAACGCTTCCAGTTTCAGGTCAAGTACAAACACACTGCACAATTTATGTGATATCAAGCCAATCAATTAATCATTTTAATTATCAGCTTACAGAGAGGATCCTACTTCTGTAAATCTGTTGAAAATATATGTAAAATCAGAAACTTGATTCAAAATTTTCATTTGATTCAAAATTATGTTGAGAACTTTGGGCAAAATTCTATTCATAAGTATCAATCAGGTAGAAGAGAGCCAATTTTAATGGATAGGCCCCAGTGTTCAGTTTCTGATTGCATGCTAGTACAAGAAAGAACAGACTTCATGTGTTCCATATGAATCAGAAGGCTACCATGTTGTCTTAATTGAAAAGAAACAACAGCAACAATAAAATGAAAATGGACAGAAGTAAATCTTTTTCCTTACAAATTCATGGCAGACTTCACATTTCGGATGAGTCAACTCTTTGAAACAGGACTTGTGATAAGGATCCCTACCTGACAAAGAAAACTTGGATCAACAGAAAAAGAAAATTGAGTTAAGAACTAGATGAAACAAACGTCTGATATCATTAATTGGACATGCTTAATTTGATGTCAATTTTTTAAAAGATAGAGTCGATTGATGGAGTGACCAACATGATAAAATAAAATTGATAAGTAAGATACTGGCGAAACTGAGAGGAAGAAACTACCTCATGCTCAGTAATTGGATAACCACAGGAAGAACATCGAAAGCACTCTGGATGAAAAAATTGTCCCATGCATCCCAAATAATTTCCAAAACCAATGTCACGATGGCAGCCACCACATATCCTGCAAGTTACAGGCAGAAGCATTCATAACCAACAAATTCCAAGGTTGGAATAATAAAAAATCGTACACTGATGGGTGATTGTTTTTCTCATCTTCTTTTTACAAGCATTTTTTTTCTTTTTTTTTTTTTTTTTTTTTTTTTTTTTTTTTTTTTTTTTTTTTTTTTTTTTTTTTTTTTTTTTTTTTTTTTTTTTTTTTTTTTTTTTGCAGTGGCATGCCAAGCAGAGAAATAAAATGTTCCATATTGTTTATTGGAATTTCCTAAAATATCTTACCTAGTAATAGTATGTTAATTGCCAACGATCATTCTTGAAAAAATTGCAACTACGTCATGTTTGCAAATTTAAACTTCATCCAAACTCCAAAGCATGTAACTATTGACTAACATTGAGCAAATCCTCATATTCCGGCAAAATTCTTATGCATATAACTAATATGTATGAATCAAGGACTTAGCCTTGATCACGCATTGCTATTAATACTGATAGACCGAGAAGGATCGTTAACATGCTAGCAAACTCATATAAATGGTACTATAAGAGACCAACCCCCCTCTCAGCTATATCAACCCTGCTAGAAAAAGATTATTCCAAGGAAATGTTTTTCCTGATCGGAGCCACACATGCAGCGATGATTTAAATTCTTACCTATAGTCCCGGTGATAATATTGTGGAGGAGCATAAGGAGGATATCCAGATGGGTTGAGGCTACTGTGAAGTGCCCTAGCTAGTTCATCATCATAATCTGTTGGCAATCTATATCCTGGAAAAGGGTAAATGTTCATCACAAGTCCAAATACAACACATAGTGCAAGTTTAAAAATATATGAGCTTGACAGGGATAAAAACTCAAAACCTGGTGGTCTTCTCCAATCTTCTGCTAGGGAAAGCGAAACTGGATGGTCTGATTCCTCCTTCTCCTTATTAGGTCTAGAGTGCTCATCCTAATGACGATGGAAGAGGTAATTATGGTTATTAATGATATTTTTTAAGCTAGAAATATGCGGTTTCAATAGTGCAATTGTATGACAACTATGAATTAGATTTCTTCGTTTTCTCCATGTTTCTGCTCTATTTACACAGTCAGGCACTCGAGCCACCCCCCCGGTATGTAGGCTAAAGAAAGATCATTCGATAAAACAGGCTTGGGCTCATTTTAATAAACTAGCCGAGTTTGAGTCTACAAAGGGGCAAAAAAGTTCTTTCTTAATTATAAATTATATACAAACCAAAGCTCCAACTTAGTTTTCAAACTCAAATCGAGTTCAAACTCAAGTATACCTTTGTCGAGCTAACCTTAAGCTCTTGGCTCAGCTCTTTTATTACCCTTCACTCCACAAAAAATAAAAATCTAAACAAAAGATGATTAATTTGTGTCAGATAAATAAACCATGTACTCCATGAGAGTGCCATAAATATATCCAATTTTTTGGTATACTATTTAAGCACAATGAGTAGAGCATTATCCTCTAAAACACATTTTATAAATTGCAATGACATTCCAGAACAATGTCATTGAATATCAGCTAAAATTAGACATAGCAAGCTTCAATTGCTCATTATCATACTTTTTTTTTTTTTTTTGGTTAAAAACATAGCAAGCTTCAAATTGGCTCATTATCAATACTTTTTTTTTTTTTTTGGTTAAAAGAGTATAAATCTTTTATCATTAAAGTCTAGAAATGCCACAAACTAATTTTCGCTTTTTTTTTTTTTTTTGGTTAAAAGAGTATAATCTTTATCAATTAAGAGTCTAGAAATGCCACAAAACTATTTTCGAGGCTCCTCAGCATGTGGAGGTGACAACCAACAGTCTAACTTTTTACATGGTTAACCTAAAGTGTATATATTGTAAATAAAGGAAAGACTTGTATTAACCAAGTGGCTTGCACATGAAGTAAACTTTTGGCGTGGCACAAATACATAGGCATTCCGGTTTGGTAAAGAATCTATTGTACAATAACATATAAGCAAAGGCCTTAGCTTGTTCATGCAACCATAACATGCCCTTCAAAAGAGAGGGTGAAAAAAGGGACTAAAAAATCTACTAGCATATAAAGAATTATTAAAATTAGAGAACAAATATCTGTGAATATATCATAAACAATTGGTACAAAAAGATTTGCCATTCAATTTGACAAGTTGTAGAGGAATCTGAAAACTTTTTTCAATGCTTAAATACCAAATGAATATATCATCAAGATCAAGGGTAGGATGAGATAACAAACACTTTACAGTAAAGTAACAAAGAAAAAGGTAACACGTAAACCAAAAAAAAAAAAGTTACCAAAGATCTAGCTGGTTGACGCCAGCTGACCATGCTTTCCTCCCCAAGAAGCTGTGGATGACGGCCCCCGCCCCCACCGCCCCTACTAGGCCCACCCCTAAAAAGCTTGCTGAGCCATTTCATAAACCGAGATTTTCTCTCTGCGTAGGAAGAAACAAAGTCCCCTGCTTAACATAAAAGTACAAATACAAAGCCACAACTCAATCCAACCCAAACAAAATACAAATAGTAGCAATGCTCAATAAACAAGCAAATAAATAACTAAAATAGAGATTTTGAAAAAAAGAAAAATAGCAAAAAGACCTTATTTTAAAAATCATATCTTTGTAATATCAAAAACAAAACAAGAAATAAACAAGAAGCAAATAAAGAAATAAAGAAAAAACCATTATCCAAATTGAAAAGTCAAATTCTAAAAGCATTTTATCAAACGAGTTGGAGACAAAAACAAAGAAACAAAATAAAAGCAAATGATCATACCATAAATGCAAGGATTAGAGATATGACTGACACCTGAAGAAGAAGAGGATGGAGGAGCCATGAGAATGGAAGGAAGCTATTTGTATGTATAGATTTTGGCCGGAATATGAAAGCAAAGGAAACGCGAAGAAATGAAAACGACAGAAAGAGAGAGGTAGAGAAAGAAGAAAGGAAGAGAATGAAAAAAAGTGAAGTGGGTAAGAGAGAAGAGGGAGGGAACAACGCAATAGGGGCATGGTTGATTAAAAAGTGAGGAAACAAAAGAATCTGAAAGAGAGAAAGGAAGTGAAGAGAAAGAGATTCTTGGCTTGAGAAAGAAAAGAAAAGAAAAAGGAAAAAAAATAAAATAGCTTTAAGAGTGATCGCGAAAAGATAAAAATGGTGGGGAAGAGAAGGAATTTGCTGAGGCGGAGAATATTGAAGTGACGGTGGACGGTTCAGAATCGTAGAGAAATCTTTTCCCTTTTGAGCACGAATGGGGTGGATAGGAGCTGGAGGAGAATTTTTTCCCTTCTGTTATGTTTTGGCTTTGGCTTTGGCTTTTCTTTTAAAAGAATTTTTTGCCGGGTAAACTAAAGCGATTGAGGGTTTGAAATGCCCATATCATTCCTTTAAATTACCATAGTACCATTGTAAAAGTCTTTGGTGGGCCTTTGTTTTGTAAGTCAATCATAATATGGTATATCTAGATTGTCTAAGGTTTTTATTCTTGTTTAATTCCAATTCTAATAATTGAAATTTTGTAAGAAAAAATATGAAAATAAAGAAATATTTTTTGAAATAAACTAGCTTTTTGGAAAATAAGATGTGATAATTTATTCAAATAAATAAAAAATAGTCTCTTTTTTTAATTATATTAAAAATATAGGTTCAACCTTAGAATCTAGATATCAAAATTAAAAGGATTGGCGAATTATAAAAAGATTTCAAAATTTTTTATAAATATTTTGGAATAAATAGATCGAATGGATTTTTTAAATAATTGTTTCAACAAATATAAAAATAAAAATTTGCTTTAAAGAAATTAAGAAAAGAAATACAATTTTAGTACATAGTTAATTTTCTTGTTCTTATGAAGAAACCAAATAGACCATTGCATTGGGCTATACAATAAATGATAGATTTTGTTTAATAATTGTTAAAGACTCCATTTACGTTACAAACTATAATTACAATTTGATTAGTTGATTGTATGATTTGATTAATCTTTTTACTTTTTAGTGTGTTCGGCAACAACATTTTAAGCAGTTAAAACGCTAAACACTACTTAAAAAGTTGTTAATAACATAGCGTTTGGACTAACTTTTAGAAAATATAATAAACAGCTAAACAGTTAAATAACTACTCAAACAATTGACAACTAAACGCTACTAAAACAGCTAAACAGTTAAATAACTACTCAAACAATTGACAACTAAACGCTACTAAAACAGCTAAACAGTTAAATAACTACTCAAACAATTGACAACTAAACGCTACTAAAACAGCTAAACAGTTAAATAACTACTCAAACAATTGACAACTAAACGCTACTAAAACAGCTAAACAGTTAAATAACTACTCAAACAATTGACAACTAAACGCTACTAAAACAGCTAAACAGTTAAATAACTACTCAAACAATTGACAACTAAACGCTACTAAAACAGCTAAACAGTTAAATAACTACTCAAATAATTGACGACTAAATGTTATTAAAACAGCTAACAGTTATCAAAATAACTAATTTTACCAAACAGACCTTTTATCAAAATTTGAGAAATGGAAAGTCCCGACAAAACGATGGTATGCAGATGTCTCGTTGATAACAGTGATAAACCTTTTTTTTTTAACGTGGAAATTGAAATGAGTTCAATTTTCTATATATGCTTCATTTAATATTGAAACCTGAAATCTTCTGATGAAAACTTCAAATCTTAACCGTTGGGGTGTTCCTTGTAGATTTAGTCAGCAGTAACCCATTACATAGTTCACACAGGGCAAGTAAGCAAGCGGGTATATACAAGCTTCAAGAGCAAGGTCAACAAGAATCTATCTTTCTCTGTATAAACTGCATTTTTGCGGCCCTAAAATCACTTTCAGCAACAAGTGTAATCAGCAATCTGATTTAGGAATAACTTGCTTATAATCTTTAGCCTTTCTTTGATATAACTGAATGTAAAATGTAAAATATATCTATTCATAAATAAAATTTTCATGTTTGGAATAAATTAAAAATTGAAAATTTATTTATTTTTATTTTCAAAAATACTCGACATAATAATTTTAGAAGGATATGATGATGTATAATTTTGTTATAAAGGTCTGGATTACTTAAATTTGTAGAATTCATTTGAAAATTCTATCTTTTTGAATAAAATTTATTTTGGTTATATTCAGATACATATAATTGAATTCATAAAATTAAAATTTTTATTTTTTTATACTAAACACAAAAATTTAGATTTATAAATAAATTTATAAAATTTTATAGAATTCATTTATTCCAAATAAATAATTAATCTATTCTCGAAAAAATTTCACTTTTCATATTTCATGCTCTCCCTGAATTCCTCAAAAAGATAGTATTATCATTTCTTATGAAGTGACAATAGACTAACTCTTTATATACTCTTTTATTTTTTTTTTTTTTCAATTTCAACATTGTACCAAAAACAAGTTAAATATATAATAAAATATTTTAAAATTACGTGGACTATTTCGCATGTGTTTTAAAGTTATTTGTAATTGAATACGAATCTATAAATAAAGTAGAATTGAAAGGAAGATAACTCTATTATGTAATGGTGTAATTTATAAGGAATTATTTGCTTTTGTGCATTGGTTTGTAGGACTTGATGAGGACAAATTCTCACACGCTAATATGGGGACACGTATCCAAATCTGCCGGCAGTTGATTGCTTTGCAAGAAAGTGCTCTCCTCCATAGTTCATGATTGTGAGGGCTTGTCTATATCATAGTTCATGTTAAAATAATAATAAATAGTTTTTAATTTATCTACAGCTTTTCACGCAGAGTTTCGAATCAAAACACTATTTTTAATATTTATAATATTTAATGACATACATAATATTAATACTAGCATTAAGAATGTAAGAAAAAGGGGATAAAATGTTAATAAAACAGTTCACGGTTGTTATAGATAATAGCATATACATAAATATATATTAGCATTAAGAATGTTTAAGAAAAAAGGGGATAAAATGTTAATAAACAGTTCACGGTTTGTTATAGATAATAGCATATACATAAATAATAATTATATATATATATATATATATATAATTATATTAAATATATATATAATAAGGCAATTTTTTCTAAAAAAATTGGACATGTGACATATTCTTCATTATTAAGTTTCCACTTGCTTTTTGTATTAGTTTGGTTTTGATTTATTTAGAAATTAATATTATTGTATTTGGTTATGATTTAATAATTTATATATTACTTCGTTTGGTTTAGATTTATTTTGAGTTAGTGTTTTCATTTGTTTTTTTTTTTAATGTAATTTTATTAGTTTAGTTTGATTTTTTTTTTTTTTTTTTTTGTTGGTGTTCCTTAGGTTTGGTTTGATTTTGTTATGGCAATATATTGATGTTATTAGTGGTAATTATTATTATTATTAGTTTTTAAAAAAATGATAAAGTTTATTACAATGAAATTATTCAAGTTATTTTTTTTTTTTTTTTTTTGTATTGGTGTTCTTGGTTTGGTTTGATTTTGTTATGCCATATATTGATGCTTTAGGTAATTATTATTAATTATTAGTTTTTAAAAAATGATAAAGTTTAATAACAATGAATTATTCAATTAATGTGCTTTATAGCAAATGTTCTCTCAAATTTTTGAAGTAACAAATGTTTCCTCTAACAACTGTAATGTATCATTAATGTCTTTTATCTAAATGTTTTCTTTCTTTTTTTTTTTTTAAATGGTGTAGTAATGCATTTTTAAAATTTTAAATTTTTTACCCAAAAAAACACTTTAGCTTTCTTAAAAATACTATATATATATATATAAGTTGTATTACTATGTTTTTCTGTGCTCTTGGCAAAAGTGTATTGGTTCCTGCTTTTAGATATATTATTCATTTTTTCTTAAAAGTTCAAAAATTTTTACATTTCAACTATTTTCACTAATCCACTAATGGGGTTAATAGCTCTTACTCAAACTTTTTTTTGTCTCATTTTTTTTGTTCTCAAATGTAATTGATTAATACAATATTAGAAAATTAATAGTGCGTTAAGTAACAATTTATATAACTTTTAATGATATAAATAAATCACATAATTTATAAATTTTAAGGATATGGGCAATTATTTTTTATATTAAAAAATTAAAAATCTTTATTAAATTAACTTACGTTAAATATAATTGATTAATTATAATATTAATAACATGACAAGTTGAAGATTTATATAACTTTTAGTTATTTAAAATAAATTATTTATTCATGGATTTTAATGAGATAGCGAGTTAATTTTTTTTACATTAATTTTAAAATAAATCAAATTAATGAATTTTACTACCTTTCATCTTACTTTTTTTTTTTTATTTATCTCTATAAATTTCAATATTTTTAATCTATATTCTTGTTTATCTATTAATTTTTTACTTTAATAATTAAAAATCACGCTATTTTTTTACTATTGACATATCTTTAATAACACATGTAACTATTATTATTGTGTTCATTTTTATTTTATGTATAACAAAGCAATTAAAGTAACCCACCACAGAAGAAAAATCATTAAGCACCTTAATGGCATTAGCTTGAAGAACAAGGTCAACAAAGATTCTATCTATCTGTATTAATATTAGTATTACACAATTTACATATTGTACATATGGAGTTTGCTTTTGCCGCCAAGAAAATTCTTTCTGACTCTGAGGAAGTGTGATGAACATATATAGTATCTGAAACATTATCGGTGGTTATCTGATTTTATACCTTCTTTTCAGGGAGAATTTGATAAAGGCATATGTTGATGTTTGTGATGCCAAACTTCTAAGACCATGCAACGGCTAAATACTTTAAACAATTACATCTTTCGTGAAAATGGTATGTCAAATTTTGAATTATAATAGTGAAAATAGCAAATATTCTGTGTTTCTACTAAGTTTTTTCGATTTTAGGATTTTTATTTATTTATTGGAAGGCTCAACAACCGTAAGAACATTGTCAGCTACACAACATGATTAGTAGTTCTTTTACTCATCAAATTAAGACAATAGTCCTGAAATATAAGTATTTTTTAGTGATTATTTTGCCTAAAATAAAAGTCATTTTGAGTATTACAATAAATATTTTTTTTCTAATGTTACTCTTGTATACATTAGATACAATGACTACCTTCACACGTGATTTTTTATTTTGAGATAAAAGATACCTTAGTTTTGTTATAATTTAAGATATTTATTCGTTTCCTTAATTCCCGTGTAAAAATTCTAAACGACTTAAAATTTTGGAATAATGAGAGTACGGGAGAATAATCAATCCAACTATAGTATAAAAAATATTATTGGATCGAAAAAATTTACTGTAATATGTTTCCTTAACATGTATAGATTGCTGATGATTTTTCAGAAAGTGTAAAAATAATTATTGTGTACAATAGTAAAGCCCTGCAATGAATTTAATTACTTTTTATGCTTCTAATATGCTAATTAATAAAAGAAAATTAGATTTCATTCTGAAAATATAAAATGGGGTTTTCAAGTTTTGAATTTCTTATATTTTTCAGCTATACAAATTTTCAAACTTGGAGTTAAAATTTGTTAAGCTTCAAAATGCTGCAAGCCTGCAACCTCGACACTATATATCTCATTTAAGGCCTAAAGGATGTCCTTAAAATCAATTGAAGGCCTATCTCACTCCGCATGTCGTCAGTTTGGTAGGCCTAACCGCACAGGCCTTGGCTTGAGCTTTCAACTTTACAACAACTTCAACTTGTACTGGGGATGGCTATTGGTTCGGTTTGAATCAGAACCAGCCATGTTTTTTATGATCAAACCAGCTTGAAACCATCGGTTTTAAGAACCAAATCGTAATCAATGGTTCAGGACCAGTTCAGGTTCAAGTGAGAGAGAAATAGACTTAAATCAGCTGCGGGTTATAATTGACTGTACGGTCTGATTCCAACAATCTATAAAAAATTTTTAAAAATAATTTAGTTGGAACTTTTTTATCTATTATTTAATTTTTAATTTTCAATTAAATATGAAAAGTCAATTTTTTAATTATTCAAAATCAAATATGAAATTACAATTTTAACTACTTATTTAATTTAAAAAAATTTTTTAGTGGTTTTATTTTTATTTTTATTAGTAATTAGAAAAATCATGTAGTTTTGTGTTAGGAAGAGAATCCAAATTAACTAGTAATTATAATAAATAAATAAATTTTAAGCTCAATATAATTTATGCGAAATATATTTCAATATTTATCTACTTACAAAGTCAAATTCATTAGGTGTTTTTTCCTCTCCATAAGTGTGGTTGCTTTCCCTGTAAATATTTTTTCATATATCGAACTTTTAATCTTGCATAAATCGTCTACTAAATTCAAGTGTGTCTTACCATTTGAACACTTCCTATGGTTAAATTCAATAAATTAATAACATATACACAGAGCATATTCGAGTCTAATATGAAATTATTATATTTGAATTTCAGTCAACGTGAAATTGTTATATTTGTAAGTTTTGTAATATTTTTCAATCCAATATTAAAATTCATGTATAATTTGAAATAGTCATTATTCAGGAAAATCCCCAACAATAAGGAATTTTCTTTTTAAAATCTCTTTATTTTATGAATTTCCTTCAAATTTGTAAAATGTTGATAATAGAGATTGTTCCAATGTATGTAATCCAAACCCCAAATTCTAATTTCATAAAATTTAACAATTTACTAAAATTTTAGATAACCTTAATCCAAATTGATTTATTTTAGATAGCTTTAGCATAATGCTTCTACTTTTAAGAAAAAAAAAAAATATCTTGTGGGCAACTCAATGTCCAATTCAAGGAGGTTAACCAAAGTCACAAACAAGAGTTACATACTACAAATTTAATATTTTATGGTAAAGAAAACTACTTGATTCAAAATCACACCAAACCATATAAAAGATTCCCAATTGTAAGAAAAAAAAATTCCAAAAATATAGGAATTTTAGTCACCATTTCATACACTTGAAAGAATCGCAAAACCATGTAATAGTCTCGTTACTTTTTTCACTTATCTGATAAATAAAAAGTTTCGAATTTGAATTATCTCGATCACAGTTGTTTTCACCAATTTGATAAGTTAAGAGGAGAACAACCCCTCTTATGTAAAAAAGCTGTCTTAATTTAAGGTAAAGCATATAATTTTAGCAAAATTCACCAATAAGAATGTAAATTTGCCAAAAATATGTTTTTCCTTTTTTTTCTGTCTCGTTGAAGTTTCTTAGCTCTTTCCATCAACTTTCAAAGCTCATTTTCTTCAATTATTATGAAACAAGTGAGAGTGCACCGACAATAATTTAGCTCTCTTCTTTGGTATGTGTACCAAACTCTTTGTTGGCATTTTGATAGAGATGGAATGGGTAGATTTCATTTCAGTGAACAAAATGTCTTAATCGCGTTCTTGTATATTTTTCAGTTCTTGATTACACTACGTTATTTTATTACGATTCACCAAATATAATATTCAAAACTCATTTTTTTCTTTCACTTTCTCGTGAAATTGGGTTTAAATTTGTAACTTGTCATGTCCCAAAGAGGCATTTGGTGATTTAGTATTTTTATGCAAAAATATTCTTTTTAAATTAGATTTCTTGGACAATAAGCATGTTAATATTGAAATTATGATGTCTGCGAGTTATGGTTCAGTTAGTAATACAGGTTGGATACCTAGGAAGAGTTTTCAAGTTCAATTTCCATTAAATGCATCTGTAAAGAAGAGTGATGAGCTTGTTTTAATTGTGATAATATAGACACAATTTTTAAACAAACTACTAAAAATACCTTAAATTATAGTCGATTCATCGAATTTTAATGGATTTCTTTTTAATTTAGGAGATTGATTAAATGGTCAAATTCAAGTTGATTGACAAGGTTGATTTTATTATTTTTGGCTTAATTAGTAATTCAACATTGGGTTGGATGCAATTCAATGTTAAACATATATGCTAATTTGGATTTATGTTGACTCAAAAGTCAAAATTCAATGAAATTAAAATAAAAAATTATTTTCTAGAACCCTTAATTATGCTAATTAAAGAAAAAAAAAAACTAATATTGTGGGAAGCATCCACGATGTCGTTTGGTGAAGGACTTTAGACGACACCGTTGGAAAAAAGATACTTTATATATATTTGCTATTTGGATTTAATATGATGTTGACGTCAAAAAGTCAAATTCAATGAAATTAAAATAAAAATTATTTTTGCTAGAACCCTTAGATTATGCTAATTAAAGAAAAAAAAACTAAATTAATTTGTGGGGGAAGCATCCACGATGTCGTTTGGTGAAGGAACTTTAGACCGACACCGTTGGAAAAAAAAGATACTTTATATATATATTATATATATATATATATATATATATTTATGGCACCTCGCCGCATTGAAATTGCAGCCGTCCTCCTTTCTTCTTTATTGAACACTTTATCCTTTTTTTTCCACCCTATGATATATTTATGGGCACCTCCGCCGCATTGAAATTGCAGCCGTCTCCTTCTTCTTTATTGACACTTTCTCCTTTTTTTTCCCCTATAAACAAATCTTTACCTTATTGGAGTATTGTTTTCCTTCTCTTTCCCACTCTTTTTTTCCAAGAAAATAATTTTTTCTGCCCCACCAAGCAGGCTAAATTTGAACTAACCTAGCGCAAAACCACGAAACTGAAAAGGAGAAACCCACAACGACTAGGAGACCAAATAATCTTCAAAACTCTCTACCCATTCTGATTTCTAGGGTTTTTTCTTTGTTTGGAGAAATCAGGGTCTTTAAAAGGAAGGAGAAGAAGAGACGAAGAAAAACATCCGATGGCAACACAAGGGCAGGCATTGATGGACCCTGCCGTACTGGATGATATAATCAAACGGCTAACGGAGGTCCGATTAGCGAGGCCAGGCAAGCAAGTGCAACTCTCAGAGGCGGAGATCAAGCAACTTTGCGTGGCTTCACGAGATATCTTCATGCAACAGCCTAATTTGCTTGAGCTTGAAGCCCCCATTAAGATTTGCGGTATGCTCTACGTACAAAGGCACCAACTTTCTTATCTATATGTAGTCTTTCTTGTATGGATAGGGCTTTATGGGATTTTGTTGGGAGTTTCTCTTTGGCAAGATAAATTGTTGAGATAATTTATATTAACGGCTTTTGAAGGTGTTTATGATTGGCATATCCATGGTGCCTTTTGCGCATTTGTTGTATTTGTTACAAAGTTTTTGACTTGTTATTCTACATTCCTGTGGAATGTAATGTATGTTTTGAGGGCATAAGGTTTTTGAATGGAATTAAGCTATAGGTTGAAATGCAAGTGATTAAAGTGGTGTGCTATTAGGTTGATTTTTTATTATACCAAAACTTGATTTTATGGTTCTGTTTACTGTTCCATTGCTGGCAATCTAGGCATGGAAAACTGAACAACTTGGCGTAAATACTGCTTGTTTGGTTTCTGCTGCATTGCGAGTTTTGCTATAGTATATGACAGGAAAGTACAGAACATGTACCTAACAAGCTTGTTTGGTTTTTGAGAAGGCAATAATCAATATAATTACTGCTTTAAATTTTGAAGTTTACAACCAAAGGCATTCTAGGGATAAGTTTAATTAAACGACATTCTAAGTAATCATTACAATGATACACTTGGGATGAGTTTTTAATTTGAGCTTTATAGCTTATGTGGAAGATCTATGCCTTGGTTACATACTTGAATCCAATATGAAAGTTGCTTAGATTTCTTCTCTCTAACTTCCTAAAGATCCTTCTTTCTATTTCAGGCGACATTCATGGGCAATATAGTGATCTATTAAGGCTTTTTGAGTATGGAGGTTTTCCACCTGAAGCTAATTACTTGTTTTTGGGGGATTATGTTGATCGTGGCAAACAGAGTTTGGAAACTATTTGCCTATTGCTTGCGTATAAGATTAAATATCCAGAGAACTTTTTCCTTTTGAGAGGAAACCATGAATGTGCTTCTATAAATCGGATATATGGATTTTATGACGAATGCAAGCGGCGGTTTAATGTAAGGCTTTGGAAATCCTTTACCGAGTGTTTCAACTGCCTTCCTGTTGCTGCTCTTATAGATGATAAAATATTGTGCATGCATGGCGGTCTGTCCCCTGATTTGACAAATTTAGATCAAATTAGAAATTTACCTCGTCCAACTGCGGTTCCAGACACTGGTTTGCTATGTGATTTGCTCTGGTCAGATCCGGGTAGAGATGTTAAGGGATGGGGAATGAATGACAGAGGAGTTTCATATACTTTTGGACCTGATAAGGTGTCAGAGTTCTTGACAAAGCATGATTTAGACCTTGTCTGTCGTGCACATCAGGTTATTTACTTTACCTCATGCACTTTTTTATTAGTACCATTCTTCTCTTTCTGGAAATTGATGTAATTTTGTTTTTCCTGGTCTAGGTTGTGGAGGATGGGTATGAATTCTTTGCGGAAAGGCAACTTGTAACTATTTTTTCGGCTCCCAATTATTGTGGTGAATTTGACAATGCTGGTGCTATGATGAGTGTAGATGAAAATCTGATGTGCTCCTTTCAGATTTTGAAGCCTGCTGAGAAAAAAGCTAAATATATGATGTCAAACAAAATGTGATGGATGCAGCATAATTGATCCCTAGTCTTTGCCAAGGTGAGCCAGATAAATTGTTGTTTCATGTTCTAGTGTTTTAGAATAGTTGATAATTTGATGATGCTTGTGAACCTAGCTGTGTTTGTGCCTTTTATGCATTGGTAGGTTCCTGGGCGTTATTAATTTTGTTCATTTCCTGATCCTGTTGTTGGATTAATTTCATTTATACAATGCGAGTCATATTCTCTATATTAATGAAGTAAATGAGAATCAAGAATCTACTGACATTGTCATGGACATGTGATAGATGTGCTATTTTATGGTTTCAATAGTATTAATTGGAAAAATCATACATCTTGGTTCTCACAACTTCCGCATTTTCTTGATAATCTTTTTTTCCTGAGTTTAAATTATCAATCCTGTCACTTCAAAGTATCAATTGTATACTTGTTTTGTGGTAATCTAACTAAACATTTTGCGGTTATATGTGGATGTCTGCTCATACCATATACTGTACATTGCAACAGTACTTCTGGACATGTCACAACAGATACTTTTTTCCTCAATATTAAGTGGGTTTTATTCATGAGGTTGTCAAAGGGGTTGACAAGACCTTTGATTATTCTTAAAAATCAATTTTACAGGTGGTCTTCTTTATAAAAATCTAACTTAGACAGTGATGACAGGAAGCATCTTCCTGGCATCTTGCCTCCTTTATATTGTGAGTGAAAAAAATAATTAGTGGAGCTGGATTTGGGTCCGGTAGCCTCACCGAATGAGGACGAGTCAGGGAAGGGCTTGAATTTAATTTTGATAGAATATTTGTAGGATTTGTAGTTTTAACTGTCCAGACACAATAGCAATTAGTAGATGTTCTATAGGAGGTGCCTTGGGTTTGGGCTTTATGCTCTCTGCCAGAAAGCAGCTGGACCACCAGCATGTGCTGTACTGCTAATCATTACAATTGTTTGTGGTGTTGAAGAGGGCATATTTGAAGATAGGAATATTGGAGACTCTAACTGTGACATGTCTCTTCCTATGAATATTCTATTAGGCAGTTCTGGTAATAATTTTTAATTTCTCTTTTCAAAGTTTGGTTCATTTCATTGGCTCGGTTCTGATTCATAACAGACCATAACCTTTCTGATTTAGTCTTTGGTCCATGTGTTGCACACACCAGAAGCACGGCAGTCTTTAGTTTCATCTAGTTTCCCTGCAGAGCCTCAATAGCAGGCTATCCTTTCTTCTTTTATTGTTTATGTTAATTCAGAAGGTTGCATTTAGTGTCTGCGCATCAAAGATTTCAAACATCTGATTGCTTATGCCTTCTGTATATTTTTGATATGT
This sequence comes from Jatropha curcas, assembly GCF_014843425.1. The sequence goes on along the minus strand of NW_023591078.1, from coordinate 2,486,095 downwards.
CGGTGCCTAAAATTGCTGATGGATTGAGCTAACCTGCATGGAAATTCAATTGTTGTCATTTAAGTGGTGTTTTCATGATTGCTTTTGCACTTCCTGCGTCATTTTCTGTTTTATTCCATTATGCAGGCTGTTTCAACTTTTTGCAGGGAAACCGGTTAATGCTGAAGAGTCAGCTATGATTATGAATCTTCTAACTGTAGGAGATGCGAGGATGGTTCATTATGCTTAATTCACTGGTTGATGTGGTGAAATCTTTAGATGTTCAGTCTGGAGGCTGATGCTGTGTGTGGTGCACCAAAGTAGAGATTAAAGAAGAGTTTTTTCGAGTTTCTTTTTATGCCTTTTCCTGCAGTTTTTAACTTGTGGTCCATCTGTACATAAAATTCAGCCTGGTAATTCAAATTGTGTTTTTGGGTTCAGGCACTATAAATAGTGCCTGCATTCCATCACCCAAAATTGCCTTTTCATTGAGGTATATCTACTTTGGATTAGGCATATTCCCATGTTGAAAAGATGTTATTTTCATTTTTATTTATATCTTAATGGTTATGAACTTGAGATAAGTATTTTCACTTGATATGAGGTCATGTTGGGTGACAACTCATCACTAGAATGATGGGGCAATTTTGGTAAGAAGATATTACTTTGATCTAATAACAGTCTAAGTTGACAAAAGCTAGGGTTAATTTCATCATCCATGGTTGTTGGCTGTCTTGTAAAATTTCAAATGATTATTACAACTGATCAGAATGATAACCACCAAAGTAATTAAGTTGAATTTTACTTTTGAGTTAAACGAAAAAAGTAATTATGTTGAATTCTTCTCTAATTAGTGAAATGTTATAAACAATTTTATGAAATCATTCTTATCATTTGGAATTTGATTTGTCAAAATTTTGCCAAATGAAATGCAATATTTAACAAAAAAAAAAAAAAAAAAAAAGAATTTGATTTGTCAAAATTTTGCCAATGAAATAAAAAAAAAAAAAAAAAAAAAAAGAAAAGGAAATTCGAACTTCACTCATAACTCATATCATCATAAAATTGTTATTTTTTATTTACCAATGAAAAAATTACTCATTTTCCAAAACATGTTTAACGGAAAGAGTTCATTTTTTTATTGTTTAATTATAATATTAGAAATTGTTACAAATATTAAAAAAGTTAATTTATAATACTACAATAATATTTATAATTGTCAAAATTTTACATTTTAAAATAAAAATTATTATTAAATATAAATAAAAATTTGTTGGTGATCAGTGACGAGTGATAATTGCTATTAGTGATTAGTATAATAAATATGTGTTTATAACATGATAATAATTTAACAATTTTTAGAATTTTAAGAAAAAATTATATATATATATATATATATTTATATATTTTACTAGAAAAATATTTTTGTTGCTAACTTTTATGAATCCGAAAGGTATTTTCGAGGTAAATTATTTTAGGAGCGTAAAATTTAAGAGAAATGTTGCAATATTTTCAAAGAAAAATCACAGAAATGCCACGATGGACACAAACAAACTATTGAAGCAAACTAAGGCGCCCACTTGTAGTCCCTCTCCACCCATTCAAATTTTAACACCAATTCAATTTTTTCTCTGGTAGGGTTTATTATTATATTTATTATTTTAAAATTAAATCCCAAAAAATCAAAATCAACTATAAAGCAAAGAAAAATCTTCCATTTCTCCAAATTCTCTGTAGCATTGTAATTTGCAACGCTACAAATTTAATTTCCCGGGAAAATTTGCTCGATTTTCTCGGAAAAAGAATTGGAGCAGGTGCATCCTGAATGATGAACTTGGCGGATCCATCAATGAGCCTGCTGGCAGCGAGCGGCGGCGACACAGTAAAGCTTTTCGATGTATCGGGGGAGGCCGGTGATCCTTGCATCTTGAGTTACACACCATCTCCTGGTTTCCTGGTCAACTCAGTCAAGTGGAACCACACTAGTGAGTTGCTATATTTTCTTTCTTAATCTTTTTTTGCAATTTATTATTTTGTTTTCTTAATTGCTTGATTTTGGTTAATGCTGTAGGTTTATCATTTGCTTTGGTGTGAATCTGCATTTTCTTGTTTTCGAATTATTTAGGGTTTGTTTGGTTGGCATAAAAGTGGAGGAATACGATAAAAGTTTATTTTTTAGTTAATTAATTGAGCTCCGGTAATTGAAAGTTTTAAATTTTGCAAATTACCCTTTACTCTTTAAGATTGTTTTTTTTTTTTTTTTTTTTTTTTTTTTTTTTTTTTTTTTTTTTTTTTTTTTTTTTTTTTTTTTTTTTTTTTTTTTTTTTTTTTTTTTTTTTTTTTTTTTTTTTTGGAATTTTGCTTATCAGAGGCTAGTTTTCCAATTTGGAGTTTCATCTTTTGGCCAGATTTGGTTGTGGCCAGTTGCTGGAGGAGATAAGAAAGATCTCTCTCCTTCTGGGATGGAAAAATGGGCCAGAGCATTTTTTTTTTTTTTTTTTTTTTTTTTTTTTTTTTTTTTTTTTTTTTTTTTTTTTTTTGGAATTTTGCTTATCAGAGGCTAGTTTCAATTTGGAGTTTCATCTTTTGCAGATTTGGTTGTGGCCAGTGCTGGAGAAGATAAGAAGATCTCTCTCTGGAGGAAAAATGGGCAGAGCATGGGGACCATTCCGGTTACTGGGACAAATGGTGGAGACAACATTGAGGTAATTCTCTAGAGATTGATCTTAGAAATAAATTAGGGGCTGGATTGGATATATTTTCCAAAACTGATGAGATGCTCCTAAACTCAATTCGGCATGAATTAAACCTGGTTCACAATTAAAACCAATAATATTTTATAAAAGCAATAAAGCTTGTGTTTGAGCCACCTTATAGTACCAGATTTGTAACCCCTAAGTTCCATGTAAGGAACTTTGTTAGTGACAATCCTAGACGTGGTGGAATGAAGACTTAGGTAAGAACTTTACTATGATTTCTTGAAAACCATCGATGATAAAAACAAAAAAGCAGTTATTAATGTAAGATTGCTGTTGTGTGCTTCAAGTATTAGAGGTTTCTCTTGCTTGGACTTGAATAAGCAACAGGGTAAGCTTGGATCAATCAGAAACCTAGGCGCCTTCAATTCATTGATGTTTCATGCTATACACAAATTGCTCTCCATATCACTTACTGCACTTCTTTTTTTGTTGAGCTCTCTTGAAATCTTTCTTGCATAGTGACGTTATTGTTGTGTTTCCAAAAAGTGTTATTGGTTTGCCCGACTCTCATCCTTGTTTCATGATGTTAAGAGAGCAGGGCTTTTCTCATCAAATCATTAAATTATTGCTGGTTTTCAATTTGCAGGAATCTATATTAGCTATTAGCTTTAGTAGCAAGGGATCCAGATACATATGCACCGGGGGAAGTGGTCAAGTTGTTAGAATATGGGATCTGCAGAGGAAGCGCTGTATTAAATGGTTGAAGGGTCACACCAATACAATAACTGGTGCTTTATACAATTGCAAAGATGAGCATTTGGCTTCCATAAGTCTAAGTGGGGATCTTATTCTTCACAACCTTGCATCTGGTGCAAGAGCAGCAGAACTCAAGGACCCTAATGAACAGGTTGTTTAGTTTCTTGTATTTCCATGCTGTGGATCTGGTGTTTGCGGCTTAGAGTTTCCGGATCCAAGCTAACTGTTCATTTGATGGATTTAAGACCAGGTACTGCGGGTGCTTGATTATTCACGAGTTAGCCGGCACCTTTTGGTGACAGCAGGGGACGATGGGTCCGCACATTTGTGGGATACAACTGGTCGCAGCCCAAAGGTTCTTATACTGTAATGCTGATACATTTGGAAGTCACTGACATCTAATATAGTTGAATTTTTGAATAAGTTGGATGCTTGTGTGAAACTTCCTTTGTGATGAACTTACATCATATTAAGGATACTTTGATCACTGGACCTAGATCCTAAATATTCTGCTGGAAAGTTACTTAACTGTTGTGTTGTCATTGTTATTAGGGTGCTGCATAGTTAGAAATGAGTGGAAGATTGCAAGTGTATAAAGATAGCAGGAAAAGAAAAGGAATCGTTACCTAATATTTACCATCCACTTCTATGTACAATTCTGAATATTATTGATGTATCAGATAAATTAGCAGGAAACTTTTAACCGTGTTCTGGATTGCCCTTCTCATATTTGAAGTTCTCACTGATTATATGGTTTACTAAAGTATGGATATTGTGAATATCATGTTTTGAGTACTTTTTTATATCACCACTTATACATTAAATTTATGTGCATTTGTTTCCTCTTTTCCTATGTTCTTCTTAGGCTTTAACATTAACCTTTTAGGCACATAACAATATCATTTACTTTTTACAGGTTTCTTGGTTGAAGCAACATTCTGCCCCAACTGCTGGTATAGGCTTCTCACCATCAAATGACAAGGTCTCATGCTTATTTATTGAGTTGCAATGTTCCCCCCTCCCCCTTTCTGATCCTAGGGGGATATTTATTTGAAGATATAAGTTGTGGTAAATTAGCTAACTATTCTGCTGTTTCAAATATTTTTCCTCGTACAGATTATAGCTAGTGTTGGACTGGATAAAAAGTTATACACTTATGATTCAGGATCTCGAAGACCATCATCTTGCATATCTTATGAGGCACCTTTCTCTTCATTAGCATTCAGAGAGGATGGCTGGATTCTAGCAGCTGGAACCAGCAATGGCCGGGTAGTTTTCTATGATGTTCGTGGAAAACCACAACCTTTTACAGTTCTTCGTGCTTATAGCAGTTCAGAGGTAGATTGCTTTTATCTGATGCATTATTCTGACCACAGCTTCACTGTTTTTCTTACTGAATACTGCATCACTTAACTTTGTCAATTCTTTCACTTATGCACTTAAAAAATAAATGACAGCCGTTGATTAACATCATATGTTTGAACTCAAAGATTTACCTGATAGTGAATACTTGTGGTTCTTATCAGGCTGTTACAAGTTTATGCTGGCAGAGATCAAAACCAGTTGTTGTCAATGAGAGCAACTGCACTGCTGAGACAGCTCTTCTGGGAGGTGCTGGTGAAGATTCCATTCTTATGCCTGACCCACTTCCCTCTGTGACATCATCAAGTGTTTCACTATCCACAACAGTGTCAAGTTCTCATAATATTGGTCGTTCACGCCTTTCTATAGAAGCATCATCTCTTACATCAACTAGTAATGCCTCTGCATCAATTACACCTAATCTATCTTTAGCAGAGGAAACACCAAACCGAAGCCATCTGTGGCCAAGTGGAACATTGGCAAGATTACATGCTCCACGTTCTAGTTATAATTTTAAGGATGACATGGACGTATTTTCCCCACTTGTTGATGTCCAGCCTATCACGCCTTCACTTGATAAGTTGTGGGATGATCACGAGGGATTGAAAAAAGATACAGTTGACAAGAAGCCCTCATCCCTTTTTCCTTCATCCAGTAGAAGATTTCCTTTTGCAGAGGATGGGACAACTGATCATCCAATATTCGATTGGAAAACCAGTTCAACTCCTAGACAGGTCCGACATTTATTTTTTATTCCAAATGATATTTACAATATGTAAATTAGTGAAAAATGGATCAAGGAATGATATCTGAACTTGAGGAAATATAGCTGTTTTTTTCGTGTGCTTTTATTTTATGGCCACAATTGCAGTTCATCATGAATATGGTAATGAGTTTCATATGATACTAGTACAACTCAGCATCTATTTTTCACTGTACATTTGAAGATATTATGAAGTAATTCACAGTGTGATACTGTTTTTTCAGCAACATGTGAAACTACAGGTCCTAAAATTTCTGAGAAATATCTTTTTGATTATTGAAGGTGGCTTGCCATGTTATGTTTTCATCAAAATAACTGTAATGGGTATTTTTTGTGATATGTGTGGTTTTGCTGGTCATTTCTTGGGTTTCTTGTATAAAGTTGAGCTAAATTCAATTTTCCTAGGGAGATATTTAATATATTCACACGTATGGAATTGATATTTCTTTTGTCCATTTTGTGCAGGATGATTCCCGATCTTCTTTGTCATTTTTGGAGGGATCTTCTCCTACTCCATCTTCAAAGAGTGAAGAATCCTCCATCACTCCTCCAGAGGCATGGGGTGGTGAGAGATTGTCTGATAAGTTTGCGCACTTACGCCAGCCACTAAATTTACCTTCTCGTTTAGTGATGTTGAACTCTGGGGGTTTGACATCAGGGTCAATGTTAACTGGTTTGCAAGATGTGTCCTCTTCATCAAATCAGACAATTATGAGCTCTTTGATGAATTCGACCTTGAGTTTTCCAAATCTGCGCGCCAGAGATATTTCTTCAAATCAGGAGAATCCAACTGGATTTTCAGAACATTTTTCCTCTAGTTCCATGTCCCAGTCTTTGGGTACAAAAAGCATCACAGGACCAGCCAACCTTGATGCAACGGGACCCGGGTCTTTGGCACTTCCTCGCAGGTTTTCAACTTATGCTGAGAGAATAAGCACAGCTTCTTCCTTTATTGATGGGACTTCACTCTCAGTGAATTCACCAAAACTGAAGAAAACAGGAGCTGAAACCAGGGAAGAGCTTTTGAGTAGTTTGTTGTCAAGATCTGACACAGAACCTGGGATTCTTCCATCAATGAATGTATGGATACTAGATTGGTTTGATGAACATTTACTTATCTTTGCATCTGAATTCCTAGGTTCTATACTTTGTGCTTTATCATCACAGAACCATGCATTGAGTTTATCAGAGGCCACACGTAGGTCTCACCTGATGTAGCTGGGGCTGATTGTGTGATGTTATTTAAATGCAAAGTGATAATGGCAATGAAACTTATGAAACTCTGTACAAAGTGATACTGTGCATTATACTATTTAATCACATTATCATGGCTGATTATTTCACTTTTATTTTGATAGGGAGGAATCTCACAACCAAACAAGGCCCTTCAGCTGGATCCACAGCAGGGAAGTTCCTTCTCACTTCAGCTTTTTCAACGTACTCTTGAAGAAACTCTAGATTCATTCCAGAAATCCATCCATGATGATATGAGGAACCTTCACATTGAAATTCTAAGACAGTTCCATATGCAGGAGGTATACAAGTCATTCTGATAATAACAACTTATCCATTTGTTATTTATTTTCAGTCTAACCATTGTGGATTCATTTACAGATGGAATTTTCTATTGTGATGAGTTCAGTTCTGGAAAATCAAGCTGAACTAATGAAAGAAATAAAGTCTCTTCGGAAAGAAAACCAGGAGCTTCGCCAATTGCTTTGAGAATTTATGAAGATCGCATTGCTATTTTACTAATGATCGATTTTGGAATCTGTTTTAGATTTGCATGATTTTACACTTCATGGGTGTCTTCCTGTTATATAGGCAAGTATTCAATGGTAGTGTTGAAGTGCAGAAAAGGGATAAACATTATAGAGAAGGACCAAAAGTCAACATGTTATTAGAGTAGGATTCTTATCCCTTGAGCATGTACATAGATGCCTTTTTAACTTATGAAATGAAATCATTTAATTTCAGTTGGTTCAGGATGAATTGCTAAACATTAATTTTATACTTTTTTTTTTTTTGAAGTCAACCTCCCCAGAGCCCACATATATATACTTTTTATTTGAAGTAGCTGGTCTGGATATTGGAATCACTTGAATGTTATAGAATATGCCAATTTTAGGGCCTGGAAAATCCACTTTCTGAATATAAATGGGTTGCTACAATATTTCGTAAAGCTGCAAAGCATTTATTTATTTATTGTTTTTAATTTTCTTTTTTTTTTTTTTTTACCTGTAAAATAACCTGTTATAACACAATTCCATGGATTTGAACAAATCTGTTGTTTAGATTTTTATGCATTTGAATTTTATGACTTAAAACCTTCATTATTTCAAATACTTCCAATACTTCAAACATAAGATTCATGAGACTTACCTAATGACATTAGCTAGTAAAAAGAGGAAGAAATGTTTACCTTGTGATTATTATTGTTATTATTATTATTATTATTATTATTATTATTATTATTATTATTTAATATTGTTATGCTTAGAGGGTATTGACAAACTTCCTCTATTTGCCATCGTTTTAGTTCTCTTAACCTTATAAGCTCAAGAAGTTCAAAGTTGGTAAAAACAAATTAGTGACCTCTTGTTAAACTTTGGAGATTAGCCCAATTTATTTTTTGGCGATCAAATTATAAATAACCTCAAAAATTTAGTGACCTGCAATATCATTTTACTTGGTATTAGGATTTTGTCTCAAATTCCTAATTAGAAAAGAATTCCTATTATGATTTTTGATTTGGTGAACAAGTTTTAATTCTTTACATGCAGGAGAGCTATACAAACTAATAAATTTAAGAATGCTGCAAATTTGAATAAATTTAATCCAAGCACAATTTCATTTTTGCAAAATGAATTTTTGATTTATTCCAAAAACACTAAGAAAAATAACATATAACAAATCAATCAATACCCACAACTCCAGCACAAAGACATTCTCTCTCCTTGAGACACTTGGTGCTGCAAATCCTTTTCCTTCATTAGGTATCCTACAGGAAGAGAGGAAAGATCAAAATGAAATAGTGCAATAAAATATTCATTCATAGGGGAAGAAGAAGGTTACAGGATACAATAGACATTGAGAAAGAAATTGTTAACTAAATTAATGTGTGTTCACCAAGGAAAAATGAGATAAAATTTGATAACCATTTATGTACTGTAGCTTGAGAAACAAGATGTATTTGCTGGAAGAAAAAAGCTTAATTACCTTGCTTTAATTTTTGGCTATGGTGGGTATGTGTCGCACCTTTCGAAAATCCTCTCCTGTCACTCCATTTCTGTCTCTGATCCTCTTTGTAAGTTTAGTCATTCCAGTAAGTTTCAATTCTTGAAGACAAGTGACAAATTCTATCCCTTTTGGAACCATATTCAATTTCAACAGCCCATGTCAATGTAAATGCTTGAGACGTGGCATAGCACTTTCTTTTATTTCCCAGTTACCTAGTTCTAAATTATCGACTCTAAGAGTCTCAAGCTGAGCAAACCATTTCTGATCTAATGTATGAACCAGAACCCAAGCATAAAAACCTTTAGATGAGGCAGCTTCTCTAAAACACACATTGGATCTTTCTTTAACATAGACTTCACGAAAATTAACTTGGCAAGATTTGTTGGTGAAATCCAAACTCCTCTTTATCTCCCCATTTTAACTCTAGTTTCATTAAATATTGACAATGAGAAAGTGGTTCCAAACTTGGAAATGAACTTTCTCCTCTTGCCTGTATATTCAACGAAACTAGACGTCCTGTTGAGAAAATGGGAGATCCTATAATTGCATTCATTTCCTCTGTTCTTCTGAAAACTATTGCTAAATTTCCAAAATTAGTCAGGCGGTTGCTTGCATCTTTCCAGTTAAGATTCTCAGATGGCACTGACTTTAAAGTTTCTAGCTTTCTCAGTGTATGCAATTGACAGAAATGGAGAGATGACCAGTCTGCCAACAAATGTCTCAAATATTTTAACTTCCACAACACATCAGGCACGTTTTGCAAATTCATGTCTCGAACATCGAGGGTGCATAAGCTTCTGAAGTTACCTATGGACACTGGCAACCTTGAGCTCCTGGATAATTTAGTACCTCTTAACCCAATATACCTCAAATGAATCAAACCACCGATTTCATGAGGTATAAATTCAAGATTCACAGACCAAAGATTCAATACTCTAAGCAGTCTTTAAACATAAGATTTTTTGTGCTCAAAGATAATGGTAGACCTTTCCTGTTTGAAGAAGCAGAAAAGAGAACGAAGACGTGGATGACCTTCCAATAAAGGTACAAAATACCTTGCAACAAATTCTGGGCTTACTTGAGGATGAACAGCAATTCTACGGGCTGTGTTGTTCTGTTTATAGTGCTCAGAAATCCCAAGAAAATCCTCCTCTCTTGCCATCAATGCACACATGTCGCGCATTAGATCATGAATACGACATGTTTTGATGCCCATTCCAATGCAACCCTTCTGGCTTACCTGAACCATGCTCCGACTCACAAGCTCTTCCAAATATTCTTCGCATAAGTCCTCCATTGTCTCATCTTCTTCCCTTATCAATCCTTTGGAAACAAAGCCTTCAGCAATCCACATGCGAATTAATTCCCTCTTGTGAATTTCCCAGTCTTCTGGAAACTGGGAAAGATAGAGAAAGAATGGTTTCAAATAGAAAGGCAAATCATGATAACTCAAAGCTAGTATCCCATAAACTCCTCCATATCGATGATGTTCTTCCCACTTGATGAATTGTGCATTAATATTTCTTGGACTACCTTCCACTCCAGCAATGACTTCTTTGTGGCCAATACGCCTCCAAGCACAACAATTGCTAATGGCAATCCTCCACATTTGCTCACCATCTCCTTTCCCAGCTTTTCAAATTGTGACAGGTAATCGTACTCTGCAACAATTTCTTCTATGAATGCTTTTCTACTGAGAAGTTGCCAAGCCTCATCGTCTGTTAAAAAATCTGGTTCAACCGGAGAGCTCCTTGGATCAGCATAAGAAGCAATGATAGTGTTAATTTTATAGTATTTTTATTATAATTTTTACTAAGAATTATAGTGTTTTTAATTTATCTAAATTTGTTTTTATGTAATATTGTTGTGTTTTTACTTAAAAGCTTCCTTGAAACACAACTCACTTGATTTTGAGGAAAAATGTAGGATTTTGCAAGAAAAGGACAAAAAAAAGGCATAACATAGTTAGCACGCTTCAGCCCGTGCTAAGGCGCACGACCGTGCCAAATACAAAGGCAAATCAAAGTATAGAGCCAGAGAGATGCACGCCCCAGGCCATGCCGAGGAGCACGCCTGTGCGCGCACCGGAGATAGAGACTTGGCCCGTGCAGCTTAAACACGCCTTTGCTACACAACTTCCAGACTTTCAGAGGCACGCACGCCCAAGCCCGTGCCTTGGCACACGCCCGTGCCCGCGCTGGAGATGAAGCTCTGGCCTGTGCCGCTGAAGCACGCCCGTGCCATAATTGCCTCAGACTTCCAGAGGCGCGCACACCTCTGGCCGTGTCAAACCGCACTCCCGTGCACTGAAGCTGTCCTAACTGTGCTAAACAACACGGCCTGTGCTGAAGCCTCTAGACTTCCAGAGCCTGGCACGCCCCAGACCGTGCCAGGTCGCACGCCCGTGCCAAGCAAGAAAATCTGAATTTGAGTCAAAAGTTGCCAACTAATTCCTACCATTTTCACAAGATACTTTGGATACTCTCTTCACATGCCAGTCAAAAGTTCAACCATGTGCATTTGGAAAGCCATAATTGAGAGCAATTTATGGCTTGATTTAGAACTTTTCCACCTCACAAAAGTTTGACTTTAATCATTAAAGCATAAGGCTTGTTCCCCCAAGAAGTCTATATAAGGAGGGGAATGAGCCATTCCAAGGGGATCCCATCCCATACTCTACATCTCTTCTCCGGGAAATGAAGCCATTCAGGGATCCCATTTCCATTAACTCTACATCTCTCTCCCATTCTCTCATTTCAATAGCTTGTATTATGTTTTGTTTCTCTTTAGAAGTTTACGGTATTCAAGAGTGTTGCAAAGTTTTCAAGGAAGCCATCCAAGCAATTATTACTGTTTATTCTAAAATCTTAAATCGTTGTTTTTATTCTTATTGATTATGGAATATTTATCAAGTATTTGTTGAGTTTTATTTAAGTACTATTGTGTAACTAAATGCCTTATTACTAGGTGTTTGATGTTAACTTAATCTCTTTTCCATTTAATGCAATTAGATTTATTTTTCCTTATTGCAAGTATATTGATTTAATAACGAACTTAATGCTCTAGCAGAATCCCCTATATTGATTTATTTCAATTATCACTATCGGCAAGAAAGATCTTGATAAGAAAAGGTTAATAAAACACATGAGACATAATAAACTTTGGATGCGGAAGCTATATGGTTTGACTCCATGGGGGGTTTTTGAATTTATCAACCTTAAATTGTAAAATGCATAAAACAAACTACATAACTTTAATGATTTAATTACATACTTGATTGCACTTGGGAAGATAAGTAATTAAATGGAATTAAAAAGCTAGCAAATACATCGGAAGGCTTGTTAGCGAATTCATAGTGGGTTTCCCCCTACTTGAATAAGTTAAATTGATTAATGAACTAATGAAATAAATTAGATAGGAGAATTAAGTTGAATCCAAAACCCCGTAGTTTCAATTCCTTGATTTCTTTTAATCAATTTTTGTTTACTTGACTCTTGTTTTTTTTATATTTATAAAAACAATTCTCTCAATTATCGGTTAAATAATAACAAGATAACATAATTTTGGTATTTGGATTATAATCCTCGTGGGAACGATATCTTTATTTCAAGTGGTCAGTAAAACATTGCTCCCTCCCTTTCCCTTTGGAAAAGCACGTTTGGAACTATCCCGATCTTCACGGAACTATCCCAATCTTCACTTCTCCAAATATCATCGAGGACCACGAAATATCGCTTCTTCTTTAACACATTAGAAACTTCTTCAACTAGTTTTCCCTCTCCCATCTTTTCTAACATGGAAATGAACATGTCTTCCACTTTCATGTTTTCCAACATCAATTTAAATAATCTTTTCTCCTTCATCCTATCCAATTCATCCTCCATCCTCTCCAATCTCAATTGAAGAAGCTTTTCCTCTTCCATCTTTACCAACTCAAATTTATCTTGTTTAGATGCAACTTCCATCAAGATTCCAACCAAAACTTGCCTTGTGGAGAACTGTTGAGATATGAAGGACCAAGAATGACAATGAAAATATTGTTGTTTCACTTGAATGTCATTATATATTCTCTTGGCAAGAGAGGTTTTACCTAGTCCTCCCATGCCCACTATAGAAACAACTCGCTGTTGCTCTTCCTCCAACATCAACTGAGATTTTGTTGGTTTAGAAGAACAGAGAATTAAGAAAGAGAAGGAAAAGTCTGCAGAGAATGATGTAAGTGTGGAGAGAAAAGATTTATCTCCGTTATAGCATAGTGAAAATATTTATACAAGAGCTATTCTAAAATTTATTCACCAAATCTCCATAAAATCAAGGAAGTTTGTCTTCCAAACTAAAGCTTAAAGCAAGGTACGTCACAGATTTTTCAACTACTGCTACTTGACTTCAACTAATACAAGAGATGGAGATTACAAGATAACAAAGTACAACAAAATCTAAATGACTTCAGCAAAATAATCTCGAAAACAAAGTACAACATAAATCTACACATGACGATCAGCAAAAATAATCTCCATCCGCTACACATCTCATCAGCAAAATACAATCCAAAATCTGGTCGGCAACATGTGCTTCAATTTACTTCATCAATGGAGTTGTAAGCTGTAAGACTTAACAGATATAAATGCACTCATCCCTTTACCCCAATCCAAATATCATCAATCTTCCTCATGTGATGTGATCGATTCTAAATTCGCCGCGCGATTTTTCACTGACAAGTCTAGAACCCTTACTCCTTCATAAAATGAGTTTGAGATAGCCTCCAATCAGCTACACTATCTTCATCAGCAAAATACATCCAAAATCTGTCGGCAACATGTGCATCAATTTTACTTCAATGGAGTTGTAGCTGTAACCTTTAACAGATTTAATGCTCCTCATGCTTACCTCCAAGCCAATAACATCATCTTCCTCATGTGGATATGATCTTCTAAATCGCCGCATTTCACTTGCACGTCTAGACGCCTCTCCTTCAAAAATGAGTTTGATGCCATAAGTCTGCATACTTCTAGAGATACTCCTAATCTTTTCTTGAATGGATTTGATCCAGGTTTCAGTTTCATGTAAATAAGAAACTTTAATGAAGATGGAAAAAGGCCTCTTGATGAATCTGCATATGCCTTTTCTTGTACCTGTTAGAGCTTTGGCATAAAGAAAGGTATCAGTGACATCCTCAGCTTCATATGCAATCTCTCTTATTTCAGCTACCCATTTTCGGACGCGCTCGTCTTTATCTTGCCTATTGTCTGCATCTTTCAAGAAGCAGTGAATTCGCTTTAATTCAGTTCGTAGCTGCTCAACTTTATCCCTCACATCAGAAAGGGAACTTGCTTCACGAACTAGTACATCAGCAATTCTTTCAATGGCAAAGGAAACAACAGCCTCAACCATTTAAATTTTCTTGCAGTGTAGATAGAAAATGAAAGAGGTGAAAATTATCTTCAAGGATGGCTTGTTTAGATAGTTTGTATCAAGTACCATTTTGCCTAAGGAATTGAAATTCTCAAATAATTTTCTATTTCATATATTTTCTTTAATTAACATCTTCATTGAACTTTATTGATCCCTTGCTAGGAAATAGAACAAGTGAAGTGGCTTTGGTGCAGAGCAAACTAAAGTTGAAAAGCATTAGGTTCCTCTTCTTTGCTTCAAGTAATGAAATAACAAACTTTCTTTCTCCAATTTCTTTGGAGGAGAAAATCTGACAACCCATCTTTCAAGGAAGAGTGGAGAGTTGTTTTATGCAGAAAATGAAAAAAAAAAAAAGGAATCTTTGTTCATTAATGTAAACTCTGCCTTCGGTTAGTTGTTTTTGTGTCTATGGTTTTGACTTTCTCTTCTTTATCTCCATTTTACTAATATGACATTGGATCTTTAATAGTCTTGGAAAGCCTGAGTGTGAATGTGGAATCTACATCACCTAAAGAAGAAAAATAGAAAGGGATATAATCTTCTTTATCTCCATTTTGTCGCTCCAACTCCGTAGGCCCATAAATGCCCCAAGCACTAGATATGTAAGTGAAAGCTTTAGTCCAGTATTTTCAAACCCAGGTCGTACTATTCGGTTTAATCGGTTGAACTATAAACCAGTCAGTTCTCAATTCAAATTTAGCTAAAACCAGAAAATGGTCTACTTTGTTCGGGTTTAGCTGGTTTCAAATCGGATTTAATTTTGAATATTAATATGAAATCTATTCGGCAATAGCTTTTCATATAACGTTTAGTGTTTTGAACTTTATCAAAATGTCATCTCTATTATTTATAGTGTTTGGTGATAAAACGTTTATATTAATATTTAGAATTTGAGAGAATGAATAATGTAACATTATTCTCTTTAACGTTTGATGAAATATTATATTAGAAAAAAAATTAACCGCTATTAAAACAACTAATAATTATTAAAGCAGTTAAGTTTACCAAATATGGTCATGCTATTAGAGCTTCAATAGTCTTAGAGTGCTTGTGGAAATAGAAGGGCATATAATATTCAAGCCACCAAACCCAAATCAAATCCTAATTTGCAATTTAATTTCAGAATATGAAATTTAAAATGGAATGTGTTTTTAAATATTGGCATATGAAATATGGGGGAATGGAAATGTAGTATAAAATTCCATATTTCAATCCATATACAAAATAAGCCTGGTTTCTTGTTATTACTGTAATTTTTTTCAGACTGTGTATCCAAGTACTATTTTTTTTTCAAGTACTACCTGAAACAGAGTACCAAATTTGAGGATTCAATAATACTAAAGGAAGAACCAAGTGAAAAGATTCCTAAGAAAACTGTAATTGGAACATGCACAAGACTTTTCATTGCTGCAGATGCCAATGAAAATGCTCACTTTGTCTTCCTGTGTCAGCTTCTTCAAGGATAGAACATGAGGGAAGGTATATGCTTCACCTTGTCAAAATCCTCGCCACCTTCTTTATTTATAACTCGAATCCTCTTTTCAAATGCTTCTGGCATCCAACGTATGTTCATTTCCTGAAGAGCACTTGCGAACTTCAAACCTTCAGGAACCTTTATTAATTGCCTCAAGCTATCTATATCTAAAGTCTTTAAATTCAGCATTGCACCTTCTTCTATTATCCATTCTTCCAAATTATCTAAGCATCGAAGTTTAAGAACCTCAAGTTGAGGAAAACCATAAGCAGAGCTGACCATTACAGACCCTTCATATGAATCTCCATCCAAAGACAGAAACCTCAAATTAGGCAGCTTCTCTAGAGTAGCCATTGGATCTTGTTTTAAATGAGAATGACACAAACTTAACTTTGTAAGACTTGCTGGCAGAAATTGCAGGTTATGAAATGAAGAGTGTACATTATCATCAATCCTTCCATCTAGCTGCAGTTTTGTCAGATGATGACAATGAGAAAGTGGTTCCAGATTTGGAAAATTTTTCCATCTCATTCGCATATTCAAGGATCGCAGATGGCCTAATCCAAAAATTGGAGATTGTAGAACCACCTCAGCTTCCTCCCTTGTCTCAAAATATATTCCTAAATTTCGAAGATTAGTCAATTTGGACACTGCATCTCTTCTAATTACATTCTTAGCTTCTATCCATGTCAAAGTTTCAAGATTTCTTAGTGTATCCAACCGCAAATGCCCGACATCATCTCTATCTATTAACAAGTGTCTCAGATAGTCTAATTTGAACAGTACATCAGCCAACCTTAACCAATAATTGTCCCTTAAATCAAGAGTATATAAACTCTTCAGATTACCTATTGATGCTGGCAATGAAGTGGACATAGAATACATGTAACTATTCTTTCTGCCTAATCTAGTATTTCTCAATCCAAGATATCTTAAGTGAATCAAGTTACAAATTTCTTTAGAACTATATCCATCATATAGATATACACCTTGAAGATTCAAGACTCTAAGAAGTCTGAAATTCTTAAAAAGAAATACTGCTTGTTGCCTTGTCATGCCATACCTGGACCTTTCAGCAAAGTAGAAAAGAGAACGAAGGTGTGCATCCCCTTTGACCAAGGGTGTACGAAATTTCTTATTAACATCATGTTGGTGTATGCGAGGATGAATAGCAATTCTGCGTGATTTTGTTGTTATGCCCAGAGTATTGGAAGAACTCTTTGTTGTGGTGTCCTCTCGATGTTCAGCAATCTTGAGGAAATTCTCTTCTCTTGCTTTAGACAAACACATGTGTCGCATAAGATCATGAATGCGAATTTTTTTAATTCTTGTTCCAGTATGGTCTCTTTGGCTCACTTGAACCATACACCTACTGGCAAGGTCTTCTAAATATTTTTCAGCTGCATCTTCCATCGTATCATCTCCTCCTCCTAGCGGAGATGATATAAAGCCTTCAGCAATCCACATTCTAATCAACGTTTTCTTTTGAACCTCTGAATCTTCTGAAAATTGGGAAAGATAGAGGAAACATGGTTTTAAGCGACTCGGCAAATCATCATAGCTCAAAGCTAGTATCCAATTTACTCCTGCATATTGATAAGACTGCTGCAATTTGATGAATTGAGAATTAATATCTTTTTGCACCAGCTCCCACTCCTTTAATGACTTATTAGCCAACAAACCTCCAAGTACAGCAATTGCAAGAGGTAGTCCTCCACATTTTCTCACCATCTCCTTCCCCAACTTCTCATATTCTAATGGATAACTACTCTTCCGTACAATATCTTTAGGAAATGCATTGCTAATAAGAAGCTTCTTCAATTGTCAAATATGGCGGTTCTGTTAAAGTTACAGCTACAGCTATTGATGCAAGTGTTGTTGACAATTTTTGGAGGTATTTTGTTAAAGTCATTTAGATTTTGTTGTATTTTGTTGGTTAAAGTTTGACAGCTACCAGCTATGATGCAAGTGTTGTTGACAATTTTTGGAGGTATTTGTTAAAGTCATTAGATTTTGTTGTATTTTGTTGAAATCAAGAGTAAGGAACTACTTGCTTTTAGGTAGTTTTGGGTGAACAACCTCTTGACTTATGGGATAAGTATGTGAACAAACTTTATACTAGCTCTACATAGAATGTTTATACATATGACCATTGTATATGGAATAATAGAAATTAATTGTTTCCTCACCACTTCAACAAATCCTTGCAGCGGTTCTTTTTTGCAGAATTCCTCTCTCCTCTAATTTAATCTTGCCTCTTCTAAACCAACAAGTGTATCAGAGCAAACCTTGATATCTCAAGGAGGCGGTGTTGTTTGAGTGAAAGTCATAGAGAAAGCCACCAAAATAAACCAGAATTAAGTGAGTTTTCCTGTTTATTTGACTTTCCCTCAAAAATGGGCTCCACAGCATGTTTCATTTCACCTACCTCATTTTTAATGGGGAAAACTATCAATTGATTTGGGCTTGAAGATCGAGAGCATTTATTTCAAGGGCTTGCATTATGGAAGTTAAAGTGTGGAGGAAAACAGAGCTACCTCACCTCTTAATCAAACATCCAACCCTTCACAGATTTTTGACCAAATCAAGAAGAGGTTGCAAGGCTCAAAAGCCTGTCCTATTAATCCACTGCAACGTTTGCAGATCCTATCTTCACCAATTATGACTGGAGACGCACATGGAACTTGGGAGAAGTTAAAATGAGTATCAGGATCTGAAAAAACTAGACAGTTGCAGATTCAAATTTAAGAAAAAGAATTTGAAATGTGAAAATGAAGGAAAATGAAAAGGTGAGATAGATTGATGTTTGATAGAGTTATAAAATGAGATAAATCCAAAAATTCGATTGTATATGGGAGAATAGACGTTATAGAAGAGAAAGAGAATTGGTGAGAAAATGTATGGCTGACTTTTCCTGGAATACAATCTGAAGTCCAAAGAAGTTTCTTCTTCTAGATGAAACTTGGGACATGTCACAAATATCCTTGAATGTGTCTTATCAAATGCCTACAAGCTAAAACAAAGAAAAGCCTCTATAAGGAAAAGAAACCATGGAGTAGAAGGCCTTCTTGTGTGAACACCAAAACCAAAATGCAAAGAAGGAGGTTCCAAGAGCCAGCAAAACTGACAGAAAACCAAAAATGAAGAAAGAAATCACGAAAAATTGGAGGAAGAAAGATTTCCGACCTTGTCCACATTGCAAAAAAACAACACCCACTGAGAACTACTGCTGGTTCAGACCTGAGCTCAGTCGGTAAGGTGGTAAGCAATTTTGTCACACCGAGAAAGTTTTGTTCTTACAAACCAGAATCAGCAAACACAAGCCCATCATCATGCAAACAAGCCACCGAAAATCTGAAAAAGTAATGAAGAACAACTATTGCAGTAAAAATGAAAATTGAAAAATGTGTGTCTAAATTAGAAGCTAAAAAAGCATGGCTTTTGATTAGTGGCTTGCACTAAACCACTGAACACCAAACTTGGTGATTTCGATAGCTTGGATATAACCTATCCTTTAAAAAGTCAGGCTTGTTGAGTCAAAGGCAAAGGAGATGTGGATTTGTTAACAACAACTCCTTCAGGTAAACAGAAGCTTTTCCGATTGTTTTCTTTTACGTACCGGACGGGCAATCAAAGCTTGTTGTCAGGTTGATCAATTGCTGGATAAGAATACAGTTTTGCTATTTTAAATAGATAAACCTTGTTGAAATAAGTGATCCTTCCGGCTCAAGTTATATTTGCTGTCAAAATGAAACGAGAAGCTTTCCTCTAAATTAAGACTTCAAAGAGAGATACTTGGCTTGAGTTCAGAAAAGAAGAAATCTTGAATTTGGTGGCATACCAGAGACTTGGTTACCCAATCTCAATGAGAAAATTGACTAACAATCCAAGAAGGTTTTAGGTACTGCTGAATTTGCCATCCTATAAGTTTTGAAGGAGAGAGCACAGTAAAGAGAAATGTAAATATGTCAAAGTTAGGGCAAAACTCATGAACCAAACACCATTTTTCATCTGATCAGCAGAGAGCTTCCTATGAAAACTTGAATTAAATCACACACTGAATGTGTGTGGCCCTATGAGTTGCCCTCATCTTACAATGGCAACAAGTATTCTATTGTTATTGATGACTACACCAGATTCCGCTGGTATGATCTCTCTCTACCAATTCAATTGAAGTTTTTCAAAATGGTTTCCAGACAATTTAAATCAATGGTAAAGAAGGAATCTCAAGCCTGGCTCCCAACAAGATTTTAAGAGTCTTGATAAGGGGGCTCGGAATACATCCACATCAAATATCCAAGCCAAATTCGCAAGAAGCCTGGCATTCACATCAATTAAACAGACTTCACACCGTCAAACAAAATGTGTAAGTGAAAGAAAAGAATCGATCTGTGTATGAAATTATGGTCGGAAGATTCCTACATTGTTGAAGAAAAATCTCCAAAGTTTTTTCTTTGGGCTGAGCTGTAAACAGGACTGCTGTAGATTATCTTCAAATCGGCTTACCAACCGAAAGCTATTGGGCGGATGAAAACTACTTTCAGAAAACTGGTATTGGAGTATTACACATGCCGAGAGTTGAGTCATCTCAATCTTTTGGAGCATAATGCACATACCATTAATTCCAATATTGCCAAGAGGGAAATTGAATCAACGAGCCTTAAAAAAGGAATTTAAGTAGGCTGAGCAGCAGTGAACCAAAGGCCTCACAACAAGAATTTTGAAGTCATGTACTAAAACAGGGTTTGGCCAGCAGGATGTCAAAATTCGGATGAAGAAAGGTAATGGGAATTGGAATAAAAAGGAACCAGAAAATTCTAAACTCAATCCTTGATTTTCGCAGCAAGAGCAAGAAACTTTCCAGTTTGACAATGAAGAAGAATCATATGAGAGAATGATTAAAATGCAATTAGAGAAACTAGATCCCTAGAGGAAATTTACAGCAGAGTAACGTGTCCGGCACTTGAAACCCAAACTCAGGTAATAAGCCAAAATTGGCCTGAGTAGGAAGATCTGCATGGGAGGAGGATTAAGAATGATGTATGAAGAACGAAACATGATTTATCTCCTCAAGACCATTGAATAAGCAGATTATTTGGAACCTAAATGGTATTCAAATTGATAATTAAATTCTGATGGCTCCACAATAAGCACAAATGCAAGAATATGTTGTAAATGGCTACGCTCTAAAGCAAGGGGTGAAATTTACACAAGAAACCTTTGCACCAGGTTCAAAGATTTGACACTACTCAGAATATGATTTGTGCACTAGCAAGCAGGTGAACGGTTGGCAGTCTTTCAATTGAGGATGTTGAAATCAGCCTTTCCTAATGGTCTTTAAGGAAGAAGTTGTTTATTGAAGCAGCCGTGACAGGTTTTTAATGATGGAAGCAATAGAGTGTGTTTTGTGAAGAAAGCACCTCTATGGTTTAAAAAATATCTCCGATATTGTGGAATGGCAAGATGTAATCATACTTTGCGGAATTGGGTTTTTAAACGAGAAGCTTGATGAGGGCAACACTTTAACGTAACTCGAGAGAGCAAGGATATGATGTGCTATATCGTTCTGTGTAATGTTTTGAACGATCTATTTCAGTAACAATCTTACAATAAATTCAAGAATTCAGATTGAAGATGCAAAGCAGGTTTTTGAGAAGAATGATTCTTGGCTGTAATTGCTATTCCTTTGGGATTGAAAATGGCTCAAGATGAGCAACGGGATTGCTATTTTCACAAAAAAATTTGGCTTGGAGCTGCTTAAAAAGGTTTGAACAGTAGCAAATGCAAACCAGTGAGTACACTACAGCCCAATAATAAAATTGCAAAAGGATGAGTTCTCATCTATAGGTGCTCAACTTATAGGAAGCATGGTGTTCTTTGCTGTATTTATCTGTAACAAGACCAGATATCAGGATGTGCAACAATTTAACTGTCGAGATTCAAATGAATGACCCATACGAAAAACCAGCTTTACAGCATGCCCACACCGAGTTAGCTGAGACATGTGCGAGAACTGCACTGAATTTGGTTTGTTTTTATAGAAGATTAAATGGGTGAAAAGATTGTTTATGGTGTTTCTCAGACAGTGATTGGGCTGTTCATTGACGATAATGAGAAGAGCACACTCGTTTGTTTTTCACTTGTCACTGCTGTCATTGCTGGGGATACAAAGAAAGCAAACTTCAGTTGCTCAAGTCAGACTGCAAAGCAAGTATGCTGCAGCATCTGCTATGCTCAGTAAAACCAAGCTATAAGAAGCTTGAGCAAAGGTATAAGTTTAATCTGAATTTTCCACAAAGAAAAATCCCACTCAAAAATACTATGTGACAACAAATCAGCTTTGCATGGTTAAAAAATCCATCTTCCATGGAAAAAACCAAGCATATCAAAATCAAGTATAAGGCCAGATTCGAAGCTGAAAAGGAAAAGAAATTTCAAGATTATTCCTTGCAATCTGCGAAGACCAAAAAGCAGATATTTTCACCAGGCTTGCAAAAAGCCAAGATTGAATTTCTAGGAATAGACGTGGTGTTGTCTCAACTCTTAGCAATCAAGGAGGAGTTAAAGTTACAGCTACAAGCATTGGATGCAAGTGTGTTGACAATTTTGGAGGTATTTGTTAAAGTCACTTTAGAGTTTTGTTGTATTTTGTTGAAATCAAAAGGTAGGTGAACTACCTGCTTTTAGGTAAAGGTTTGGTGAACAACCTTCCTGACTTATGGAAGGTTGGTGGAACAAACTTTAAGACTAGCTCTACTATAAAGAGTGTCTTTAATTATGCTTGTAATGGCAATAATAAGAAAATAATGATTCTTCCATCACAAAATCTGCAGTCTTTCTTTTCTGCAGAATTTCCCTTCTCATTCCTAATTTTCTGCCTCTCCTAAACAGTTCTAAATTAATTGTTTCTTCACACTCACAAAATCTGCAGCTTTTTCTTTTTCTGCAGAATTTCCTTCTCTTCCTTAATTTTCTGCTCTTCTAAACCAACAGGTTCTACCACTGAGCTCCATGGATCAGCATATAAAGCAACCTCCTTGATTCGAGTGGTGAACAAAACTTTGCTTCCCTTCTTTCCTCTTGGGAAAGCACGTTTGAGACTATCCCACGCCTTCTCTTCCCACATATCATCAAGAACCACCAAGTATCTTTTCCCCTTCAACACATTTTTTAGTGCTTTAACTAACTCTTCCTCTTTCATGCTTACCAATGTCCTTTTATCTTCTTCAGGAGCAACTTCTATCAAAATTCCAAACAGAACATCCCTTGGAGAAAATTGTTGAGACACAAAAGCCCAAGAACAACAGTCAAAGTGTCGCTTAATTTCAATATGATTATACAATTTCTTGGCAAGAGTGGTTTTCCCCAGTCCTCCCATGCCTACTATTGAAATGACACGGAGTTGATTCTTCTCTATCATCAATTGAGCCATAAGATCTCTTGTGCAACTTTCCAAGCTAATAACATGCTCTTCCTCATCATATGGATCTGATCTTCTTAATCGCTGTTGCATTTCACTTGCTGAACTAAATCCCTTTTCTTCACCAGCAAATTTGATGCCATAAGTCTGCATACCAGTAGAAATCTCCCAAATTTTAGCCCTTATGCATCTGATCTTAGTCCCAATATGATGGAGTTTAGGGCCTTTGGTAAAAAATGAGGTTATCCCTTTTCTGCTACTTGTTGCAGAATTAAGAATGTAGATATCAATGATATCTTCAACTTCATAAGCAACATCTCTTATTTCAGCTACCCAGTTGCGTACACGTTCATCTTGTTCTTGTCTTCTGTCGGCATCTTTCAAGAAGCATTGCATCCGTTTCAGTTCATCTTGTAGGCGAGTAACCTTCTCTCTTACACCATGCAGAAAAACTCCTTGATCAATAAGCAAATCAGCAATTCTTTCAATAGCTAAAGAAAGAAGAGCCTCTACCATATTATTCTTGTATGTTCTGTTCTTGTAAAAGATCTTAATCTTGTCCTATCTTGGACAAGATTTCCACTAATCTTGTCCAGAACGAAGCAACATAGGCAGAAGGAATAAAAAAAATATGACAAATGAACTCTGCTGATTAGCAAAGTAGAATTTGGGCCTCAGTTCTTCTAGATACTCTAACTGCTGCACCATATGTTGCAGACTGATTCATGGATTTCTAGGTTTTTAAATAAAAAGATCCTTCTAGCAACTTAGTCAATGAAAATATTAATTTTGGCTTTTGTTCAGTTTCATTTCTTATCAAATTGGCATCCAACATTGACCAAAAAAACATTATGAGAAAAAATAGTTCAAATCTTATAAGAGTATTGATATGTGGTTCTACTCGAACTTGATTCAACCTGAAAGCTAAAGTTTTTAAATTAATAATTTATTAGAATAAATGGAGCCCATTAAATTTTTTTATTTAGTAGGTTCAAGTAGATATAATTGCATAAAATACAAAGTTACAATTCACAACCGGAGCTGACTTTTCAGTTGCATTCAAAGTTCAAATTTGATTAAAAAGGTTTTTTTTTGAATATTTTCAAGAATTTCTTTCAAACTGAAAGATATATACAATTTTTGAGGAAACCAAAATTTTAGAAGATAGACAAAAACAAAAGAAATTTCACCAAATTAATATTGTAATAGTGAGATCTTCAACGCATGTGCAGCTCGGTCAATAAGTATTTGCTTCATTCATTAGATAATCTTCTATTTCACAGCCCATCCAACACTCATTAGTATTATTTTATTTTTTATAATGATTCATATTTTCCATAAAATAATTTAATAATATTAGAATATTGTAGTAATGATATTTTGTTATTTGTTTTCTAATTTTTAGGACTTTATTATTGAGAATAGGTTATTAAATCACTATGTCCGTCACAAACATTTAACGTGTTTAGAGTTGGAAGGAGCAAATTAAAAAATGTTGAAACAATAACGTTTTCATTTTTTAAAAAAATATATCTGTTATATTCATTTTTTAAACTTATAAAATTTCATTTAACAAATTAAAAAATAATTAAGTATTCACGAGGAAAGTTATTCCTTGAATGGACAATTTTAATCTGTGTATCTGTGATTAATAACGTATTCTACAGTAATTGAATTCTTTACATAATTATTAATTAGTTCAAAATTTTTTAAAACACAAGTATTGAAAAATTCATGATACATAAAAAGCCAAGAAACTCCAAAAGACTTCGAATAATTGACTTTCAAAACAATATGTGGAAAAAGTATACAAACTAATAAATTTTAAATTGCTATAAATTTAAAATAAATTTTTTATTTATTCCGAAAACACTGAGTAAAATATAACACATATATACAGCAAAACAACTCCCACAACTCCAATAGAAAGCAACCATCTCTCCTTGAGCCACAGTCCTTGGAGCTGCAAATTCTTTCCCTTTAGTTGGTATCTTAACAAAGAAAGAGAGGAATAGATCATATAGTTCAATAGAATATTCCAATAAAAAAAAGAATGGCTATTCATAAAGGAAGAAGAATTTTACAGAATACAAAAACATCAGTGGTAGAATAAAGAAATTCTTAAACTATTACAATAATTCATAAGGGGACTCATAGATCCAATCTAGACAAATGGTAATTCTTGCTAAAAGAAGAAGGCGTTATTACCTTGCTTTAACTTATACCTTTCCCGCAGATACTGAAATAGAGGGTGTATGTCGCTTGAAGATTATGAATCGACTTCTAAATGTAAATTCTTCTGTCATGTAACTGGCTTTCAATTCTTGGAGGGAAGTTACAAATGCAATCCCTTTTGGAACCATCTTCAATTTCGACAGCCCATGTAAATATAAATGCTTCAGACATGGCATTGCACTTTCTTTTATTTCCCAACTATCTCTAAAGATTCGAGTCTAAGAGTATTAAGTTGTGGAAACCCGTTCTCAGAGCAAACCATTTTTATCCAACGTATGATCCAGAGAGCAAGTATAAAAATCTTAGATGAAGCAGCTTCTCTAAAACACACATTGGATCTTTCTTGAACTTAAAATTCTTCAAAATTAACTTGGCAAGACTTGTTGGTAGAAATTCCTAGCCTTCTTATATCTCTCCATGTAACTCCAGGTTTGTTAAATGTTGACAGTGAGAAAGAGGTTCCAGTTTTGGAAATGAACTTTCTCCTCTTGCCTCTTTATGCAAGGAAACTGGACGACCTGTAGAGAAAATGGGAGATTTCATATTTGCCTTTCATTTCCCCTTTTATGTTGAAAACTATTGCCAATTTCCGAAGATTAGTCAAATGGTTGCTTGCATTTTTCCTGATAAGATTCTCAGGTGCCACATACTGCAAATCGTTCATCATGAAATTTCAATCTATAATTACTAATTTTTAAATTATTCATCCCCACATTAAATATTATCCATCAATATAATATCTAAACATAAGCTAGTAACAATTTAAATATTATAACAATTTTCAAATCATTCATCATTTATACTAAATATAAAAACATTTATATACTATAATGTAGTACTTTTAGAATTAAATTACAATTTTTACATAATTTTATTAATTAATTAAATAAGTAAATAATTAATTATTAATTATAGTATAATTTTTTTAAACAAATTGAGCACATATGTTAAAGTAGAATTTTCAATAAAAGTTAGATTATTTATTTTAAAATTGGGCAGGACAGGATATTAAAGTAGATTTTTCAAGAAAAATTAAAAAATTTCAAAAATTTCCTATGCTTCAACCAATTTTCCTGATTATAATTTATTTTAAATTAGCAAGATTAAATTATTGAACCAGACCAACGGCCTATTCATGGGTTAACGATTTGATCGGCTGGTCTGTTTTAAAAACAATAAATAAAATCAATACGATTTTTACAAATTTGTGATGCAATCTTATGATTTTACAATTTATATATTTTAACGTTTGCAAGTTATAATATTATTTTTTTAAGTATTATGAAAATTATTATCATTATTTATTTTGAACCCATTATACACATTAAACCCTAATAAAATTAAATTTTACATAATTATTTTATCTAAAAAATATTTATTTAATTATACTCAAATAGTATCAATAATTATCATTATGTTTTGGTATATATGTAATTATGAAATTGTTAAAGTATATATTGCTTTTTACCTTATTATTATTTATAGATATTTAAAATTGAAATTAAACTTGGAAATATATGAAGCTTAGATAAATTAATTATCAAATTAATGTTTCATTGAAGTGTTTTTCCATAAAATTATGTTGAATAAAAATATTATAGTATTTGTAAAATTACGATTTTAAAGTTCATTTTACTATTCAATTTTATGTACTTTATAGATATTAATGGTCACCTGACTTTAATTTGTCATTTTTTAGTCACCTAATTTTTATTTTTATAAGAGCTCACTCGCAATTATCAAAAATATTAAAGTGATAGTAAATATAAAATATTTCATTTTAAAAAAAAATCATATTTTCTCATGATACATGAATTTAAAATCTATCTATTAATTTATTTAACATATAGCGTCATTTACATGAAAAAACATTAAAAAAAAATAAAAACGAAAAAATTTTTACGCTACCATTTGTTTTTGTAGCATTTTTTTTCTTCTCTTTCTCATATTTTACTTTACAGCTAACATTAATTCTAATTTAAAAAAAAAAAAAAAAAAAAGGATTTCGATTACCTCGGATGCCATAAGTCTGCACACTTGCAGAGATACTCCCAATCTTAGCTTGAATGGATTTGATCCGGGTTCCAATTTCATGTAGATAATTAACTTCGGTGAAGATGAAAGCAAGCCTGTTGATGAATCTGGATACACTTTCTCTTGTGCCTGTTCTAGCTGGGAGAAGAAGAAAGGTATCAATCACATCCTCAGACTCATATGCGACGTCTCTTATTTCGGATGCCAAATTGCGAACCCGCTCGTCTGGATCTTGCCTGTTGTCTGCATCTTTGAAGAAGCATTGGATCGGCTTCATTTCGATTTGCAATTGCTCAACTTGCTTCGCGATCAAGTGTATCTGCAATTCTTTCAATGGCAAAGGAAACAATAGCCTCAACCATTTTATTTTTCTTGCAGCGTAGATAGAAAACGAAAGAGGTGATGGCTGGTTTAGATAGTTTTGGGTAAGTTCCATTTTTGCGCAAGGAATCGAAACCCTCAGATATTGTATTTGGTACATTTCCTTTAATTAACATCTCCTTTAAACTTTACTGGTTCTTGCTAGGAAGTAGAGCAAGTTAATTGGCTTTAGAGCAAAGCGAACCAGAGTTCAAAATAAGTTGAAAAGCATTAGGTTCCTCTTCCTGGCTTGAAGTAATGGAAAATAACTCACTTTTCCTTCTCCATTTTCCTTGGAGGAGAAAATCCAATCTTCGTCCTTTTTGTTTTAGAAGAGGAAGATCCCATTCCAACCAATTCCCAAAAAATATAAATTTATATCAAATTGGAACTTGTAATTAATCCGATTCTATTTTGTTTTCTTCATGCCAGACCAATTTATTCCAAGTGATGTAATACAAGAAAATTATTAAAAAAGATACAAATACTGTCCCCAGTTTCTTGTTTCTACTTTAATTTTTTTTTCAGGGTATGTGTATCCAAGAACTGATTGGTGAATCCCTACAATTTTCTTTCCTGTGTGGAGCCTTATTTAGCTCAGACTCTAATAATATAGTGAAACCGTGATTCCATATAGAATCTTCTAATAAACTTCTTTTTTTTTTTTTTTTGTAACAATAGAATGAGAAGAATCCCATCCAAACCAATTTCCAAAAAAACTATAATATATAACATCAAATTGGAACTTGTAACTACCACCTCAACAATCTTATTTTTTGTTTACAACTCATGCCAGACAATTCTCAAAAAGTCATTCAAAAATATGTATGTTAAATAAGCAAGAACTATTAGAAAAGATACAAATCACTACGCCCACCATCAGTTTTTCCACTGTTTCTAACTTTAATTTTGTTAACAGGTAGTGATAGAACCCAAGAAACTAAGATTGTGCACAATCCTACGAGTTATGACCGTTCCTGTTGAGCCTTATTAGCTCAGACTCGTAATGAATATAGAGACACCGTGCAATTCCATATAAATCTTCCTAATAAACTCCTTTTTTTTTTTTTTTTTTGGATCAAAAGAATTTTTTTTTTTTTTTTGGATCAAAAGATTTTACAAAAAGAAAGGGGTCGCAAAAACTGCATTTTTGTGATACGTCGTGAAAACTTGTTTTTCTGGTTTTTGGGATCGCACAGAAAGGGAAGAACAGTGACTCTCCCTCCAGGTAATTCCGAGAATTTTTCATGCATCCCTCGTTAAAAAATAATAAAAAAAGATGAAATTTCTGCAAATTCACTGAACATTATACATCTCTCAAACTCCCCAAGTACATTGACATGAACAGTCAACAGCTTCAACAATAATGCTTGCTGGGGGAGTGCAATTGTCAAAATTAAATAACTACTGGAGAACTCACTTGGAGCTTCCACTCAGCCTTACATCTACACCATCACATATCTCCAGCGGGAGCTTCTGCAACAAGACACCTTGGAATATGCTCTACTTGATTAATCTCAACACATCACCCACAAGGTGTAATGAGCCGGTAACAAGGACCTGACAATTCGGAGAGAAAAATTAAAGTTGAATACGGTAAAATAATATATTAGCTGTTTCCTGCATGCCAACACCTTATCGGTCTAAAAGCATCTCAAATTTGAATTCCGTCGTTAGGACTAGGTTAATTAGCTAAGAATAGGACTAGCAAAATCTTTATTTTCGTGCACCTGAATTTCCTAGAAATACATTTTTATTTAAACATGAGATAATATGAACAGGATATCTACCCATTTCCCGTTGCCTAATCATGTCTAAGGCTTGGATGTTGTTGGCGTCTGCTAGGAACAATTTTTATAAGAATACAGAATTGCAATGATTCTTAATTATTCATGTCATGGAATTCCACTAATATAGTAAAAGTTCCTTGAGAACAATACAATTATTCCATTCCAAAAAATTTTCAAGTTCCAAATACGTTATGCTGCACAAAACTTTACTGTGACCATATTTTTAGAAAAAGGAAATAAATTTGACTATGCAGGATATATAATATAAAGCAGAATGTATTAATCAGCATTACCTGGATCCGAACAGAGCGATTCTGGTGGATGTTGTCCCTAAGCCATTTAATAGCCAATGGTAGAGAAGGAAAGACCGCGCTGTTTTCGCAAGTCCTAACACTAGTTCCTGTATCATCTTTAACTTCTTCACAAACAGGTCCTGCATTATTGGCCTCCCCACCTAAAAAATTCAAAATATATTTATTTATAGCCCAAAATCAGGAAAAATCTCCTTGATGCACTTGTGATTTCTATAACACAGGATTGCATGCATAATAAAAACAATCAAAATAAAAGTTGATTTACTAAGCTCATGCTGTCATTTTTTGAATATCTAGACATATGCCAACATAATTCTTGGCAAAAGAATTTACACCAAAAATTTATGTGCAATGAAAATAAAACCATCATGGTAAATAAGTCCAATAAAGTAAGCTAGCATGTATTTTTTATCTTATATTACAAAACATACTAAAATAAAGCACATTTAACTGATACCTTTATCACCCCGGACAAGGTTTTCCCATAATTTTTGCGAAGTAAACTGCCACGACAAATCAACATCTGTTTGGGGCAAAGATTGAGATCCAACCTTGTAATACACCGATACATTTGGTACAAAGAGCGCCTTCTTGAAGCTGACACCTAAATATCAATTCCATCTTTATGAGAACAAGCTTTAGATAAATACTACCGATCTAAGTTGCAGGAAGCGATTATTTTGAAGCCTAAAGATTCAGAATTCAATGCACACTTCAATTTCACAAATAATTTTCCATTAAATGGCAGCTATTTCCTAAACAGTTCAACATATTAGGTATAAAGATGCTTCAAGCTCAAGTACTTACCATGACTAGCACATGTTTTCATCAGTCGTGGGAGAAGAAGCTGAGGATCCCGCACAGACATACAATTGAACAACAGTATCTGCTTGGCACATGCAAAACATTACCTCAATATAGCTCCCAAGTGTTTTACAATAAAACCAAATTCAAAAAATCAGAATGCAAATCCGAAAGCATATAGTAATATTTAAAATATTCAAATTAATATGATAATGTAGTTTCATCAATCAAGCAGATGATATTTAAAACAAAAGTTGCATCATTGTTATTTCGCAGCATTCGCCACTATTAAGGAATCCACGAACCACATATTGTGGTTGTAACAACACAATTTTTGCATGTGATCATCCATCCAAATGACTCAATTTAAAGAACATTAGGTACAAAGTACCTATATCATTTCTGCATTTTCGGCACTTTGCTTCGTGTACGTCTGCAGTGTGTTTAAACTTTAAATGAATATAGCTTCCTCAGTCTTGAGAAACGGTCCCTATCCTATGAGGAATCTCTTAGCTAGTATAGAAAATGCCATTCCACTCTCTGACTTGCAGGGAAGCTGGAAACTACCATCTAAAGGCATTCTACGGTAACCTCATATGCTCTGCCAGACCGATTCTAGGTAATTGATTTTACCTTGTCCAAACTGCCCACTTAAATGGTTCCTTGTGCAAAACTATGAATTTTCAACTTCTATTTAGCATGTTGATTTAATAGATCTCCACAAGCAGGAGGCATAAACAAGGTGTAATTAATATGTACCTGCATGAAATTGCTCTTGGGTCGTCCATCATGGTGCTTCTCAACCAATTCAGTCGCAGGTTGATAATTGTTCTGTGAAGGACAATTGAAGGTGCTTTGCTGGTTGCTATCCTTAATGGCAATAGAAAACCATCTCGCACATGCTTCCATGCTTTCAGGACTATGGGCTCCATCCAAATAAAACACAAGATCTCCATCACACTCTGTGTTGATATATCGATCAGGAACAATTTGGGCACGCCCTTGCAGGCAGGCTGTTGTTAGACCCTTAATAAATTGCTCAGGCAGTGAATTCTGTTCCATGCATATAACTTTGAGAAGATGTTGCCAAGTAAAACCAAGCTTGCAAAAGAACACATTAAGCATATAGATCTTACATTTTGTTCAAAGTAGGTGACTTCAAGATGGCCAGTTCTTTGAAGCCATTTAGAAGCTAGTGCAATGGCAAGGCCGGCATTTATATATTGGTGCTCACCTTCAAGCCCAAGTTGTAAACCGTTTAGCAAGTTGGAATCTAATGGTGGTGCCACTTGAAGAGGTACCTGTAATCAATATGATTTTCTCAGTCATAATAGAAGGTTGTAACCTGATCCTTCCATAATCTAACATAAAAGGAAATTGCCTTATCCCATAATGGAAACTGTTACAGCAGTTATTTATGTGCATAATGAACTTCTGTTAATGGGAGTAATGTGGCATTATTCTTCAGAAAATGGGCATGACGAATGACTTGTTGGAACAAATAGAAATTACACATGCAAGCTATTGTTAGAGAAGCCTCCAACTCTACCACACGAGTATGGTCATATCTTGCATACCCTTAATTATCCAAAGAATCTTAAGACTGAACTAAATGCATCCATAGATTCAGTAATGAGACAGGTTGATAAAGTCTTATCACTTCAACCTTGTTGTCTAACAACTTAGAAGAGCCCAAGCATCAACACAGAATTATTATGTGATCTATCTACTAAAACATACACCAACTTCCTACAAGATGAGCTTTGAGCATCATGCATGTTGACTTGCACAAGTTACTGCGTATCATTTGAAGCAAAACTTCAGGCACGCATTTCTAGTTTTGTATATAACAGATCTAAGTGGTGAATGCACTAAGCAACTTACATCTAACTTAGAAGCCTTCTCCTCAAGTACACGCATTGCTTCATCAGGTTGAGGCACTGTAAAGGCTGGAATCCCATGCTGCACTCAAAACCAGTAACTTCAATAAAACAAGTTCCTAGTAAATTATACTCAAACTGGATTCAGTTAACAAGCAAATTTATTGTCATCAAATATATCCCTGAAGAAGAAGTAGCTAAGATGAATACCTTAAAGATACCAGCCTTCTCCCCAGCAATTTCACCAAGAGTATTTCCTGTTAATACTCCAGCAAGGATATATTGACATATTCGATCCAAAAAATTTTGGAAAAACATGAGACCAAAATCCAATAAGAGTTTTATTTGCATCAATTTCCACACAATCAAAGTTTGCATGTTAATATGACATCAATTAAGCAGGCATCTATCAAGACATTAACAATGCTTAGCAAATGAGATCCTGGTAGAATATGTGAAAGACTCTAGATTTAAGATATGTTCCATTCACAAATTAACATCTACCAAATTCTTTTTTATACCAGTAACTAAATAAGAAACTACATGTCAAACTATTGCAGACATTAACCTAACTTATATAGATAAAACACTAACCAAGAATCTCCATGTGGTCGTACCCAAGGGAAGCTATACCACACACAATAGGTGTTTGAACCTGAAAAAAGATGAGATCCAAGTCATGTCAGATGGACATGGAAAAAGAACTCTAGCAGGAAAAGCCAACAGTTGTATATTACTATTGAACATGTTAAATTAATAAAATTCTTCCTCAAATAAGCAGTGTGCATACCACATTAGTTGCATCAAACCTTCCACCTAACCCGACCTCCAGAATAGCAACATCTACCTACATAGACAATTTTAGTAAATCAGAATCCTACCCATCCTAGATGCACAAGCACCTTGTCCACATAGAAAGAAAGCATATTATGAAAGCTGAAAATTATGCACGTCTAACCTGCTCTGCTGCAAATATCTTGAACGCTAGCAAGGCAAGGAAGCGGAAGTAAGTAGGCATAGGTATATCTTCAGTAGTCTTTTCCTGTAAGCAGAATGTTTCAACAGGGAAATTCAGTAAAAACTAGGTAGATTTCAAATGTGTGTGAGAGAGAGAAATTACTTTTAGTCTATCATAACACCACCAGAAATATGCCAAAAATTTCTCTTCACAAATGTCCCCACTGCAACAGCCAACAAGAAATAAGAATATCGATGGTTATGAAGCAAATAATGTTTAATTACTTCAAATGAAGCAGATACTATCATTTAAGAAATGAAACAGAGTTGAAATAATAAATCATACTGATTTGTTCAGGGAATCACATTGAATGATATGAACAGTAACTTCACTATTAAAATATTAATAAAAAATTATAATATTTCATAAACAGCTACCTAATTCTAGGGAATAAAAGAAATAGCATGCATCTTCATCAATTAATTTATGTACAATTAAGGACATAACACTCATTCACATATTTGACAACTCACCCATCCAAACGAAATCTTTCACGAATATCTATCAGGTGAGGAGATGTGAAAAGCCCAGTGTGAAAGCCACAGTTACGCAGTATAGATTCTGTGAAGGTGCAAGTGGATCCCTTTGCACAAAGGCAAAGAAAGATTAGAGCCCCAAATAAATAGAGTAAAAAAAAAAAAAAGAAAAGAAAATCCAACAAAACAATTCTCTAGATAATCACAACTATAAGATTTGTTTAATAACACTCGCTATAGCAGGAGTAAATGCAGAATTAAAAAACATTGTGTCATACAAATAGAAAAGCTAACAGAAGCATTTATTTCTTTCATCCTGCATTAATAATGAACAAGGACAGAGAAAGCAAGGGACGAGATCACATAAAGTAGTTATACCAAACTTCATGAAAGACAAATGGAAGTATCAATTTTCCATGTATGTTAAAAAAAAATTCTTTTTTCATTCAAATGCAATAACAAAACTACCAATCAATCCATCATCCAAATACAAGTGAAAATCACATGAAGCAAGGAACTTTAGAGTTGAAGGAAGCAGTTGAAGAAAATATCCTTTTTAAAACACAATTAAGTATAATTGGCGGTAAAAAAAAAACACATATACTAAGATAAATTAAGTAAGAAGCAGAACTTTTTTGTACCTTTCCTTTGGTTCCAGCCACATGGATGATCTTCATCTCTGCAATTGCTTGGTCCAAGTCGAGCATCTAAATCCATAATAAAACATAAAATATCAGCTCAAACACACCAAAATTTCAACGTGAAAAAATCTAGAACTTCTAATTGCAAGAAATCACCTTTAGATAATCGAAAAGCAAATCGAACCGATCTCCTTTGTTGCTCTTATCAGCACGAGTGCGTTTCGTTATCAAAGATGATAAAGCATCCATAGCCTCTTCATATGGTGTAGTCGCTGTACGCTTCGGCGATCCACTTTCAACTTCTGCCATATCTATTGGGCGCTAAAAGAACTGGATTCAGTTGAAAAAGTTTAAATTTAAAAAGAAAAAACGTATATATATTTAAGGAGCAAAAGATATACCTCAAGAACG
This sequence comes from Jatropha curcas, assembly GCF_014843425.1. Next base: position 2,451,027 of record NW_023591078.1, on the reverse strand, counting down.
TAGAAGGGGAATTGGAGCTACGGTGATGCCGCGTTTGGGTATACAGTGGATAGTGGAGAAGTGAGCTGGTGAATTTGGTGGTGGAGGGAAGACGTCGATAGGATTGAAGTTGGTTGGAAGGTTCAGCTTTTAGCGCTCAAAACGACAGGTAATTTGATACGCGTTACATTCAAGTGACGAAAGCCAACATCAGCATGTTTGTTCCAATTGAGATGTTCCGACTAGGGGCGACTGATACCGGGTACTTACCCAAAGTCGAATCAAAGCGAATTAATGGTTTGTTTTAGAAATTTGATTACCCTATTTTTTATTTTGGTTCAATTATTACAAATTACTAATAAAATTTATTTTTAAATCTAAAATAATTAATTTAATTTGAAATAATTGACTCTAAAATTGAAACTAAATTTATTGAATTCGATTTGAATTGATTTTTATTTCATTTGGTTACTATAAATCAAAGTAATTCGGTTTGAATCAATTTTTATATCGTTTGGCTTCGAATTCAGTTAGTATAAAAATATATTTAGCTCAACTGAAACCAAGATGATTCAGTTTTGTTCAATTTGATCAAACGAATGCTGACCTTAGTTCTGATTTCAAAATTTTATTTGATTACTTTGCAATTAAGTCCCTTGATTTGCAAATTTATATTTTCTATTTTGTCTTTCCTTTTCCCTTGTCTATTTCAATGATTGGACTATAAATGAAATATGTTGTTCTTTAATTGCTCAAGACCGTATTAAAAAGAAATAATGAGTTGAGCTTAATCTAATTTTGAAATTTAAATATATATCTTTTATTGCATTGTGTTTGAACTCAAATTTGACTTGATTATGATCATTTATAGCCCTAAATTATTACTCCCCTTTTAAAGAAATTTCATAAAATTCTAAAACTGACATTATTATTAATGCCTCCATTCCAAGGATGGCCAAAATCCGGTTTCGGAACCAGAAACGTCAGTTCCAAACCGGTGGGAACCGAAACCGAAACTGGAATCGGTGCGAATCGGTTTGGTTTCAATTCCATCAGTTTTGGAACCGTGAACCTGCGGTTCCAATTTCGCTCGAAACAGACGGTTCTAATTCCGGTCGAAAACGGCCAGAATTATTTAAAATCAGCCGGAACCGTTCGATTCCAAACCATAACCGAAACCGTTAATTTTTGGTTTGGTTTTAGAACCGTGGCCACCCCTACTCCATTCTAACAATTGATCATGTTGACGTTTTACCTCCATTTCATAATATTTGTCACATTTGAAAAAATACTTTGTTCCAAAATACTTGTCACATTTGTGGTTTCAAAGAGTAATAAATATTTTTTACATGTTTTATCATTTATATATGATAATAATTATTATCTAAATTTAATGGTTTTTTTAGAGAATTAGTATTAAATTAAGGTAATATACTCAATTTACTCGATAATCTATTGTAACTTAGAAAAATTTAATGATTTTTTTAAAAGACGTAAAATTCCAAATGTAATAAGTATTATGGAACAGAGGTAGTACATATAAGTGAGGTATTAATTAAGCTTAATCCAATCAATAAAATTTAAAGTTGAAGTTTAATTAAAAAAACTCAATTCACGAGGAGATGGAATACACATTTGGTAATACTATAAAAAAAAAAAAATTCAATTTCATGGTAAAGTTTTAATTTTAAACATAAATTGGATTACTATTATAATTTTAGATATTTAAGAAAAAAAAATGTATTTTTAAGGAATTAGAATCACGTTGATCATTAATGTCATATTCACTTTTCTTCGATGACTAGCAATGTTCTATGCTTAACTTGAAATCAAAGCAACAAAAGAGAGAGAAAAAAAAAAAATCCTTAGATTAGGAAAGCTTATATTCTTTGCTGATACTATTTTTGTTCCATACAAATTTTGTTCCATAATAATTGTCATGCTTTTCGCATTTGGAATTTTAGGTCCTTTGAAAAAATTATTAAATTTATCTAAATTATAATAAATTATTGAATAAATTGACTATATTACTTTTAATTTAATAATAATTATCTAAAAAAACCAATAAATTAAAATAATAATCATTGGACATATATAAAGAGTAAATAGAAAAAAATATTTATTATTTCTTAAAATTGCAAACATGATAAATATTTTAAAATAAATAATTTTTTAAATATAAAATAAATGTGACATACTATTTTTTTTTTTTTTTTTTTTTTAATAATAATTATCTAAAAAAAACCAATAAAAATAAAATATAATTCATTGCGACATATATAAAGGCAGTAAATAGAAAAAAATATTTATTTATTTCTTTTAAAATTGACCAAAACATGATAAATATTTTAAAATAAATAATTTTTTAAAATAAATAAAATGTTGACATACCTATTTTTTTTTTTTTTTTTTTATTAGCTCGAAAGCATATTTACATCGGTAAATTTTGCATTTTTTTTTTTTTTTTTTTATAGCTCGAAGGCATATTACATCGGTAAATTTTGCATCATAACAAGTGGCCTACAGCCATTCTCTTCGTGCGTATCTAATTGCGTGCCGTCTAAGCCAAAGCTGATACATCACCATATGAAACGAATCGTACGGCTCAGGCATTTCATTCCATACTAAATGCATACTCGCTGCCGCACCCAATTTCCTCATTCCCTCGGATGTATCACCTTCGCACGTGCGATCCATAACACGTTTCAGACCACTGATATTCAGACTATTGGACCCCACAAAAACAGCAATCTCTTGCCACCTCAACACGTCCATCAACGGCAAGTCCTGCATCGGATGATCAGTAATTACCACCGGTATGCACCCGAAATGCAAAGCTTTTCCTATCCCCGAAATATCGGCTCCATATTCAAACAAACAAAACTCGCTACTCGCAAGTCTGTCCGCCAAAGTCTTCTCATCCGACGGCTCAGCTTCAACTAGAAAATCTGAAGCATTCCTCAAGTCGTTGATTAAAGCTGACTCTTTGACCCCATTGTGTTTCACAAAACCTCGATATCTCGCAGTTTTGTTTCTGGGCGGGTGCGCAGAAAGAGAATATACCGGCGGAGGCAATGTTATGTCCTTGTGGGGAACAAACTTACCTTCCGGTGCCGGAAAGCAGGAAATCTGAACCGAGTTTTTCTTCAACTCCACAAGATTTCGGTCCGATTCGTAGCCGAGACCAGAACATGAAACATAGAAATGATCGGCACCGAGAGTACGATTCCAATAGGGGAAATCCATCCGAAGATCTCTAATTACATGAGCAATCGAGCGCGTGGAGATACCAGAAGCGAAGGGCACGAAGAAGAGATGAGCTTCTTCTGGGTTTTGGGCTACAAAGGGACTGTTTTGAAGAGAAGAGAAGAACAGAGATTCAACTGGAGAGGCGAAAGACAAGGGTCTTGCGGGGGTATAAATGTAAATTCTGAAAGATTTCAGCATATTTTGATAATTGGGGAATAGTATGTTGGGTGAGAGGTACACTGAAACAGAACCAATGGCGGATTGAGAGTGAAGAAAGAGTAATGTGAAGAAAGAGAAGCAAAGGAAGAAAGAAAAGCGAGTCATGAACATTTTAACACAGAATCAAAAACCCTATAGCCCTTGCTGAAGAAAGTTCTGTGCTTTAATTATGATTTTGATTTGAGGTTGAATTTTGAAGAAGACGAATAGCTTCTCCCAATCCCAAGGTCAAAAGCAGAGCTCAAAGGGCTCAACAACAAAAGTAGATTCCGTTCTTGGACAAGAAAAACGTTACATCCACATGCCATATCCTACGCGCCGGTTTTAAGCCGGTCCCAACACTCACGCCAGTTGGATTTAAGTAGAAGAAAGATGGATTATATTGATGACACGTGGACAATTTTGGTGTGACAAGTGTGCGGCTCACGTGGAAGCGTTACTCGGTGTCGTCCCTTGCCGCAGGTTTTTTCTGTCTGAAGACAGTTTTTGATCTGATTTTTTTTTTTTTCTCTTCAAAAGCTGAAGGATTATAAAATGTAAGAAATGCTTTGAGTGTATATTTCAATGGAAGAGGTTCAACCAAGTGGTTTCTGTTGGTCTCCTCACACCGTAAATGATAAGAAAGAGACTACCTGGTAATTTATTTCATTAATTAACATTCACGATGAAATATCATTGTTCCTCCAAATTATGAGTTCTGGGCGTAATTTAATTGGTGAATTTACTTTTTCTTTTTATTTTCCATAGAACTGTATAATTACCTTGTGGGATATTTTCTTCCAGGTGCAAACAGTATCGTGATGTTAATGTTATGCCAAATAGCAAGTACTCTAATAGTGCCAAGGATAAAAGGTAAGAGTGCATGCTTCTTGGTGTTTCACTTTCACTAGACTCTTTAGCTGTGAGTCAGATATGGTGCAATTTGCAGTTAGATTATAAAATTTAACTCTCTTTATAGAATATGTTACTTAATACAGAGTCTTTAGACGTCAAATAGGTTTACAATTACTAACTAAAGAATGCTGATCAAATCTGAGATATTAATGATGGGTAGTATGGATTATTTGAGTATTTGTAATTTCTATGGTTGTTAATTGTTAATCCTCTGGCTATATGCAGCTTGTAATTGATATCTTGTACATAGTATCTTGTGTAGCTGACAAGTTTTCTGTTCATGGATCAGGCAATCTGCCTTCAGAATTACAAGGGTTCATTATTTTGGCTACATTCTGTTCATAATAGTTGAAATTCATCATTTACTATTACCTTAACCATCCATCGTGTTGTTGTTTTACAGAGCTTGCCTTAACCATCCATCGTGTTGTTGTTTTACAGAGCTTGCTTAGATTCTTCTGCTAGATCGAGGACCAAGGCTTGCCGTGAGAAGATGCGGCGAGATAGGCTGAATGAGAGGCATGATCTTTGCATGTCTTGTCTACATTGTTATTAGATGTCTATATGTGTGTTTCTTGTTCAAACTAGCATTTTTTTTCAGGTTTATGGACTTGTATTCCATTTTAGAGCCTGGGAACTTTCAGAACTCCAATAAAGTTGCCATCTTGAGATATGCAGCTCATCTTCTGAACCATCTACGCATTGAAGCAAAGGAACTTAAGGACAAAAACAAGTTTCTCCAGGAAACGATTGAAAACCTTAAAGTAACCTATTCATTATTTTGCTTTTTGCTTTTGCATTTCACTCAACTCCAGCCTATATATATCTACTCACAAGTCCTTTATATGCATTTAGAAGAATTATGGCATATATTCCATCTAATCTTATATATCAACAATGTATGTAAAGATTGCTTGTACCTTAGTAGTCAAATAGAAGTCTCATAATGCAAGAGTTCAAGGGTTCAAACTTTGACAATCCCTTTCCCCATTAACTATTTTAAAAAGGAACAGTCAAAATTGTAGAAAAATTAATGATCATCAGTTGCTTCTGTTACTGATGGAAAAAAAACAATGGATGCAGGAAGAAAAGTTGGAGTTGCAGGAAGAGAACTTGATGCTAAAAGCAGAGAAGAAAAGGATGGAAAATGCTGTAGAGAGCTTGAGCATTCCATCTTCCTTTGCTCCGCAGTTTTCTTTCTATCCAACGACTACAAGAACACGCCTCTCACGTACCCCATGAATTATATGCCAAGATCTTCCGCTGGATCTCTTTGGCACTCTATATATATATATATATATACCTCTCGAGGCCAAAACGTCCGATGGCATAAGTGTGACATTCTCAGTTTTCTTTCTGACCACAGAAACTGTTTTCGCACTAAATGAGTTTAATGTTCGTCACTTTAAACTAATCCTATACTACATTCTACTCTGAAATTTAAATTAATCATATAGAAATTTTTTACTTTTCTCCTTGAATGATAATTGTCTTATCAACATTTGAACGCATAACCTTCACTTTCAATCCATTATCCATTATCCATTTGCTTCTTCATCAAAATAAAGTTGTATTGTGGTGGAAGAAGTACCCTTGGAGTTTAATGATTGTATGAATTAAAAATGCATGAAATTAAGTGAAGATAGATAAGATGAATGGGAAATCAACTTGCTAGACATTATTAATCGAGCTAAACTAGAAAATTAACAACTTTTCTGGGTGAGGGATAAGATTGCAAAAGGATAATATAACCCAAAACAATTCACATAGTCAACGTTGGAAAAGGCAATCAATTATTTGTGATTAAGTTATATAGTGTATAATTTACCCGTTAACAACTGTCTGGGTGGTGTAGTTGGTTATCACGCTAGTCTCACACACTAGAGGTCCCCGGTTCGAACCCGGGCTCAGACATTATTATGTAAATAATTTATTTATTTTTAATTTCTTCTATTTTTTTTTTTCTAATTAAACAGCTGCCTAAATGAAATATAATATGATATCTATCGGCTTGTTTTCTTAACGCGACAGAAAATCCAGAAGCTTCTTTATCGTCGTCGGGTTGCAATAGCAAAGTTTTCCCCACACAGAAAAACCGGTCTCCATTTCTCCTGTGTGTTAAAAGCTCAAAAATTTGTGATTTTTTCTTTTCATTTCTCGTCTTGCCTGAATAGCCTATTCAGCGATCGAAAAAAAGAGAGATGGATTGGGGAACTGTGACGGCTGAAGATCTAATGGGTGCTTTAAGGGAAGTAGATTGGTCTACTCCACCTCGCCCTCTCCATGAATTCTTCTCTAGATTCACCATCCCTCGATCTTATCCCAAGTGGAACAGCCGCTTCAAGTGCAATCTTTACTAGTAATTCCTCTTTCCTTCTATATTTACTTTTATATCCTTAATCTATTGATCATTCTTTTATTATAAGGATTTTTACTTTTCAGTGAAGAAATTGAGTACCTTTTTTTATTAATTTTCTGGGTTTGAGGGTTTTTTTTTTTTTTTAAAATTCACCCGTGCGCGCTCGATCTTATCCCAACGTGGAACAGCCACGCTTCAAAGTGCATTCTTACTTAGATATAAATTCCTCTTTCCTATGCTATATTTACCGTTTTATTTCCTGTAACTCTATTTGAGATTACGATTCGTGTTATTATAGATCGACTTATTTTGCGTTTTTCAGTGCAAGGACACATATGCATTCACCTTTTTGTGTTTTTAATTTGCTGGGTTTGAGGGTTTTTTTTTTTTTTTAAAAGAATTTCTGTCTTTCTTTGTTTTTTTTGGCAGCTCATTAGGACTCAATACTACTTCATTGTGATTGTGTTGGCTCTCGTAAGCAAAACAAAGAGTACCCGCTAGCTATTAGTGATTATTTTAAAAGAATTTTTTTTTTTTTTTTTTTTTTGGCAGCTATAGGACCAACTACTTCATTGTGATTGTGTTGGCTCTCGGTAAGCAAAACGAAGTACCCGCTAGCTATTAGTGAATTATTTTTAATTTTTAATTTTAAATTTTGGGTAGGAGTTTATTTGTTATTAATGATAATTACGATTAATTTTCATGTATTATTGTTTCAGGGGTTGCATGTCTCACGAGGCCGATAGCTATTACTGCTGCTGCTTTGACAGCTCTTAGCATTGCGTTTCTTAATGATAGGTATGCTAATGTCGCCGTGTGAATCTTCTGTTTTTAATAGTTTGTATTCCAGCTAGTGCTTTAATTGCATTGGCATAGTCTTTTATCTTACAAGTTTCAAAATGACCGAGCAGCCAACACACTCATACATCTCTTTCTGCTTGGTTTTTTCGTGTGGTTGGCTGGTAAATAACTTGTGATGAATTAAGTAGTTCTTACGACTAAGATTTTCATGGATTTACATGAAAAGATAATATCATTTATGTTAATCAGATGTTGATAACTTGGATTTTCTTTGAAAGTTGATTGAATTTGCGTATAACTTTATGCTATCTAATTCCCATTTATTTCGTGGTTGTTTACCAAAAGGACCAGAAGCATTGCCTCAAAGTCTTGTATCTTTTAGAACATTTATGCTTATAAATTCCCCAAGGATCAAATCATTGGAGGACCTTGTTTAGAACAAAGTTGAGGTAGAAGCTTAGCATATTTCTTGTACCAGTTGCTAAAAAAGGCGATGACTTCATAAGTGCTGGGTTTGTTAGCTTAGTTTCATATTGGCTGTATTGTATTCTAACTGTGGGACAAATATAGCCTGTATCACTTGCGGTCAAGAAATTATATTTTCAGTTAGAGTGGGGGATCTGTGGAAAAGAGTTAGTTATAATGATGATGGGGAATACAAGAATGAATAAATTGTCAGGAAGTATGCATTCAAGTATTCTGATGTCTTGTTTCATGATGTTTCTTCCTTTAACAAAGATAAGTTTATTTTTTGCTAAGTGCATGTGTCTGAGACACTGCCAACTGTGTTTTTTTTTTTTTTTTTTTTTTTTTTTTTTTTTTTATGCCATGCTACTTCTAAATTTCCAATCTTTAACCCCTACCTTTTGCCCGTGCTGGCCGCTTGTATATCCGTATGCGTTAGTTTCTTTTAAATAGTTCTTGGAAGGGTAGGGGAGGACATAGGAGGAAGAATAAAAGGGTTACAAGTTTTGCATTTGTAGATATTTTTTTTTTTTTTTTTTTTTTTTATGCCATGCTACTTCTAAATTTCCAATCTTAACCCCTACCTTTTGCCCGGTGCTGGCCTGCTGGTATATCCGTATGCGTTAGTTCTTAAAATTTCATTGGAAGGGTAGGAGGAAATGGAGGAAAATAAAGGGTTAAAGTTTTGATTGAGAATAAATTTTATTTTCTTCCCCTTGTTTGGATGCTAGGAAGGAAACAGGCAAAGGAAAATTATTTTATAAATAGTGAACTCACTATTTTTTGAGTAAATAGGTATAAGGACCGAAATATAATTTTAGCGATTCTCCTTTCACTTGCTTCCCAAATTTTAGAGAAAATGGATCCTATAATTATTTTCTTTCCCCTCTTACTTTCCATCATCCAAAATAGAGAATACGGAAATTTCTTTCATTTCTTAGTTTTCCTATTATCTCTTATTGCCCACTTTTCCAAACTTGGCTAAGATATGTGCCAAGCAAATTAAACTTTTACTCCTTCATTACTTGGTGCTAATTACTTATTTTGCAGTTTTGCAGCTACTTTCAGTGAGAAGGTGACAAGAACTGTAAGAAAGTTCTCTCCACATTTGGCAGCAAAGATGAGGCCTCCTCACATGTGAGTTTGTCCTTAGTTAGCCTTTCTATTTTTGTTTCTGAACTGGATAGAGTTTATACTTACAATTTCTTGTCATATGAAGGCCTGTTATTCGTGGTCGATCAGCTAAAAAATCTGTATACATCTGTGGCCAACCTCGTGGGGTGTGTGTGTTTTTATTCTCAGCAGGTAATTAGATCTCTTAAAACTCTCTTTTTAAGCAGTACTGAGCTTAACTGGTTAGAAAACTTGTATTGAATGATTCCTGATCAATCATTTTTCAAATTTCTTTTTCCAGCCAGTATTATTCTGTGGTTCACTTCTGGGAGTCTATTGTACGTGTTATGGGCATTTGGTATCGGCCTCCTTGGTAATTTCATCTCCTATAACTATTAAATGTTTCTCTAAAACATTCAGTTTAACAAGTTAACATATTGTTGCCTGCAGTTACTATTATTCATGCAAGTGTTAGGACACCTAATCTGAAGGCACGCCTAAATACATTCCGTGAAGAATTTCGTGCAGTGTGGCGCAATTATAGTGAGCTTTGAAGGAGATCAGGACGTATGGAAATCCTGACCTGCACCTTAAATTTCAATTAAGCTGCAAGTATTCTTTGTAAAATGTAAACAAGTAGGTCGGTCATTTTAATGGAGAATACTGAAGAACTGTAAATTTCTGCATTATAATCCATTTTTGTATTTTTATTTTTCTCCCATTCTCAACCCTGCTTGCTTGGTTGTTGAGCTTCCAATTTCTGGATTACATCTTTCTTTCAAGTTTCTTTTACCTTTTTTGAGATTTAACTGGAATTCAAAGTGAAATAGAACCCTTCCACCTTATGACTTTCTCGTATTTCTCGTTGTTTAGGGACAGTCGGGGGTATTCGTATTTCATAGTCAGAGGTGAAATTTTTGGATTTATGAAAGACGAACAACTGCGAAATTTCTCGTTGTTTAGGGACAGTTGGGGGCATTCGTATTTCATAGTCAGAGGTGAAATTCTTATGAAAGGATTTATGAAAGACGAACAACTGCGAAATTTCTCGTTGTTTAGGGACAGTTGGGGGCATTCGTATTTCATAGTCAGAGGTGAAATTCTTGAATTTATGAAAGACGAACAATTGCGAAAGTATTTGCCAAGGATGTTTTTATTAATCAAGAATGAAAGTTGAGGGCTCGAAGACGATTAGATACCGTCTTAGTCTCAACCATAAACGATGCCAACCAGGGATCGGCGGATGTTGCTTGTAGGACTCCGCCAGCACCTTATGAGAAATCAAAGTCTTTGGGTTCCGGGGGGAGTATGGTCGCAAGGTTGAAACTTAAAGAAATTGACAGAAGGGCACCACCAAGAGTGGAGCCTGTGGCTTAATTTGACTCAATACAGGGAAACTTACCAGGTCCAGATATAGTAAGGATTGACAGACTGAGACCTCTTTCTTGATTCTATGGGTGGTGGTGCATGGCTGTTCTTAGTTGGTGGAGCGATTTGTCTGGTTAATTCCATTAACGAATGAGACCTCAGCTTGCTAACTAGCTATGCGGAGGTGACTCTCCGCGGCTAGCTTCTTAGAGGGACTATTGTCACGGGCATAGAGTCTCGCGCAGCACTGCGCTCGTGCGGCGCCCCGGGAGCCCTCCCGCATAGCTCCGAGGCAAGCCTCGCCATACCGTACCACACTGGTTTCGCCCTGCCATGGGCTCATCAAGGTGGTGCGGCGGAGACTTCTCAATGGGGCCTAAGCCCTTCCGCATATGTAGTCGACGGCTCGGTCCATCACTCATTATTACCGTACCACACTGGAATTATCGGTCCGTGCCTATGGGGGCTCATCAGGCATCACGTGAGAAGCCGGCACCCCAGTGTGCAACTGTCTCTGCACCACAGTCGGTCACCCACGTGCCCCGCCTGCATGCAGATCTTTGCATTGGGGACGGTAATGTGAAAACATATCAAAGGCAGAACGCACGTGTGTAATCGCTATAAGACCGCCTCAAACCCTATCGCAGGTTGTGTACTGCCTAGCGCCTTTGGTACGCTGATATCTGTTTGCTGTGCTCATACACGGTTACGGAATTTGTTCCGTAATCACATATGGCCTTCATTCGTCCATAAGGAAGTTTAGATTGGCGACTTAAGTAATCAGGTCTTTGATGAATGCCCTTAGATGTTCTGTGAGCCGCACGCGTTGCTACACTATGTATTCAACTTAGGTCTATAGCCTTGGACGATGCCAAGAGCCCGACAAGGTCATAATCTTTTGACAATCAGTGTTCATTCTCTGTGTATGGGGATGTCTAGCTACATCTGCATTGGTGTTGTCGCTTACCAACAAGGAAATTCCTAGTCCGCACGCGTGCTACACTGATGTATTCAACTAGTCTATAGCCTTGGCCGAAAGACCCGGGTAATCTTTGAAATTTCATCGTGATGGGGATAGATCATTGCAATTGTTGGTCTTCAACAAGGAATTCCTAGTAAGCACGAGTCATCAGTCACGTTCATTATGTTCCTGCCCTTTGTACATACTGCCCGTCGGCCATAGATGTATTTGATTGAGTAGCTTGTTAGAATTTTTTTATTAGATCATCCATCAAGTTTAAGACAATTGATGGTATTGCTGTGATGGGTCTTCAAAGCATACTGTGAAGTCAGATGTGGTTACCGGTGATAGTGATGCTGGAGTGATTGTAACAATTAGAGAGGTGTTCTAGTCGAGTTAATCTAGTATATTACTGTGGATTTAACTCAAACGGAAAAGAAAACTCTGAGATTCTTTAGAACAAATGAACTTACATTCGAAACTGACTGCAGAGTTCTACTTTCTATGTTTAAACTTCAAACTCGACAATCTCTACTTGGCTTGAGTTGAGTTGATTACCGATGAAAATTGAGGTCGATTGGTTTTCAATAAAGATAAAATTAATTAATTTGGCAAAATTGATTAAAATTGAAATGAGTCAAAGCTGATTTTCAATTTAAAGTTTGTTCCATTTAGATTCTGATTAGTGTTCTAAATTTGGTGTTTATTAATTTAAACTCTATTATCATCGAGTCAAATCGTATCCAACCCATTCACTCCATGAAATGAACATACCTCAAGAGTCAAGAATACCCATACAAATTTAACGGTTTCAATGAAATTGGATTTAAAGAGACCAAATATGCAATATTTACCTTCAAAAGTTTGCACATTTCGTCCCTCCAAGCTTTACCCACAAGCACAAACATGAGCTAACCCCAATGAACCATCACAAAACAAGGCATGTTTGTGAGTTGTGTATGCCTGTACATGGGCTCCTTTACACTTGCCGCCGCCCCATGTCGATGAACATTCACTCTCTTAACACTTCATCCTGGAGGATCCAGTTATTGCATTGTGTCCTGTGCCGCCAGGACAAGTGTGATATGTCTCCACTTGGACTGTACTTTTAGCACCTTGCAATGAACCAACTAATGGCAGTGAATTGCCAAGTATGAAGTTGTAAACAACTTTGCATCTAATTGTAATAAGTTTGAATTTTTAATTCATCAATTTGGACTTTGTCCGACTGTCATCAAATTGGACTTTTGCTTCTTGGTAATGCAAGTTGCTATAATGAATAAGCTGGATAAATACAGGCAAAATTGAAATGCATACTAAATCAGAATTACATTGCAATTAACATTTTAGTATACTACTAATCCCTTACATGAGCATCTGAGTTCTCTTATTTGAAGTGTAAGAAATGTCACAAAGTATCAATAATGTTAAAAAATCTGAAATCGCATGAACTACTCGATTCGAAGCTTCTGTGCAGCATTTCCTGAGAGATCACGCCTCAAGAACTCTCTTTCTTCCAACATTAGTATCTTTTATCAACCAAGACCATCGAACGAAGTTCACAGTTTCCAAATCTAAATACACAGATAACAGTAATCATTTTCATTAGTCACAGAAATTAGCAAAACCAAAAGAGAATAATAAAGTTAAAAAGAGCTTGGGCAGGCAAGTGCTAGTGCCGCTCGCGTATTTGTTAAAGCTGTATGTATATGATATAGATTGTATTAATGTAAATATCTGTACTTACTCTTTGCATATTTCAGTTCTGACTGATGAATTACAATCAGTTGTTAAAGCACTTAACGTTTGCTGTAAGAACCTATTGTGAGTAACAATTGCAATTTCCGTCTCTTGGCGAGTATTCAACCTGATCGATACACATATACAAATTATTTTTGAATTACAACGAACATGAAAACATGAGATTTTGAATGAATGTTATAAAATTTCGTGGAATTCATTTATTCTGAACATAGCCTTAAAACAATGAAATCACCAGTTACTGAATTTCATGCCCCTAGCAGCAACTTCTTCATCAGTTTCCCTATGATCTGCTTTCCACAAAATGTCATCATCACTTTCTATCTAAAAAAAATAAAAAAACTGCAGTTAATGAAATGACCAGTTAAAACTATAATCTTAAGATCCTCATTTATGCAGTACTGATTCAACGTTCGAATACTTACCAATGAAAAATCAATTTGAGGAAAATGAGACCGAGACTCGCTAATAGGTCTCCTCTTATCACATGGATGAACTCCCTGCAATGTGAAAACATTAGACACAATAAAGAAAAGCATTTTCAGAATTTTTGTTCACATTAAAATTTATACATACAGTTCGCTCTCGACAATATTCAACTGCTAAAATTGGAGGGCACTGAAAATCTGATGTTCCTTCACCAAAAACACCAACTGCTGTTTGCATAGCCCTACAAGATTTATGATAATAAATTTTAACTACCAACTGGATCAGTTGAAGTGAACTGTATTCTTAGGCGAACCTAAATAATATAAAATGAAATGTCAGAAAAGGAACTAGACTTTCATGTACCTGAACAAAGGAGAAGTTATAACTAACTTAATTCGCCTTAACAATCTGGATTCATGAACATGGTTTCTGAGATTGCTAACCTGTTAGTTATAATAAAACTACTAATTAATGTAAATGTTTAATTTGATTATCTCGTTCACAAATTAATAAATCCCACAGATCAAACAAATTAATATATATGTATATAAAAGATAAACCTGGAATTTATTTACCTGCTGCAAGCCCAAAGGAGAGAGATGAGCATCAAAGAATTCTGGAGATAAAAGTGCATCATGATCCTTCTCTCCTGCAACGTTGTGATCTCCTTGAGCATGCCTGACCTGGACAGAGAATTAATTAATTAACAAATTAATTAGAAACACCAAAATGATTAAAAAGAGATTAAAAGAAATAGATTAGATAGATCAAAATTAACCAGATGAAGAATTTTAGAATGGCTTAAAGGAAATAGAGATTTTTGAACTGCTGCAGAATTGGTATTCATATCCATGTATAGGCTGATAAAGAAAACCAGAGAGTTCAGAAATGAAATGAGCCAATTTGAGATCCAAATAAATTCATTTGATAATTGTAATACATATATAATGGGATTTGATAATATTGTAACTGCTGTGACGGTGCAGATTGTAGAATATTCCTTGTATATAGTATCATATGGCTACATTGGAATTTTAAAAATATTATTATATATAATAACGAGACCTTAAAGAAAATTAAGATTATAGTCAAAATTTTATCTTCGGCACACATGATTAAGTAATTTTCTAGAATGGTCTGTAAGAGGAAATAGAGAGATTTTTTGAACTGCTGCTATATTGGTATAACGAATCCAATGTATATAAGGTTTTGATAAAAGAAGAGCCAGATGTTATCAGTATGTATAATGAGCTCAAATATGTTGATTCCTAAATATAAATTATCATTTGATATAATTTGTAAATATTATAATTATTAATGGGTGAATATTGATATATTTTGTAACTGATCTGTGACGTGTGCGAGATTGTAGAATATTGATTTCCCTACATGGTAAATTATAGTATTACATATGGCTACATTGGGAATTTTTAAAAATATTATTAATATATACTAATTCTAATATTATTTTATTAATACTTTTATATATTATATTAGATTATTTCAATCTTGCATTGCTTGTACTCTGATCATCTGTGAATTGTGACGATATACATGTGGTGCCTAAATTATTTCTTTTTTACTTCAAACCTCTGAGATCTATATTATCATTTTATTCCTGTTATCTTCTTCTCTATTAATTTTTAGAACACATGTATATCCCTCATAAATAGAATAGTGAGATAATTCTTCCCATTAGATAGTGAGGTTGGTTTGGCTATCAATCCTCTCGATATGATTTAATATTAGTATTGGGTAAAGTACACAAACTTTTTTTTGACTAGATTAAATTAATTTACTTTTATGGCTATTTTTATCTCCCAAATTTCCGTAAAATGCAAAAAAATAACTCCCTTTAACAAATAATATTACTGTTTTCTATCACTCAACTCAACAACATAATACCACCACTCTAGGCAAATTATTCTATAGAACAGAAATGAGACAATAGTTGAGCGTAGCGTGATTTGTTTCTTATTTTATCAAAGAAAATCAAGGAATATGCCCTTTTTTTCACACTTAAATTTCTTATGATAATAGCAATAAACTTAATTCTTTTTTTTTTTACATTATTGCTTTCGCGCATATTATGTGTCTTTGCGCGCACAATTTTTGATAATATATTAATCCTCTCTTAGCGAAGTGATAATATTGTATTCTGAATAGCTGAACCATACACATATGTGAATAATTGTGTTGCTTACTCTACATACCTCTTTATTGAGAGAATGCGGAAGGCTTCTTGTGGAGATTTATCGAATTCTGTCAGTCAATGAATCGGACACAAATATTTTTTCACTTATTTTGACGAATGGTTCAAGGTGATAAAATGAGTGAGGGCTTAAACTATCTACCAAGAGTCTTGCAGATGTTAGTATATATAAAAATAAGTGATATTATGTGAATGCATTTAGAGCAAAGCTAAAAAACCAGGACATTTTCATAAAATAGTGGGGCTTATTCGCTCATTGGTCTTGAGCAAAATATTGATGTTTTACTTTATGCTGGCGAGAGAATTCATTACTTTCACAAATAGATTTATAAAAAGACAAAGTGGTACTCAGCAAATTGATTTGTCAAACACGTACAAAACTATATATATCCACTTTTGATAACTCAACATGATTAATTTCTAAATATTTTTAATATTTTGAATAAAAAAACCTTAAATTATATGAAGGAAAGGAATATTAATCTTGCTTGCTTGACTGCATTGGAATTGGACGATTACATGTGGCCTAAATTGATTTTCTTTTAATTCAAGATTGAGTTTATTTACATATCTATCCTATTTTTCTAAATTTTAGACCATGTAAGCTAAATAGAATAGGGATAATCTTCCCTAGATAGGGGTGCATCACCTCTCATATGGATTAAAGTAATGAAAGTAAAAATTTTTTTACAAATTATTTTTACTTTATGCTATTTTTGTCCAATGTGTAGTAAAAAAAAAATACTCCCTTTAACAAAATTTCTGTTTTCGTTCTCATATACCACATCTAGGCAAATTTATTCTATAGAACAGAATGGATAGTTGAGCGTGCTATTTTGTTTTCTTATTTTCAAAGAATCAAGGAATATGCCCTTTTTTTCACACTTTAATTTCTTTGAAATAAATAACTTAATTTTTTTTTTACATTATGCATTTCCATATATGTTCTTTTGAGCAAATTTAGTATAAAAATAATATGATTTGCGAGTGATAATATGATCTGAATGCGGCCAATCACATGTGAATTTGTTGCTCTTCTCATTTATGAGAAGAATGGAAGGCTTTGAATTCGAATTCTTTCGGTCACAAATATTTCGCTAATTTGACGAGTCAAGGGATAATGGAGGGCTTACTCTACCATATAGTCTGCAGTGTTATTTTAAAAAAAATTTTATGTGAATGCTTTGGCAAAACTAAAACCAGCATTTTCAATTAGTGGTGGCTTATCGCTCATTGGTCTTGCAAATTTGAAGTTTCTTTTGCCCGAGGATCACTTTCACAAATGATTTAAAAAAGTGTAAATAGCAAATGATTTGGCTTAAACATGCTAAACTATTTTATCCACTTTTGATAATAACATGTTAATTCAAAATATTTAATATTTTGAATAAAAAACCTAATTATGAAGGAAGATATCTAAGAAAACAATTCTCTACTATGTCTAATATTATTATAGAAAAAAGATTAAAGGTTGATGAAGGTGTAGTACCTAAAAGCCTATTTGAATAAAGACTTATCTTATATCCTGCAAAATGTAAAACCCTTAACTAAAACAACATTTACATTTATATACCGAAATTAATTAATCAAGGAAGAGAGTGATGAAGTTTTTTTTTTATAACATTGTTATTGCGTCTAGAAGAACTGCAGATGGATGCTCCAGTGTTTCCAGCCACCGTTCTCGCATTCAGAGATGGCTCATGAACCGCCTATACATATTGAATCCCTCAGGGGAAGATTCGATGTTGCGAATTACATTTTTAGTGTTAATGTCTTCCCCTCCCTTCAGTTCCAACTTGCGTTGTCAGTCTGATCTCCATTCCTTATAGTGTAGTGAATCCTCTTCAACTTCTCCACCCTTCAACGTGTTTTAGTTTGTTTAGGTAGCTAGGTTAGATGATTAGATTAGATTAGGTTTAAAAAAGTATTAATTATTAATTCAATATTATATATTAAAAAAATAAAGAAAAATTTAAAATTTTCTAAAAAAAGAAAAATAGAACGTGGAACAAAGAGAATGGTTTAAAACTTTCTCTTTGTGTCAGCTTTCATATATATATAAATTGGTATAACTGACATCCGTTAGTTCTTATTATCTTCTTTATTTAAAAAAAAAAAAAAAAAGTTTAAAAAAATTCTGTATACTTTGTACCAAATCACTTATAAATCAGTGTTAGCGCTAGATACAGTGGCGGCCAAAATTAAAAACTAGAACCGTATAGAATCACCTACACCCAAAAAGCCGTATGCTTTGGAAGAAGCTTGTACAATTTGGGGCCAGAATCGTAACCATAAATGGAGGGTTGCGATTTGATTCTTGTTTTAAGTTTTTTAGAATTGTGAGACAACGGTTCTAACCAATCGGACCGAAAGTTTTGATAACATATTTTTTCATTTTTTCAAAATTTTTTTATCAAAATCACCAAATTAACCCTCCTAACAATTATAAATGACTACATAACATCTAGTTCTAAGAGTATTTATATAAGTTATTTTTTTGATTTTAAAATTATGTGAACCGCTTGGAAAACTAACTAAAGAGTTGGAACCGTCAATTTTGGAACCGTTAAGGAACTAAAACTGTAACTAGCCAATTCTAAATCGAAACTGGAACCGTCAGTTTTTGATTGAGCTCTAGTTCTATATTCTTTGAAACCGGAACCGTTGGTTTTGAGAACGGAATTGGCAGTTCCGAAACCACACCAACCTGGACGGGCTTTAAGCTCTAATGTCTAGTGATAATTCAACTACGAGCCCAAATTTCAGCCCATTATTAATTTGTTATCCACTAACATGTGCAACACCTGAAACATAAAAAAATCTGATACGGGACCATCAAAACGGCAAAAACGTTTATGAACCGTTTAATGGCGCGTGTATACCAACTCCTCTAAAAGTTCTCAGCTGAAGCTGACACACCGGTCCCTCTGTTAGTCCTCTCTCGTCTTCTCATCTGGTTCAGTTTGCTTCTAAATTACGAAAATCTAACGGTTTAAGGTCTTCGATTTTCCAATCCCTAAATTTTCCCACTGTCAGAAAACCTAAAATTTCCCTCGATTTATACTTTAGTTTTAATAATGGCTGTCTAACATCGATTTTTTTTTAAAGAACTGTTCTTTCTCTCTTCTCTGTTCTGGATCTTTTACTACATGTCTTCTTCAATGGATGAGTCTTACAACAACCTCCCTACTAGCCATTTACTTGGCTCAGTACCTGTAAGTACTTAATTTTTATTATCACAATTTATTGTATGTATGTGCATGTATGTCTAATATTAATTTGGGATTTGGGGTTTTAGTTTTGTATTAATTGCATAATCTTGATTGTAGATTGGTAGAGAAGTCAATGCAGTTTAGCTTTTTAAACAATTGGCGTTTAAATGTGAGATAGTGAATGTAAGACACGGTTGATTTTAAATGCATAATCTGGAAGTGGGTTAAAGAGTTACATTTTACGTTTTCAAATGGATTATATGCGGAAAGGTTCTTGATTTGAAGTAATTAGATCATTTGGTTATTTTCTCGCTCTTCTTTTGGGTAATGTTTTTATGATTTTTTTCCCTTTCTTTATAGGCTGTGGTGACTGAAGAAAAAAGTACCGCCAACTATGAAGGTATGAATTCTCTTTTCTTTTCTTTTTGACATTTTGAAATTTGTTGTTGTTGTAGTATTAGCCTGATGCTTGAACCTGGATAAAATTCTAATGTTTGAAAAGTTGTTATTATCTATGAACTTATATGCAGTCCCAGTCCCTGAAGCAAATATGCAAACATTCCCTCCGAATAATGGTGGAGGAGGTAGCAATCGGGGTTATCAAACTCTTGGAAGTCCACCTGGTATAGTGTTTAAATATTTAATTTCCTTGATTTTGGTTATGTTGTGAAGATTATTAAGCTTAACTGCATTGCTGTCTTTACTCTGGGTATTCTTTCTATTCTTTGCTTTTTAGTTACCGTTTTGAGGTGCAATTTATTAATCTTATAATTTTCTGTCCACATAACATTTTAGCTTGAGGGAACACGGAATGTTTCTTCATGATGTTTTTCATTATGTTTATTGAAGTAGACTTTAAATGAACTCTGGCATATGTAAATTATAGCTAGTATTTACATAAACAAATGCATACAGAACCTTTGCCCTTTTTAGGTGCCTTGATTATTTTTTGTAGTTAAAATATAAAACCAGTTAAGCATTTGCAATGGAAAATTGAAACAATTCACCTAAATGTTTTGGTAATATTTGCTAAAGCTATTTGAGGAATTACTGTAATTACTTTTCACTTGGATAACCGTGTGCTTATAGATATCGTGGCTATAAATGAGCAACGGCATTCAATTATTTTTGCTTGTCAGGTAAGGTCAACTAGTATGATTTACATTATTACAAACACATATCCATCCTAGGTTTCTGTTGTTGTCTTCCACCTAACATGTCATGGGATTGAT
This sequence comes from Jatropha curcas, assembly GCF_014843425.1. Next base: position 2,430,773 of record NW_023591078.1, on the reverse strand, counting down.
GAGACTAAAAAGCATGGAGTATAGATTCATAATGCAAACAATAAATTCTCAGGTAGGTGTTAGATATTCTGAAATATTTTAAAGGTGGGGGAATGTTTTGCAAGTGAATTGAATAAGTTTCCTTTGTGTTTTTTCCCCCTTTACAATAACGTTCTAAAGAAAACAAAAAGAAAGGTAAAGTGAAATAGATTATTACTCAAGAGGAAGATGAAACTAATGACATATGACACTTTCTGCTTTCATAAACCCAAAACCTTATCGTGCTTGATAGCTTATTCTTTGATATTCTATTATGTAGTGATTACATGTATGGAGTGGGAATATATGTCCATTTTAAGCCAGAATCAAGTGAAATATTCTATTATGTAGTGAAACGAATGACATATGACACTTTGATTAATATTGTGACCTCTGAAGGGCTTTGAAGGAGCGTGGTAATGCATAATCTTTTGTCATTTGATGTTTGTATTGGTGCCATTTCACATTAAGTTATTGGTATTACACTTTTTTCTGCATTTATTGGCACAGCACTGATGTTCATTCCTATTTAACATGTCTCATTGTCCTTGCAGAAGCATTTGAGCAACAATCACCAAACAATTGGAAGGGAGTATTCAGTGTCTCATCATACACACAGTATTTCAATGTGGATACAGATATTGTCATAAACAGAATGATGAGCTCCTTTTATCCTATTGGTGGAGATTTTTTCAGCAAGATTGATGCTAACCCTGATCTGTGAGTATGGCATTTACCCTCTTTTTTAATGCTACCCATATCATGAGGATTGAGATAAAATTTTTCATGCATTAGACAATCATTTTGTTTCAAGAGAGATTTTAATGCAAACCCACATGAACTACATTGAGTGGGAAAATATGTTTGTACTTGAGGATGGAGATTTTAGGTGTGATTATCAATACCATAAACATAGGAGTACAATTGAAATGAAGTTATATATTCTGTCTTTCCATCGACTGGAAAGTATGAAACATAATTATTTGAAATCTGAAATAAATATTCTGATCAACATGGTTAGTATGACTGACCATTTTCTGAGACAAGTGGATCTTCTGTAAGAAAAAACAACAACATAACAGACAGAGTCAAAGAAAAGTGAGGTGGAAAACTTATTTTTGCTAGTGTGCATTATCAGATTCCATTTTACTGTCTGTCTGTCTTTTTCACCAAAGATCCAATACCTTTTTTCAATTCTTCCAATTTGAAATGTGATACCTATAGAAGTCGCCAGCCACAAGCTGGGAAAGAATGATTTATGTGATAGATATCCATTGCCTATGGTATCCATTCTATGGTTTATATGATAATCTGAGAATTGAGAAATGGATCTTCTTTCTCAAATTGCAGTTGTTAGGAAATGAGTACTCAAAGAATTGAGCTGCAAGTTACATGGTTGTCTTATTTTCCTCCCACTTTCTTCCTTTTAAATGCAACCACTGCTGCCTTCCGATGCTGGAATTCTATACGATGTTCCCCGACTGTGCTCTAAAACTTTCCTTTTGCAATCCCAAAGTCCTTTCCTTCGTTGCATTCTCAGTATACAAGTCAACTCTGTATTCTACCTCATGGATGATTGAAAATTAAGAGACAATTAGGTTCATCACTATAATGTGTGGAAGAACAATGCATCTAAGTGTCTGGGTTTGTTTACAATCTAATTATTAGAAGACAACACAATAAGCAGCTTATTTCACCTGAGCATCTGATGGGCTTACTTGCAATAATTTTTATGTTGTAGATATGGGCTTATATGGGTTTCAACTACATTGGTATTTGTGCTAGCTTCTCTTGGAAACTGTGCCACCTACCTCATGCAGAAACACACTGATAGTAGTGCTTCTTGGAGCTTTGATGTCGGATATGTAAATGTGGCGGCTGCTGCAATCTATGGATATGCTATTTTGGTACCATTGGCATTTTATTTCTTACTTCAGTATCTGGGAACAAATGCTAGCCTCATACGGTACTGGTGCATGTGGGGCTATTCTCTCGTCATCTTTATTCTGAGCTCTGTAAGCACACGCCATCACCATTGTGATTCATATGTCTATTTCATCCTATATTTTTAAGCTTTTCTGAAGAATTTTTTTCTCATCCGTACTATATGTCATATTTTCAGTTTCTGCTGGTTATTCCAGTTGAGGTGCTAAGGTGGATTATTATTCTTGCTGCTGGTATTGACTCGGCATGTTTTGTTGCCATGAATCTCAAGTCTTGTATTGATGGGAATGATCTTACAATCGTGTTGGTTGCAGCATTCTTTCTGCAATTAGCCCTTGCAATCTTCATCAAGGCCTGGTTTTTTCCATAGAGCCTCTTACACTTACCACGTGTATCTGCAACTCCCAAACATCAGCCTTGAGGAATTTTATTTTTCGGGAAGAGGCGAACGTCACATATTTCAAAAACATACCGTAGGTAGTAAAGAGACAGATACATGGGAAGGAAGAATACCAAGGTGTGACTTAAACAGGTGGTAATTATTACTGTTGCTAATGGACTTGATTGGAACACGTGGACATGGTTTAGCTTGCTGCTCTTTTAGCAGACTGGAGCAAGTAAATGAAAAAAGCTGTGGTTGATGAAATCCAGTTTTGTGCATTTATTTTTCTTTCTTACAGAACAACTCTGGCTTGAATTTTTCCACCTTTTAACTTGAATGTGTAAATACTTAAATGACCTGCAGTAAATTTTAGTGTTTTGTTTGTTTAACTGTAATTATCCCCCATTTGGTTCTGATTGACACGAGGGATCATTAATGTTGTGGGGTCCCTCCTACATGTGGGATCTGCACAAGTTTGAAAAGAAAAAAATAATAACACGTTTTTTTTTTTTTGGCAGTCAAAGAGAGACCGCCTATTAAACAAAGAAAAAGTGAAGGTTGTTGAACCACCATTATTGAATAATGTGCAAATTGCACCGAGATTATAGGCAAAGATGCGTTCAATTTTTCCTATAAATTGAGGTGTTTTGCTTCAGTTTTATATAAGAAGAAGTAGAAGGTTGTTGAACCACCATTTATTGAATAACGTGTGCAATTGACGGCACCGAGATTATAGGCAAAGAGCGTTCAATTTTTCCTATAAATTGAGGTGTTTTGCCTTGCAAGTTTTATTAAGGGAAGAAGTAGAGAGAGCTCACAGAATTAATAAATCTGTTGGAGAGAATATATTTTACGGAAAGAAGGTCTAAAAATTAGGAAAGAAGAGAAAATTAGTGAGGAAATTGTAATTTTTGGGGTGTTTTTTTTTGGAAACACTTTGTGTGCCACTTTTTTTTGTAATGATCTTTTTGTACGCCTACTATTTTTAGTCAGAAGAATTATTCCGGAGTTTTTTTTTATAACCATGGACCGGTAGCCCAATAACAAGTTGAAGGTGCAAACTAAATCTCCGGTGTTTTTATTTTTTCATCCTGGGCATTTACGATAAATTATTTAATTTTTATCGTGGTTATTAATTTATGGTGGTTAGTCGTCTTTCTAATATTTATTTGGGGTTTTGGTTGTAATTTTTTTTAATTTTTTACCACCGGTATTGTTTCGCGGGCCCACTCCGGGTGTTAGAATCGCAACAACTGGTATCGCAGAGCTTTTGGTTGGTAAATTTTTGTTCAAAGTTATATTCACGTGAATAGTGAATTTCGTGAAATAGTGTAAATTTTGTCATATCAGAATTCAAGCATGGCTAACGGACGGGGCCATGATCAAATTAAGCGAATTCGAATTAGTCAAATGTGGAAATCCGAATGGAAAAACTACTCATTGCAAAGATCTGTAACGATCCGCACTTGAAGGTGACAGTGCAAACCGGAAGATAATGAAAGAAAGGCAGTGTTTGGGAAGAAATTTAAAAAGGCAGACATTGGGTACAATACGCTAATGGATAGATGCTAGCCTATACAATCATGTGAGAAATGAAAAAGATCTCCAAGTTCTCTGGAAGAAATTACAGAATATGTATGAGGCTACGAATGCTCAAGGAAAAGTCTTCATGATGCGTAAAGTCATGAACTTGAAGCTGTCAGAGGGACGATCAATTACAACACCTGAACGATTTTGAAGGACTCGTAACTGAATTAGCAGTTAGCAGTATGCCCTTAGAAGACGAGATACAAGCATGCCTACTGTTGGGATCTCTACCGGATAGCTGGGATACTCTTGTGGTATCATTGAGTAACTCAGCTCCAAATGTTGAGTAACTCAGCTCCAAATGGTGGTGGAACTGATGTCTATGGTAAAGAAATAGACTACTTAAAATGAAGAAATTACGAAGAAGAGATTTTTTGCCAAAATACCAGTTACACAAGCCCTTGTCACAAGAGAAGATAAGGGGGCCCCCCCCCCCGGAGCCAAAAGAAAAAAGGTAAGAAAAAGGTCTAAGGCATGTAAAGTCAGGTGGGTAAGACCTAAGTCCAGAGAGATGAGAAAAATGTTACCATTGTGTAAGGGAGGGTCATCTCAAAAAGAAATTGTCGTATTAAACTCAAACAAGATAAATGCAGACCGAAGACAGGAGAATGACAGAAATACATCTGCTACAGTCCTCAGGAGAAGATGGTGAGGTGACTTTAGTCACTCATGATGCAGATTGTTGTCATGTTGGAGATTGCCAGATACCGAGTGGATAGTAGACTCCGGTTGCCTTCATACGCACTGTGTTCCAGAAAAGGGAATAATTTTCCACTTATAAGCAGGAGAACTTTGGCAGCTATTAATGGGAAATAATAGTGTTTCGCAAGTGATGGGAATCGGTGATATCTGTATAAAGACAAGTGTCGGGTGCACATTAAAACACTTAAAAATGTTGCGACATAATTCCCCGATCTTACGGTTGAATCGTTGTCTGTGAGTGTACTGGACAGGAAAGGCTATCACCATCATCACGGGGTGGCGGTAATTGGAAACTCACCACAGGATCCTTTGGTGGTGAGCGAGAGGAAAATTAATGTGCTCGCTGTTAACATCCGCTTCACCGGTCCCACCCGTTAAACCGAATGAACCGAGCCGAGACGCTACAATCTGGTTGAAACTTATGTTCTGTCATGCGGATATCATACTGTAAAAAAAATATGAATATAAACTACTCCCATTTCACACTCTAAACTTCCAAACGTCTCAAAAGAATCATCAATTAACACAATAACACTTTATTATATCTTTTCATAATTGTATAAATTCCTAATAGCATTTAAATATCTAGGCGCATTAAATTTCAATCAGAATTCTATAAAACCAAAGTTTTTTCATGACCTAATCATACCAAAACTTAATAGTAACTTATTTTCAATCATTTCCTCCAAATACTTACACCAAACAATAATTACATGCTTCAATTATATTTACAATCACATAAGCTGCTAACAAATGTAATAATTATACATGCCATATAATCTAATACATGCCATTAATTCTTTTAATTTATACACATCTCAATCTAACTATGACCAAAGTTAATCACTATCTGCTTTGATAGTAACTACTTCAAGTCTTTCAAGTAGGCAATCACGATCTTCAACCTAGCGTGATTAATCGACGGCGCTGAGTATAAAACTCAGTAGTGCTCATAATCCAAACATACTTAACAAAATGTGATGACAACTTAACTTTAAACTAGCACATTTCATAAAATCATTGAATAATTTCTTAGAATCATCTAAAAATTTCAACAAAATGTATCTTTATAGTGAAGAAATATACTTCTAATGCAAACAGTATAAAATAATTTAGTTCAAAATTATCTCATAACTCCTTTTAGCATGAACTTTTAATCAACACCTATCATGATATATCAATGATTTTACGCTGCTGTTGCATTATGTTGTAGTGAATGAAATCAATAAACATTTATAGTGAAGAATATACTTCTAAATGCACAACAATAAATAATTTAGTTCAAAATTATCTCATAACTCCATTTAACATGAACTTTTTAATCAACAACCTATCATGATACTATCATGAATCTTACCCTGCTGTTTCATTATGTTGTATGAATGAAAAATCAATAAACAATGTAAAGAATACATAACAGTATACGATTTTCATTGTCTTACTTGCTATTCTTATGCTGTATGTCCTTACTTCTAATGCATATATCTAACATGATACTATCATTAATCTTTACCTGATGTTCTTTATGTGTATGAACTCTGCAACTTTGATTAAACCAGTGAAAATATCACAATGAAAATGAAGAAACATATATAAACATACAACAAGCTCTATAAAACATTTACTCACATATTCTAAGTATCAAAGCACAAAAAAAATTCACATTGCCGATGGCTCCTTAGTACCGATTGCTAGCACAGGTCCTATTGACTGTACTTCCAATATTAAACTCTCCTTTGTTCTTCATGTCCCTAGATTCCCTATTAATCTGTTATCCATTAGCTTAATCACAAAAGCGCTTAATTGCAAACTAACTTTTTGCCCGACTCATTGTATATTTCAAGAACTAAACACGAGGAGAACGATTGGTAGTGGTAGCTTGTGCGATGGACTGTATCTAGATCTGCTATTTCTATCTGTCGCGACATAAGCCTTATCTACATGGTTTTCTACCTAACCTCGAATGGAGATAATGTTGGTATGTCAATAGATAAAACAAATTGCCATAGGTACTGTGTCATAATTTTGCATAGCTTTGTGTCATATAAATTAGCTGGCTTCAATCATTTCAGAAAAATTTACTGCTTAACCTGTAATGCTTGATAGCCCTCGCAAAGCGGGAAACTTTGTACATGTTAGTGTTCATACGCATTTGCATGCTTGCATTTTTGTGTTTATACATGTGTTCATGTTGTTCTTTTTGCTTTAAAATGAATTGAAGACATACAAGTTGAAAAGAGAATACAATACATGAATTCATACAATTCATACATCCATCTCTCAACATCATTTCACCATTGCATGGAATACGAATTACAAGTTGTGTTTAGCCATATTTCATCATCATTTGCATGCTTTGCATGTTGTTTTGATACATGATTTTAAATGTTGTAAATTTTTGTGTCCAAATGATTGGACGGCATACAAAGTGAGGCAAAGGAATCCAAATTGCAAATAGAAAAAGAAGTCCAAAAGTGCATGAAAACCACAAGTCGCCCGCCCCCGTGTCTGAGCAAGGCGCACTTGAACAAGTCATGAGCGGAGATGGCTAAAATGTGAGATCTGTGTGTTAATCGGGCCAAGTCCGCAGCGCGTACGCTTGAGAAGTCGCGAGCGCGTAGAGTTGCAGGAAATTGGAAGAGACAGTGAGTTTCCAAGCCAAAATTCGCGAGCGCGCGAGAAGGTCGCGGAGCGCTTACGAGGCCCGAAGGGCTAAGGTCGCGAGCGCGCAGTGGCAAAATCGCGAGCCCGCGTAAAGCACCAAATGAGAGTCAAGAAGAGTTTCAGGTGAAAAAGTCGCGAGCGGCGCAATGAAAGTCGCGATCGCGGAGCTTCTTTCATGCATTCGCTGCGCGCGCGTCGTTTTCCAGCCGTGCACAGGTCCTAGTACTCTTTTTGACCATAAATCTCTCAATATATAACTCCGATGTTGATGATTCAAAAACCCATGGTAGAAGCTAACCAAGAGGAACAAATACTCTTCCCTTATGACTACTTCCTAATTCCAATCATTAAAATGGGTCAAAATCAAGATGAAGTTACTGGTAAAATTTCCAAGCAAGCCTGTTTCAGCATAAACTCCATTAATTTACTTCATTATTCAATACCTCCCCTGTTCTCCCCTGTTCCTCCGCATACAGACCTCCGCACCTCAAACATGAAAGAAACACTTGTCTCATTAGCAACACAACCTACACAATTCTCATGCAAAGGAAATTGATTAAACTAAAAAGAAGATAGCACACCTTTCACACCAAATAAGCTTAAGCTCTTCTTTAAGCTTCCTTCTACCTTTGCATGCACCTCTCCTATACAATAGAGTTCTTGATAAATTATCTAACAAATAATCCACCTAAAGATGGAGTCCAAGTATGAAATTTCAAGAAGGTTTTAACTTTACTTTGGATAGAATAGAAGTTGAATTAATGCTTAACTCCCAATTAAAATCTTCAGCGCAACCATTTTAAACGTGATGGAGAAAGGAAAAGTGGTAAAGAGGAAAGTAGAGGGAAAAGATGAAGATAAAGGATGAAGGAGAATGAAAATGAAAATGGAACCACACGGGTAGTCTCTAGAAAATGTCATTGCATTTTTTATGTGAAAATTACAAATGGTACCTCAAGTGTCACCATGGTACATACCTCAACTTTATACTTTAGTGAAATCAAGTCCTAATCCTTATACTTTGATCTTTTTGTTTCCTTCAAGTAAGTCCACTTCTTTTCCTTATTTCAATGTCATCCCATTCTAGCCCACTCTCGAATCTAATGGATCGAACCGGGTTTTGGATCAGCCCGACTCGACTCTAAGCAACGACTCGATTCAATAGAAAAATGGGACGTTACACAGGCGCGCTCGCGACTTTGATTTTCATGCATTTTTGGACTTCAATTTCACTACAATTGTATTCCTTTGCTTACCATATATGCCTCCAATCATTTTAGTTTGGCGGATGCATATGCATGAAGGTACAGTTTAGAAGATTCGATAATGCCTTCATACACATAATAATTCATGTGTGCTAGTAAAGGCTCAGGTCACGCACTGGTTTAGTGAGGGCAGGAAGGGTTGCGGATATGTGGTCTTAATATAAGCTCACCTCACAGCAGCATGGTGTAGTCACAAAGCGTACAACAATAATACTTCTTTTGTTGATTATTCGCTCATTGTTGATTGAGGAAGCTAACGAGTAGCGTTCGCTCGTTCTAGGCTTTAGGAAACGCTCTAGAGTGTACACGCAGAGAGGACAATCAGCTAGAGGTGGTACACGCTCGTGAATGGTAGGGGGCGCCTATTCACGACATGGTACAGGCTAGAAATATCGTGGGAGAGAAGTAGGAGTAAGTGTATCTTTAGCACGTTCATATATGAGTGATTGTACTCTACGTGAAGCACATGGAATAATAGGTTATTGCCCAGACCAAAGTAATTCACAAGGCTATTCTTTCAGCAATTCCATGCTATGGTGGAAGGAAAGGGAGACACTGGAGTAGGTGATTGAAGTTTGTTTGCAAACTAGAGAGTATATAGGTTAAGGTTGTGGAGGAGATTTGAGGATATCTTCTCGTAAAGAGCTATAGATGATTATTTGAGCACCTTGTGTGCACAGCAGGTGCTGTATGATGTTGTCGGTGTAAAGTTACAGTTTCTAGTATGACCTCAATCAAAAACGGCACCAATTAGTCTTGTCTCATAGGCTCGGTCTTGCGTAGACGTTTGATTTTATGCTCCGCTTTAGTGGCCTTGTTAACAGCTGTTATTCGCCGTTCTCATCCCTTACTTCTTAGCGATTCACAGTCCACGCTACCATTATCGCGTTCTCTCTTCTATCCACACATTCGGTTCAAGTACGAGGGGGCTCATGATATCTATAGAGGTGCGAGTTCTTCAACTTGGATTAGGGCGCCTTTTTGGGTGGAGTTGCAAGCCTGCCTGAGTGGGATCAATAACCGTGAGCGGCCGGTTAACGGCTGATAAACGATAACTTCGCCCAACGATTAAGCGTACAATACTTACCAAGGTGTGTATTGGGCTATGACATGGGATTATTCAGGCACGACCTCTTTCGTTTCCTTCGTGCCGGTGGTAGGGGTGCTAACCTTCATGCTTGAAGATTGACTGCTGAGATATCCCAAGTGGCGGGGTGATTATTTGTGCGCTAAAAGGCCAGCGACAGACCGTAGGGCACATCCCTTTACGGATTACGTACGAGTGTGGAGCGCGGATCCGTATTACACACTAATAGAGGGTGGTTACGCTCACACTTGGTATGTTGGTGCGCCTTTTTTGCCGTGTGTTTGTCACAAGCCTGACCATGAGAGTGAATCCGTTGAGTGTGTGACGGATGATTAGCAGTAACGCCCGTAATTGCGTAGATCATATGGACTTATCCGTCAAAGGTATGGCATATGGAATCATGTACTGAATTTCGGCTCGAATCTGCTACCAGGTGTATTGTAATGGAGTCATGATCGGCAGAGGCTCAAAGACCAACGGTATACCGAGAATGTTACCTATTTATATTGAGGAGGGAAGCTTGCAATAGTAATCTTGAGCTGTTTCTAATCGCTCATATCAACCGCAGCTAGCCTGTCTGCACTCATTGGTATTTTAGATATACGGGTAGAAGGTTCTGGACAACTGATTAGAAATTATCTTGCGAGATACTCTCACCTCGAGCGTGTTATTCTGGCTGAAGTAGAGTATTATGCAGTTCCAAATGGGCAGAGATATTAGTCTTGCAAGATTCAGGGTCAAGCTTATTTCCTTGCAGCTTTGTTGGCTTATTGGTGGAAGATTGTTTTGGCTATTAGGTTATGGACCCTGGTAGTTTGTATAATAAGAAAGATTGTTTTTTCCACGGTTAGCCACGAGACGTAAGTACTTCCAACGAGTAATGAGATCGTGGTTGAGATACTACTTGATGAGTAAATCCAACAGTGATGTGTTCGTTGATATTCAACCAGACCATTCCTATAGAAGATGCCATCAGGGGCAGGATGCAGATATCACGATATAATAGAATGAAGTAAGTTATGTCATTCCTAGGGATTCAAGATGTATTTCTATGTAGATGATAACAGTGATGCAGAGAGTCGGTTGAGCAGTCTGGGGAGCTCCAGAGAACCCTGATTCACCAGTAAGGATTCGAACCTCAGTTATAGACAGGTCAACCAGAGAACGCCACCAATTGCTACACAGGTATTCTCTTAGGTTCTGGATACATTTAATTTCTGATGAGGGGCAGCAGATGAGCGTTCCAAAGATGTGCAATCTTGCAATTAGAGGTATCGAGGACTTGCTGTGAGATAAGGCATGCGAGAGGAGGATGCAACTCTTTTGTAATAAGATGACATCGTTATGAGCGGCTGGTAAACTTCCTAAAAGAGTGGAAGACGCACTCAAGTAATCTAAAGGTGGGTGTATCAAACTGAAGAAAGATGATTTGGCAAACCTAAGTCAGGACGATAACACTAAATGTCTTTCGTATTGTGTTTCTCGTTCGCCAATAATGGAGCTTTACTGTCAATTAAAGAAAGGTAGGTGAGCTTTGATTGCAGATGGTTTTCACCATGTGTTGTGGAAATATGAGATTCTATCCGAGACTCTTGAATATCTGTTAACGCTCATATTTGATGAGTTGTGCAGTAAGTTCTTGTTAATCCTGTATAAGGTACCGCATTCTGCATGGGGTTGATCTAGAGGTAAGAACATTATATGAACTACCAGAAGGTTTCAAGGAATCAGGGAAGAGGTACCATTGGTTGGTTCTTTTATTTTTGTCGCTTGAGAAGAAGCTTCGTCATCGTGTTTACCATAGCACCGCGACAATGGTATCATAAGTGTGATTCTTTGCCGAGTGTGAATCAAGGCTACAAAAGGAGCAACGATGCAGATCTGCTTAGTGGTAGTTATTGTTCAAGAAGTTCCACTTGTGATCGGTATTGAATTTTATTCTATCTTATCTCTTCTCTTATTATGTCTGACTGATATGTCTAATGGTTGGCAATGAGATGTCTACAATATGATATTCAGCAGTATAACAAGAGTGATTTGTCAATGAGCAATTTCGCATCTATGATGGATTTATGGATCGGCAAGGCGATTCTGATCAGGATTGGATTATTACGAGTAACAGACATGACACTGCATTAGGATATTATGGAATTATATCGTGCATTGGATAATACCTCGCTATTTGTAGAGCTCGGAGTGGTCTATTACCGGAGGTTCATTAATATCGAAGAATTGCTGCTCAACCTTAGTTAGTTCCACTCTCGCTATGCGCGACATACAATTCGAAAGCTTGAGGTAATAGTAAGATCTCTACATCTTGTCACACAGAGAGAAAAAGGAGATATGTCATAAAATGTTCATATTTCTAGCGTCAGTAAGTTTGTAACTGTATCGCATGTGTGTTATCATATAGATCTCAGATTACTTATTTCTTGCACATTAGCAGTTGGCGTTGTGAGTCGATTTCCATAGTAAAAATCACTCCAAACGGACTATTGGCAAGTCAGTTAATAGTGGAATACTCTCATTATAGTTACTGAAGAGAACCTTCAAGTTTATGGTTAACCTCTTTGCAAGGTGATTTATAGAGGAATGCACTTAGTCTGGTAATACACAAGTATGCTAGCCCATGACTCGCTACGGTACTCGCCGGGACTGATACTATGATGGAAACGAAATTCTACATGCAGAAAACTATATGTATCATTTCTCACAGACAGGGACGCTATTTCATTGAGCAGTCCAAGACTTTCAACAGTTGTTGTTCATTTTTATCAACAGTGTCTCGACAGACAGATGTTATCGCACTCAGTTCCTTCGCACGTTATCACATAACAAGGAAGTTCAACTTATATCACATATAAATGAAAGGACTACAGTTATTTCGGAACACATAATATAGGGAGAGAACAAATAAACAATAAAACGCATAGCATGGACAGGACATGGATTATTGGGAGATTATTTTAAAGAGCGAGTGTAACTATGTTACAGAGTGAAAGTGGGGATGATTGCAATGCTAGGCGTAAAGAATATTCACCTATAATATGTGAGTTTTAAAAATTGTTTATTATTTGTTGTCATTAGCTACATAAAGTAGCAGTTAGACTTGAGCATAAGAATCTATCACTAATAATCTATGTGTACATATTTCACTTGCGACAGAGTGTTACAATACAAGTTGCGACCAATGTAATGTGATCATTGCTCACAAGCATAAAGACATATCAGGTATTGAGTGTCATATGAAGTGTAACATTGCTTAAATGATTGATAAATGACAGACAAGCAATTTCTAGAGTTATGCTAGGAAAAGACTCTCAACACGCTCAGAAGAAATGCATAGACATAGAGTCAATAAGAGACAATTAACAAAAAAGGTATCGTTTACCGGAAGGATATGTATAGTTTCAGTCTATGCTGTCTACAGTCAGCTTAGGGATTTGGAATTGGGATTAGTCTTCCATATCACCACACATAATGAAATGTACAGCTAGGCTGAAAGAGGGAATGTGGGAGAATTATGTTGTATTCTATGGAATATCTCACGGGTTGTGATCTAAAACAAAGTTGTCATGGGACCAGTAAACGCACTACTAGGATTATTTGATAAAAAATGCAATAAATATATAAAATTTTAACACGTTGTTTTGCTATTTGTATATATATAATTGGTCAGTATAACAAAGAGAGACGTTTTCTTCACTATAAAGCCTGATATTATCTGAGAGACAATTATGACAATTAACATTCAAAAGGTTGAAACAACCATCTAACATATTGAAAAATAGATGATCATTGCCACGAGAATATAAGAGCCAACCATGAGATAAGTTATATACAAGATGGCAAATAGGTATGGTGCGTTCCAGAATTTAGTTTTCATTATGTCCATAAGGAAGATTTATTGGAGAGGATGTTTATAGTCTTCAGTAATTTATACCATAAAGAAGAAAAAGTAGATTTGAAGAGTTTTGCGAGCTATAGAACTATGTATGAGCCATTAAAAATAGCTGTTAATGGAGAGTATATTTTACTTTAACTATTAGGAAAGAAGGTACACAAGTTTAGTTTCGTCTCTGAAAAAATTTATTTGGGTTAAAATGTGATGTAGCTAAAAAATAGTGAGGATTGTAATTAGTTTTTGGGCAGAGAGTTGTAAATTTTTGGGTAAATGGAGACAATCGTTTTGTGTGAGTTTAGACGTCTACTTTATGTTCCAATTTCAATCTATAAATTTTGGGCTCTTATTAGGTTAACTCTACTAGAGAATATTTTTTAAGATAGGAGAAGAGACACTACTTGTAATGTTCGGCTTTATACTCAAGTTTTCGCTTGGTCTGCACGCTGTGGACGTTATTGCCCATATCACCAGTGCTGAGGTGGTGTATGAAGCCAGTCGTAAATATCTTAGTGTTCTTATTTTCATTCTACTGGTTCATTTAGATAATTATATTTTAATTTTTTTTATCGTGGTTATTATATTCTGGTGGATCGATCGTTCATATCTGGTGGATTCGATCGTCAATATCTAATATTTAATTATTGGAGGTATATATGGTAATAGTAATTTTATTTTATTTTTACCACCGGTATTTTTCTGCGGATCCACTCGGATCAGTTAGAATCCCAACAATTAAATAGTGCCATTTGGTATTTAATTTCTTAAGCAAAAAATTTTTACCCTTGGCATAAGTAAAAATTTTTTAACCTTGAGAAAAGAAAGCACCCATGGAATGAAATCAATGATAAAACTTTTTTTTATCCTCTCATGAAGGGTGATATGTATGAGGGATGATTATAAATTTATACTAATACCTTTATGATTTAAATAAATTTATATGATCTAAATAAATTTAAATAAATATCTTTTAAATTCACAGCTTACGCCTTTTGAACAAAAAAAAAACGATAACAAGATATATATTTTTGTATTTAAACAATTTTTTATTATCTAATTATTGGGGTGAACGATGTTGATTTGAATAGAAAATTATTTGAAATGTGCAGTTTTCAATCCGTGTTTATTGTCAGTGCATTCCATTCAAATGTATCTAAAAAGATCTTAACACTTGGATGGCTAAACGACAGCCAGGTATTCACTGCAGAAGTCAATTTGGCATCATCATGTTATAGTCCATTGGCAATTAACACATGGTCACTGAGTTTTACTTAACTTGTTCCAATTGGGTGCAAATCAATCATGTATTTAACTGTTTTTCCTTTTTGTTTTTTACTTATCAGCGAATTAGAAAAACATTAAAAATAATAATTCATAATTCATTATCTCAATTTTTAAATATTAATATAAATATCGTACCACCGAATATTATAAGTAATTAATATAATGTATTGATCAAGTCAAACCACTAAACCCCGTTTAAAAAATTATTTCTGAACAGGACGTTAACTGATGTGTAAACATTATATTTCCCCAAAATGGAGAAAATGGGAAGAAAAGCCTTTTTTTTTTTTTTTTTTGTGTAAACATTATATTTCCGCCAAAATGGAGAAATGGAAGAAAAGCCTTTTTTTTTTTTTTTTTGGCAATTTTTCTCAAGACGAAGAGGGAAAAAGAAGTTTAACCTGTTTTTTCTTGTTTCTTTCAACATACGTTTATACTTCTTATAGGCTGCATGGATCTCTTCGGCATTTTAAAAAAAAAAAAAGCAAAGAAAGTATAAAAAAAAAATTTTAAAAAAAAAGAAAAACAAAATGAAAAAAAAAAAAATAAAAATTAAATTAAACAAGAGAAAATTTAGAAAAAAAAAAAAAAAATTATTTAAAAAAATTAAAAAAAAATAAAAAAAAATAAAAAAAATAAAAAAATAAAAAAAAAAAAAAAAAAAAAAAGAAAAGAAAGTTAAAAAAAAAAAAAAAAGGAAAAAAGGTAGAAATTAAAAAAAATAAAAAAAAGTGAAAAGGTAAAAAACCTTTTTTTTTTTTTTTTTTGGCAATTTTTCTAAGACGAAGAAGGGAAAAAGAAGTTTACTGTTTTTTTCTTTTCTTTCAACGATACGTTTATACTTCTTATAGGCTGCCATGGATCTCTTCGCAGTAAGTAGGGTACAAAATCCAAACTCAAATTTTCACAACCACAAATTATTTTTAGATTTTAAATTCTCATATCGCTAAAATCCACGTGTCAGTTCCCGGTTATATATGTAGATTTTCAATTGCATAAAATTATTAAGTGAATGGAAAACATTAAATAGTTGATAATATATTTTATACTGGCAAAGGTGTAGAATTTAAGGAATATTTTTAATTGTGAGTAAGGTTGCATTTTAATAAAAAAAATTATATATTTAATTCTCACTTTTATTTTTTTTTTTTAACATTGTATAAATATTTGGATACTATATTAATTTAGGAAAAAAAAATTCAAGAAGACATTTGATAAAAGCTTTGCTAGTAATTTTAGTATATGCTATAGGAAGATTTTAAAACTATAATACTTTAAATGTAATTATGCAAAAAAAGAAAGTTAAAATTAATAATTAAATTAAATATTATAAAATATATAGTCATATGACTTTTGGAAAGAGGCCAGAACATAAAATTTGAATTATTTCATTTGAATTATTAATTATTTTTGTTTTTGTTCAAAAGCCTTTAATCATTGTATACTTTAAAAAAAATTCAGATTTTTCAATTATAGATTTGTAAATTATTGTTTTTCTTTTCATGTTTGGTAATTGATACTAACTATTTCTATTGTCAAATTTAATTGATTTCATATTTTATAACAGTGGATAATGGAGAGATATTTGAAAAGAAAATCTCTTTCTAATACTTTATCATAAAAAAAAAAAAAAAAGAATGAAAAAAAAAAAAAAAAAGAAATGAACATTCAAAAATGAGGTGTTGATCAATCAAAAAAAAAAAAAAAAAGAATGACATTCAAAAATGAGGTGTTGATCAATTCATTTGAAGCTAGTCTATTTAACAATATAAAATTAAAAATATTGACACATTGAAAAAGAAAATAAAAAATATAATTTTGAGATTGATAAAGTAATATTTTATTATTTATTATTTATGTATTGCCCGGAAAATTTTTTAAAATCTGTTCGCTAATTCAAATATAGATGCTAATCTAATTAAAAAAATTGATTATTTAATTATTATTATCTCAACTCAACGGCCAAAACTAGATCTATGCATGTTTGTTTTGCATTGGAAAATGCAAATTACTGATATTAAATTAGAAAAATGAAAGCTGACCTAAAATCTACATTTTCCATACTAAAAAATCTATCAACTCTATTATTATAAAGTACAAGCACACCCACGGGACTAGCTAATCCGCAGGTCACGATTCTCTGTTCAAATGGAGACCCAACAAGCCACAAATTTTTTTTAATATATTAATAAAAATCAAAAATAAAAAAAATCAACAGACAATCACTCAATCAGGGATTGCCATTTTCCCTTTGTTCTTTGAAAAACCGCAGACAGATTGCCATTGAAGAAATTATAAAAAGGAAAGCCTTTACCTTCGGAATTTGGATTCATCTGTGTAACAGAAGAAAGAAACCAGACGAAACACGTCTCTTGTCTCTTTCCCTGTCTTTATTTCCACCTCTTCCTTTTTAAATACCCATTTTTTTCTCTTCACTAGTACATCACCTTATCAATCTCACTCTGTCTGTTCTCTCGTTTCCGGGTCGCCTCATAACATCGACCGAGTTGACGCGGTTCTTTCTTTTTTCCCTTTTCTTACCCGAGTTGTCTCCACCATGAATGATGGCGTGGATCGCTCTCGCGCATTTGTCAAAGATGTTAAGCGTATTGTTATGAAGGTCTTTCTCTTTTTTGTTCTTTGCATTTCATTATTTGTGGGTGAAATAATCTAAAAAGATTTGTTTTTGGAGCTTTTTGGCATTAGGAATTGACATTACCTTGGAGGGAGGGATTTTGTTATTGCATGTCCTTTTCAATGCATTGTCAGGGCGAAAAGTATATCTATTATGTTTTCTTTTTATGAAAAATTTTGGATGATTTAAATATTTTTAGAGAATGAGAATCTTAGATTCATTTGTTTGTTTTCTACTTTTGTTTCAAATGTTGGATTGGAAATGAATTTTACAATTGAGAGAAGAAAGTTTAGTTTTTTATACATTTACTGAGTTTGTGGTTCGGTTATCTAAGGTTGGGACCGCTGTTGTGACAAGAAGCGATGGGAGATTGGCGCTCGGGAGATTAGGTGCTCTTTGTGAGCAGGTAACGTTAATGGATTTTTTCCTATGCTTGAGGATTCTTTGAAGTGATAAAATTATGATATTTTCTCTATTTTTTGAATTGCAGATCAAAGAGTTAAACACTCAAGGCTATGATATTATTGTGGTGTCATCTGGAGCTGTTGGCATTGGTCGCCAGAGGCTTCGATACCGGAGATTAGTTAATAGCAGGTTCTTTCTTTTCCTCTGTTTTGTTTGATACTTGGTAGCATAATAAGGTTTTAATCATTTTTGGTATGACTACCAGGCCTTATTTAAGGAACCATGTACATGTTTCGTTTTGTATTTTTAATGGTGAAAATTGAGGCTTGGGTGGGTGGGGGAGGGAGCAGATTTGGTTCTATTATTCCGTTAAAAAGTGCTTGAATATTGATTGGAACATTGTTCCTTTGTGACATATTTTAAGCTAGCTGAACTGACTTTATACTTTAAATGCTTTATGTAAAACGCAGCTTTGCTGATCTCCAAAAACCACAAGTTGAACTTGATGGAAAGGCATGTGCAGCTGTTGGACAAAACAGTCTCATGGCTCTTTATGATACATTATTTAGTCAGGTGCCTTTCATTATTTGTTTTTTAGCTGAACCAAAATTGAACTTTTCTTCTTTGTTTTTACTTTTGAGAATATTACATATATATTTGTCTATCCTTTAAAAGGATTTTTATTTTTCATTTCATATTTTGTTCAGCAATTCATGTCCTGTTTACATATTTTGTTTGATGCAGCTGGATGTGACATCAGCACAGCTCCTTGTGACCGATAGTGATTTCAGAGATAAAGATTTTAGAAAGCAACTTAATGATACCGTGGAATCACTCATAAATCTGAGAGTTGTTCCTATATTTAATGAAAATGATGCGGTCAGTACCAGGAAAGCTCCATATGAGGTTTGTAGATGTGGGCTGCCCTATTTCACTAGAAAATCCAATGTTCAAGTCAATGATCAAGTTAAGAAAGACCAGACATAGTACTTGGGCGAATTTTCATGGTGACCTTATGGTCCTAAAAGTTTCAGATATTTATTTATTTATTTGGTACAAAAGGTTCTAACTATTATCATGTCTAAAGCATATCGTGTAAAAGCTTGTAGTAAAATCTTTCTTTTGAGACTCAAGTTGATAATATGTTGAAACCTATTTCAACTTAATCCCTCTAAACTTTTTTGGGGTCATTAACAATATGAAATGTCCTTATCTTTGTGTACTTTTTCAATATCTTATATAATTCGTTTTATGAATTCCTTCTTTTTCAATCTGATACCTATATTCAATTGCAATCCAAACAATTTCCTTGTCTTCTGATCATGATAAATCGTGCAGGATTCTTCGGGTATTTTTTGGGATAATGACAGTCTATCAGCTTTGCTTGCTTTAGAGCTAAAAGCTGATCTTCTTATCCTCTTGAGTGATGTTGAGGGTCTTTACAGTGGCCCTCCAAGTGACCCACGCTCAAAGCTGATCCATACATACGTTAAGGAGAAACATCAGGGAGAAATTACTTTTGGTGATAAGTCCAGGGTGGGAAGAGGGGGCATGACAGCCAAAGTAAAAGCTGCTGTCAATGCAGCTTATGCTGGCATCCCTGTTGTCATAACCAGGTATGCTTCTATTCTTATTGCCATGCAGGTTCAGGGTAAAGCAGTTTTGTTTTGAATTTGTTTATATCATAACAACCTTTTCTCCTATGTTTAATCTTATTAAAAAGTACATTGGTATTTGGTTGCAATTAAAATATTCCCTGTCATTACTATGACATGTAATCTTCAATATAAGCAACGATGTCTTAGTTTCAGTAGTTTCCACACTTCTTCTTGAGTTGTTTTAACTGATTGTTATGTGGCTACTTATTTTTGCTCTCAACCATGTTATGTGGGTGTTCTGCAAAGGAAAAAGAAATGGAATAAGATATTTTTCCCATCACTTTTCTCCTTTTTAAAAAGAAAGCCAATGAATGTTTTCATTTTGGAAGTTTGTGGCGTTTTCTAGGTTAATCTAATTGTTTGAGTTGTTTGTACATTTGATACTGGATTGAAATGAGTTCTTTCTTTGGGCATGCAATGATTTATTGGTTATCTCTTTAAAGTGGGTATGCTCCGGAGAACATAACTAAAGTCCTTCAAGGAGAGCGTGTTGGAACTCTCTTTCATCAAGATGCACATTTATGGACCCCATTTAAAGAAGTTAGTGCGCGGAAGATGGCAGTTGCTGCACGGGAGAGCTCCAGACGGCTTCAGGTAACATAAATAGATGCATAATTTAGGGATATACCGACGTAAAATGTTTAAAATCCTTTGTTTCTTTTGAAAATGGAGGTGTTCTCTTGCTCCATGATTTTAGCATACGTATTTGTTTTCTTCCAGCAGCATAATAAAGATAGAATCTTGCTCTGTAGGCATTGACTTCTCAAGAGAGGAAAAAGATTTTGCTGGACATAGCTGATGCTTTAGAAGCCAATGAAAAGCTGATCATTATTGAAAATGAAGCTGATGTTGATGCTGCACAGATAGCTGGATTAGAAACATCCTTGGTTGCTCGACTAGCTTTAAAGCCTGGAAAGGCAAGACACTGCTGGATTTAATTTGAATAATTTATACATTTATTTATTTTTAATTACTCCTATTACTTGTGGTTGCTGTCCAAGTTTATT
Source organism: Jatropha curcas (assembly GCF_014843425.1). Next base: position 2,410,234 of record NW_023591078.1, on the reverse strand, counting down.
TATTTCCAATAACTGTTGTTATTTTTTTTTATAAATAATCTGGTTGTTTTTATGTCTTTGTTTTTTCTTTTTGTGTTTGTATAACATCTATTGACAATGACAGATTAAAAGTCTGGCAAACTCTATTCGTGTGCTTGCAAACATGGAAGATCCAATTGGTCAAGTTTTGAAAAGAACTGAGGTAATCATTTATATTCTTCTGGTTCATGACTTTAGGGATCTCCATTCAGGCTTTAAGTTTTTCGACACACTCAAATAATGGCCAAACCATATTTATGTTTTCTCTAAAAATGCTAAGATGATTTCTTAGAAATGAAAATAACGCAAGCTAAGCCTTGTATGAAGAACTTATTCGTCAGTATGCTATTGCAAAATAAAATTCTATTGTGAGGTATGAATTGCATTTAATTGTGGACAAATTTCATAAAGTTTTCTACAATAATATGTTTTCTTGTTCTTTTGCTTATTATTTTATGATTGTAATTTTTCATGTATCCAGCTGGCAGATGGACTCCTGTTAGAGAAGACATCATCTCCTTTAGGTGTTCTTCTGATTATTTTTGAGTCTCGACCAGATGCACTGGTTCAGGTAGATAAGATTACATATTTTATACCACTTGCTTTAGCTAATATGGTCTGGTTAATATGGATGCATTTGTATGTTTTATTATCATGTAGCCAGTTGAACTCCCTTGGTTTATAATATTTTGGATATGGGTCAAACATAGGTTAAAGTGAGCCTAACGGCGGCCCTATATAACTGCTGCCCATTTCAAAGAAGACTTGCATTATCATTGTCATTTTCTGTCTTAAATGCATGGACTTTTGCGTGCATATGCAGGCGATAGTATCTGCCTGCGTGCTGTTATAGGCGGTAGTATCTGCCTATGAACAAAGTATCAATACATGTTTGAAAAATGGGTTACAAATTTGAGAACGTCAATTCGAAGATCTATATTCTTCATACCGACAAATTAAAGAGTTACTTCTTCATTGTCCAAAGTCCTTATCTCTTGTTGATTGAAATTAGAAGAACGTGTAGGTGGATGTGTTGTGTGTTTTCACTGTAAGCTTTTTGTTTTATATTTCTTCTTACCTTGAACTTGCTATTATTTGAATAGATAGCTTCTTTGGCTATTCGAAGTGGGAATGGGCTACTCTTGAAAGGAGGAAAGGAGGCCAAGCGGTCAAATGAAATTTTGCACAAGGTTTGGTGCTTTTATGATTAGCGTTTTTGTAACAATTATACTTAGAAAAAGAAAAGCTTAATCAAAATCGTCAAATCATATAAAAAAATTTTTCTTTGTAAAATTTACAGGTCATCACTGCAGCCATCCCTGAAACTGTTGGTGGAAGACTTATTGGACTCGTGACATCAAGAGATGAAATTCCGGATCTGCTCAAGGTGGGTAGTCTTGTGAGACAAAAGTCAACTAAATGGCAATCTGTGTGAACATTGAGAATTACAATTGATACTTGTAAACTAAAATTACAAGCTGAATTTTATTTTCCTTTGTGCATCAGCATGATGATGTAATTGATCTTGTGATTCCAAGAGGCAGCAATGCACTTGTTTCTCAAATCAAGGCATCAACTAAAATTCCTGTTCTGGGTCATGCTGGTGAGTTTGGTCATGTTTCACAACTTATTTATTCAATATGCATGGTCTATACTAGTAATATTCTAGATTCTGTGGTAAAGCTGTATTTTACTGCTCAGATGGAATTTGTCATGTATATGTTGATAAATCTGCTAATATGGAAATGGCAAAGCGCATTGTTCTTGATGCAAAAGTAGATTATCCTGCAGCCTGCAATGCAATGGTATTTCTGGAACCATTTATTTTTATTTATTCATTATGGTTCTATTCTTTAAAACTTGCATGAGTTTTGTGTATATCCAAATCCACATTTGTCAGTTCCCTTTGTTTGTTCATGACTTGCACAATTCTTTTGTGGTGCTCTTTTGCCATGTGCAGGAAACACTTCTTGTGCACAAGGATTTGGTGCATGCTGATGGATTCAATGAAATCACAGTTGAACTTCGCACCGAAGGTAGGGAATTCCCCTTGTGAGCTATACCACATCTTGATGATGTTACTTTCCGAATATTCTGAGTGTTGTTCTTTATCTTATCCAATCAACATCAAATTGAAAAAAATCAATTTACCTTGTTCATTTTCATATGGTATCAAAAGCTTTGGAATGGTTCAACACACGCTTCTAGAATGTATGAAGGATCTGTGAATGGCTAACTCATGCTTCCTTTCAGGTGTTAATTTGTATGGTGGACCAAGGGCAAGCAAGGAGATGAACCTACCAGAAGCATATTCATTTCATCACGAGTATAATTCTATGGCTTGCACAATTGAAATTGTTGATGATGTGTATGCAGCCATTGATCATATACATCAACATGGAAGGCATGTTTGCGCCCTTTTCTGAGCAATAGCAATTGCAGATATTTCTTAATTTTCATAGCTCTTTGAAAATTTATCTGGAGATGCTCATATTGTTTTATACTCTTATTGACAGTGCGCATACTGATTGTATTATAGCTGAAGATCATGAAGTTGCAGAAGTTTTTCTACATCAAGTTGACAGGTAAGAATGACTGCCATTTGACATCATCTCTGTATTAGTTTCTGTCTCCTACAATTATCTCTGTACTCAATTGACCATAATTTAGTTCATGTAAATGGGTTAGGTGAAATGATGCTTGTAAATTTTTATTTGCAGTGCTGCAGTTTTTCATAATGCAAGCACAAGATTCTCTGATGGGGCTCGATTTGGCTTAGGTGCTGAGGTAAAATATGGTTTCACAATTATTTTGAGAATCAATTGAATTATTCATGGTGCTCATAGTTGATTTCTATTTGATGGATGAATAGGTTGGAATAAGCACAGGTAGAATTCATGCTCGTGGTCCTGTTGGAGTTGAAGGATTGTTAACTACAAGATGGTATGAATATGCTTATGACATACGTATCTATAGCTTATGACTTAGATATACAGCTAGCCACCCCTTTTTCCTTTAGGGTTTGAGATCACATAGAAATTCATTTTTAGATTCATCTATAAGTTAAAATTTATACTATCTAGAAGGGCATCTGCAAGTTTTTGTAATATTTTCTTGATGAAGTTTTTGTTTGTTATTCTGAAAAACAGCCATTAACTTCAATTTCTATTTTGAAACGAGGATCATCCTAACACTTTTCTAATATCAAATGCAGGATTCTAAGAGGAAGTGGGCAGGTAGTGGATGGTGATAAAGGGGTCATATATACCCACAAGGATGTAACCCATCAAGCGAACGGGTATGCGCCTCACTCACACAAAAAAGAAGGCAAATGAAGAGTTCGTACCGCGCTTGAAAAATAAAAACATGTTCTTAGTATTCTACGACAATGGTGATGCTGCCTTCTTTATTATCGGCCATCGCATCTCATCGTGTTATATCATAGTGTTATTTAATGTTTTGCATCCTCTTATTACTATGTAATCCTACTTTAGGCAGGTCATAAATCCATCTCATTTCTTGACCTGATGAGTGATGAGTATTAGTAAACTGCAGATTATGATAAAGTTTGTAGCATTTAGGTAGTATGTGTACAACTGAGAAATGTAATCCATTTTCCTAAAATTATGAGGTGATTTTTTAGTTATTTTTTACTGTATTTTTTGTTGGAGTAAGTGGTCTGATGAGTTAGAATACAAGGGTAAAAATATTATTTACTTAACCCAGTACGTAATTCCATGGTGCTATCAGTAACTAGGAAGGAAATGTTCTCCAGATTCTAAAGCATTGCCCTTTTCATAAGACCTTCAAGAAATAATCCTTTGTTTACTTTTATATGTTATTTTGAGGTTTTTGCATGAAGTGGGTAAATTGTTTATAATTTGATTAAATTATCTTTTATTTTATTTAATTGTTTGAATTTTAAGAATTATCTTTTCATTAATCTGTAAAAGATAAAAATAGAGCATTCTATGTTTAATGCAACATGAAAATACAATTAGACATTAAATCAATCACCTGATTATGAAAATTTATTCTTTTTATAGTGCAACAAAAGTTTTGGTCTGTTGGGTAAAATTAATTTATGTTTATGTGTGTCTGAGTAATGGAAATTAACAAGAATTAGGATCTGCAAGCCCAAGTGAAGAGATGAGCTTAAAAAAAAAAAAAAAGATAAAGCTAATAAAAATTATCCAAACATATGGGTCTTGAGTAATATTTTATTTTGTTTTTAGGATTTCTTAGCTCATAAATACTTAAGTTTTCGGTATTGTTAGTGAAATAAAAAGATTTAGGTTTTTCCATTTTATTCTATCAAATTCGAGTGAGGTGAATTTTCTTTGATTCTTCGTTAAATTTGCTTTCGAACTTATCAAAATAATTAATTTTTGTAACATTCAATTTTCCATCTTGATACATTTGGTTCATACCTCTAATTAAGTTTAGGTCAGAATCTGTTATTCCTTCCGAGAATAAATTTTTAATTTGAAAATTAGGGTTTTAATTTGAGATTTAGGATTTCATATAATAAATTTACTTTTGCAATGTCAAGGCGCAATTCTTAAGGTTGTGATCGTTTAGGACTTCTGTAGATATTATGTGTCCTAGTAGCTTTTAGTTTTTCTTACAACCTAAGTGTACCTTCAACTACTAATCCTTTTTTTTTTTTTTGAACTCAACTATTAACAATTCAAATTATATATTTTGTCTTGGCTTTCTGAAAATTTCTACCATTTTATTTTTTCAAAATGTTCACAAGTTTTAATTTTGCTAGGAAGAAAATGTGGATGAAAGGAAACATTTTGGTCAATTTATAAATTTCTACATAAGAAGGGTAAAGATTTTTTTTTTTTTCTTTTCCAAAATAATTAACTATTCAACCCGTGAAGACTGCAAAAGCAATGCATTTTCAGCTTTCACCAACGCCTAAAATAAATCACGCATGCACCAAAGCCACTGGCAAAGGACAAACCTTTGACCAAAATTTCCTTCAAAAGCTAGCTGTGTACTGCGGCAGGTTTTCAGTAGCTTTCAGTGTTTATTTTTTTTATGGTATTTAATAATGTAATATTTGAATTAGCTTGTAAATATTAAGATATATGATACAAAAATTAATCTGTAATATTTAGCTTTTAGCGTTTTATGAAAGTGTATTTTAACAGCTACTAGTTACTCAACAGTTAAACACCACCAAAACAGCAAAGCTAATGTTGTCGATCAGAACTTTAATATATAATGTTTTTTAAGTGAATTTGTTACTGTGTCAGCCACACTGAATCTTAATTTCTCTTGAAAATTCTTTCTAATCTTCACATTGTTTTTGGAAATAGTTTTGGAAATTGTATTATGATTGTTATAAGCCCCGTTTAAGCATGAAAATGAAAGAGAGATGTCTTAAAATTAGTTTAATAAAAGTAATTAAGATAAAATTTCAAATGTATTAGTGTAATTCATATATATGTAGAATACATAGAGCAGTTGATTTACAAAGAGCTATTAATTCCAAAATTAGAAACAACGATTGACCCACAAATTGCAATATTAAGCTTATACAAAGAAAATTTGTCAGGACTCCTTCAGGATTCCACATCACAATATTTATGTGTGGTGTGGTTCTTTCAGTGTTGTGGTGCGTGGAGCTAATCCTTCGAGATTTCACATTACTTGTAAAGAATGTACGAGATATATGAATTGCTATGTTCTGTCAAAATTGCTATAGTTTCCTTCGAGATTCCACATTGCTTGTGAAGTATGCAGGAGATATATGAATTAGCATGTTCTGTCAAAATTGCTAGTTTTGATGAAAAACTTGTACTGTTTTTTTTTTTTTATACGTTTTTCCAAGAATTAATAAGGCATAGATATGGATGGTATATGGCGAATCTTGTCGAAATCCTCCCCTTCTTCTCCATCGATAACTTGAATCCTGTTCTTAAATTCTTCTGGCATCCAAAAGATTTGCAGTTGTTGTAAAGTAGTGATAGACTTCAATCCTTGAGGTAGCATTTTCAATTTCTGAACTCTTATTATACATAAAGTCTCTAGACATTTCATTGCATTTTCCTCTACTATCCATTCTTCTACTTCCTTCAACCGACGAATATGAAGTCTTTCGAGTTGAGGGAATCCATTGGCAGAACAAACCAGTTTAGACCCTTGATATGAATCTTCATCTAATGCCAGAAATCTTAAATTAGGCAGCTTTTCTAGTATAACCATTGGATCCTGCTTTAACTTGGAACCGAACAATCCTAATTTGGAAAGACTTGCTGGTAGAAATTCCAAGTTATGATGGAGAGAATTTGAGTCTTCTAGTATATGTCCATATAACTTTGCTTTAATTAGCTTCTGGCAACTAGAAAGTGGTTCTAAACTTGGAAATAAACCTCCTGGTAACATCAACATTTTCAAGGAGCGAAGACGACCTGATGCGAAGATAAGAGAGTTTAGAATTAAATCTGCTTCCTCTATTTTCTCAAATTCAATTCCTATGTTTCTAATATTGTTCAATTTGGACATTGCATCTCTTCTTATCAGATTCTTTGCTTTTATCCACTTCAAAGTCTCAAGTTCTGTTAACGTGTCCAGTCTAAACCTTCTTGCAACTGTTCTGTCTACTAACAAATGCCTTAAACTTTCTAATTTCCAGAATACATTAGGGAAGCTTATCCAATAATTATCTCTCACATCAAGAGTGTATAAATTCTTCAAATCACCTATTGACCATGGCAATAGTCCTCGTAGTTCAGTTTCTCGTAATCCGAGATATCTCAAGTGAATCATATTACCAATTTCTTGAGGGAGGTATATTACAATTAGCTTCTGCAGATTCAATACTCGTAGTAGTCTAAAATTCTTGAAAACAAAATCTTTTTGCTGCTTTGTCATTAAGATGTAGTCATTATTTCTAATGAAGTAATAAAGAGAACAAACACCTTCCAACATTGGTATATATGAAATTGCAATATCAATTTGTCGGTCTGCACTAAGATGAGCAGCAACTCTTCGTGTTGTTAACTGCAAATTCTGATTAGTACCAGGATAATCCGAAACATGGCGTCTAATGACACCAAGAAAATTCTCTTCTCTTGCCTTTGACAAGCACATATCTCTAATAAGATCATGAATGTGACAAGATTTTATACTTACTTTAGTGTATTTCATTTCGTGTACTTGAACTATGCACCTACTAACTAGTTCTTCTAAATATTGTTCTGCTACATCTTCTATTGTCTCATCTTCTTCTCCATCTAATGGTTTTGACACAAAACCTTCTGCAATCCAATTCCTAATTAATGTTGTTTTATGAATATGCTTTTTCTCAGGAAACTGAGAAAGATAAAGAAAGCATGGCTTTAAGCGAAATGGTAAATCATGGTAACTCATGTATAATATGGCATGCACTCCATGGTGTGACTTGCTGATTTCTAGTTCCAATTTTCTTTGCACAGCCTCCCATTCCTCTAGCGACTTCTTTGTTGCCAATAAGCCTCCAAGTAAAACAATAGCTAGAGGCAATCCTTGACAATGTTTCACCATCTCCTTTCCAAGCTTTTCAAACTCTGGCAAGAAACTATGCTGTTCAAGAATATTTGCTGCGAACACTTTACTGCAGAAAAGTTTCCAGCTTTCATCATCTGTCAAAAATGGTAGCTCAATTGGAGAAATCACATAAAGATCAGTATGCATAGCAACTTCTTTGTTACGTGTGGTGAATAAAATTTTGCTCCCTATACTTCCATTAGGTAAAGCAGATTTCAAACTATGTAAAGTCTCAATTTCATCAATATCATCAATAACTACCAAGTACCTCTTCTGTTTTAAAACACTGTAGACCTTAAAAATTAAGTCTTTCTCTTTTTCAGCCATGTTCACAGGAGAGCCAACCTGAGTCAAGACTTCATATAAAGCATCCTTTAATGAAAATTCTTGCGAAATGACAATCCAAGCATGACTATCAAAATGTTTCTTAACAGCAACAGAATTGTAAATTTTCTTTGCAAGAGTTGTCTTACCAATTCCTCCTAGGCCAAAAATAGAAATAATACTCACTTGTGCTTCTTCCTTAAACAATTTGCTCATCAATTCCCAAGTAGTGATCTCCAACTTCACAACAACATCTTCTCCCTCAAAATGTGGATGTGATCTTCTCAGATGGGTAGAACTCGTCCCGACTTCTTCACAAATAGATTTGATTCCATAAGCTTGAAGGTTATTGGTAACATCCCAAATCCTAATATGGAGTGATTTGATTTGTTTTTCCATTTCGTGGAGATGATAATATCTGGTGAATATAGAGGCAAGTTTATTGATGAATGAAGCAATTCCAACACCTTTACCAACACTATTAACGAGAAAAGTATCAACAGCATCCTCAGCTTCATAAACGACATTTCTAATTTCAGCTACCCAATTGCGAATGCACTCATCCTTTTCTTGCTTGAAGTCTGCATCTTTCAAGAAAAGCTGCATTTCCTTAAGTTCAAGTTGCAACTGCGAAACTTCATCTTCCAAACCATGAAGAAAACCTGCCTCATGGATGAGGACGTTAGAAATTCTCTCAATGGCAAGACAAACAATGGCCTCAGCCATTTTTTTTCCTTAGTTATAACAAACGGAAGGAACTGAGAAGTTTCTTTGATTGAGAGGATAGTTATTAATATTCATGAAGAGAAAAATAATTATTATTGTTTCTTGTATTTTGGAAGAAGTTTATAAAGAACACCTAAATATGGAAAATTTCTTTCTTTAAAATGACTGGTTAAGTTTACAGCCTTAAAAAGGCAAACAATTCTTTTTTAGAAGCTAAGATAAACGTTAGCAAGTGAAAAAATTTCTACAAAATGAATGGTTAAATTGAAATGACAATATTTCAAGTATTGAATGCCAATAATATTGCAATCCCACAGCCATAAGATTGATTTGCCTAATCTTCCAATGGATAGCTCAAAACTTAAGGTCTAGAATCGATGCTTAATAAATAAATTAAATAGCAAGAATTGAACTAAGATTATATTATTTTCAATGAATGGCTGTTTATATATATAATTTTTATCAGTTAATTATCGATTATTCGGAAAAACGAATATTATCAATGTGAAAAGTTGACTGTTTGATACTGCTATTCTTCTTCCTCAGCAAGATGGCGATTGCTGAGCGTTTTTCTAACTTGACCTGTTCATGCGGACCATTTTTTGAAGAACATGACCTGTGACTATTTCTTGAATTCTGTTATTCCCGTTTTAATCCCTTCCTTATCCCAAATTGGTTCTCATTTTCAGTGATGTTATAAATATTTACCAAGAATTTTAACCCTCTCTCTTGTCCAAAATATTTATGTGGTTGTTTGTTAGGGATATATAACTAGAAACCTTCGATTCCCATTCAAAATTCTAGAAATTTGTCTGAATTATAATTATGATAGTGTAATTATAGTATTTAATTTTTCTCCAATATCTCAAAACTATATACTAAATTAGACTATTAATCAACCATCAAAAAGCATCTCTCTTGATTTAATAAGATCATCAAATCAGTGAAATATATTGTATGGATTAGTAGATAATTTTAATATATAATTTGACATGAAAAATATGCCATGAATTAGTTAAAATGAAAGGTTGATGAATACACAATATGGATCACTTAAAATACAAAGTTGGTGATTTTTTACATGTCAAAGTCCTGTAAATAGTGATAAAACTATTCCTAATCTTGTATATTGTGCAAGTTCAATAGAACATATAGTGCTCAAAAGGATATTATAAACTATAAATTATAAAAAAATTCATCTCGTATTTAAAAAAAAAAATGATTGAATCAAACTATAAAAACATTTATGGAATTAATTTTTTCAATATGTTTTAGATTAGATAGGAAGAAAGAAGTTTTTTAGTCAAATTACATGTTTTTTATTCGTAAATGAGATTATAAACTTTGAGTAATGTTCACTCACCTATCATAATTAACAACTAGAAAGTTTCATTTTTATAACCAAATACCTTAAAAGTTTTAATCAAAGTTTAATTTAATGTTTAACATATTAATCCCTAAAAATAAATAATAAAAAAAGCATCAGTGTCTAAAGTCCATCGGTAGGAAAATTTTAACTAAAATTAAAAAAAACAAAAATAAAGCTATCTATCTTTAAAAGTTTAGTTTTGATATTATTATTCTGTTTGTTAATTTGAAATGATATCATTATATCTATTTTAGGCTCCATTCGGTAAACTAATTGTTTCAGTGGCATTTCATTAAATTTTAATTTAGTTTTACTAGCATTTCATCAAATGATAAAAGAGAGTAGTCATCGAACATTGAAAAATCCATTATATCCTCAACAAATGTTATAATTTTTTTTCACTTAGTCAAATAAATAGGCAAAATATCAGACTCCTTCCGTCCAATATATATAGGCTCTCCATCCAATATATATAGGCTCGCTTTCCTTTTTCGTCTGTCTCAAAATGTAATCCTATTTCATTTTTTTAAAGATCATTTATTATGTAATTTCTTAATGTACCACTATTTAATGTACATCTTTATTCCTAATTGTACATATATCATTTAATATTATAAAGAGTTAGTTTTGGAAAATGCTAAACAAAAAATATAATTTAACTACATTATCTAGTTTTTCTTAATCTATGTAAAACTAAAACTAAGCCTATACATATGAGAGGGAGGGAATATCATTTAGCCTCCCTCAGCTTTTATATTTTGTATGATGTTGAGCATGAAACGATGTCATGTACACCCAAAAGAATGTAACTTTAAAGTACTAAAGAAAAAGAAAAAGAACAGAAAGAAAAAGAAAAGATGAGAGCAATTAGTGGTATCACTTTTTTATAATTTCTCAAAGATTAAACAGGACAACATCAGCTTCTGCATTAACACATAAACATTATCCTACTACAAAAATTAACAAAACTTAAGCAAACAAAGAAAGTTTTTAGAAACTTAATAGTAATACTTAGGAGAATACTTATGCGAGACAATGTATAAATGCAATACTATCCAAAATTCATTTGTAACTGTAACACCTACAAAAAGATATATATTCTTGGTATTCAATGAACTTCTCTCAAGAGAATTGCATACACTTCACAAAGAGAGTAGAACTACTATGAAATCGTCAAAGTATTCTAGCAGTTGAATTCTACAAAGCAAAGAAAAAAAATTGTAGAAATAAATGTTCATGCTTCAATAAAAGTCTTGAGGTTCTTCAACCAACCCATGAATTCCCGACTGTCTTTGTTAATCATATACTCGTGGAGGAAATTGGTTGTGCTGGGCTTTATTCCCCTAATCTCCAGGTACTTGTGAAGAGCATTCTTTAATTTCTCATCCAAATTGCTGCAAATTATGAAAAAAGAAACTTATATTACCAAATTAATCAAGGTAAACCATCATTAATAGCTAATAGAGAAGCAACAGCAGCTTACTGGAAGTTAGGCCCCTCATAGGCAATTTGATCTTCAGAAGTTTCTGGATTTTTAACCGAGAAGCTATCAATTGCAATCTCATCAGGGTAAGCAACGCATCCAAATTCAAGAGAAGTTCCACTTCGTTTAGAGACAGTAACAATTAATGGGAGGCTAGATCGAGTTGGTTTCTCAATATCATCAGTGTCATTGTCAATCTCATTATCTTCCCCTGTAACAAGATCAGGCATGTGAACTTCAACCTTCACAAGTTCACCTTCATATTGTCTTGTTAGAATTACACTTTGTTGCCCTGGATTATCATCAATCTTGAAAGGGAAATCTTTTGGAATCTCTTCAACCTATCAAGCACAAAACAAAACATATAGTATGAATGATTACAAAAGCGGCACTTTATCAAAAAGCCACATGCAATCAAATTGGCAATAGGTTTAAAAATGCTTCTATGAGAATGAAACTATGCTCTTTCATCAGATAAGCAAAATCAAATAAAAAATCAAAACTATTACATAAATTAAACATGAGAAATTCATAAATGAATTCTATTATGATGTGCACCGGTTACAAGACAGTTTTTTCTCTTCTTACCCTCTAAATGACCAAACAGAACCATGATAACATTTCAAAGTTAAGTCTAAACTCATCTTACACCTCTTCCTTGTCATAGACACGTGTTCCAATTTTTTTGCAAGCTAGAACAAAGAACAAACAGGGATTTCGTAACTCAATTTTCTCCCATTTTCTCATTCCACAGAAATTAAATACAAAAACTAAACGAATTAATAATCTTTCCATCCATAAGTTAAAACAACATAAAACAATCACAGTCCATTTTCATTAAAAGAAAAAAACAATACTTACCCGTTCATGATCATCGGTTTCCTGAGCCACCTTGATCTCTGAGTCAATGACTCGGAGAAGCAACTCGCTCGAGCTCGGCTTCTTAGCATCAGCAGCAGTAGAATAGTATTGTGGAACAAAAATGGGTTTTTTGTGGAAACAATTGATATCGTGATTTAATGCAGGAAAGAGGGAAGCAACGTAATTTCTATGGCTTACCCGGGCGATTCGAGTAGCCAGTGGAGCCAAATTGGTCGCCGATTTGCGGAGAATCGCGGAGAACACCATCTTCCTCTGTTTCAGAGTTCTGGATTAAATGAAATAGGGTTTAGTAAGGGTTTAGGGTTTCTACTTGAGATTGATTTGAGTATATTCTCCACGGTTTGTATCGTTACAGTGAAATCAGTGACCACTATTATGCTGCCATGTAATAATAATATACATAATTTTTTTTTGGAAAGGAAAAAATATACATAATATAATATAATACTACAAATAGCAAGTGACATCACTTTTGATTAATTCTCTAAACATAGTTAATCAAAATTAAGAAGAGAAACTCAATTTAAAAATTAAGAAGAGAAACTTATCAAATTTAAGTGTAGTTTTTAATGTATTGGAAAAATTTGTTGGCTCGAGTTTAATTTTTTTGAATTTGATAAATTTTTCTTGATTTTATAATTTAATAAAATAAAATATAAATTGCTTATAAAAAATAAAAAAAAAAATAAAAAATAAAAAAAAGAGAAACTCATTGTAAAATATGTACATTTCTTACTTACCCGATCAATAAAGTCTTTCAAATTTTTGTAAAGATCATAAATACTTATATATAATGGCATTTATATTCCTTATATAAAAAAATAAAAAAAAATAAAAAATGAAAAAAAAGAGAAACTCAATTGTAAATAATGTACACTTTCTTACTTACTCCGATCAATAAAGTCCTTTCAAATTTTTGTAAAAGATCCATAAATAACTTATATATAAATGGCATTTATATCCTTTATATATATATATATATATATATATATATATATATATATATTATATATATATATATATATATATATATATATAATATTCTCAAATTTCAAATAAGTATACTGCCATATCATGGTATTTATTGTTGCTTCAAATGTACAATTACCAACTTGAATTTTAGAAGAAAATTAATGACTAACTTTCAAATTTTAAATTAAATTTATCTTAAACTATCTAAGCCAGTAAAGTTTTATTTATTGAATATTTCATTTTAAAATATATATATTCTCAATTTAAATAAGTATATGCCATATCATGGTATTTATTGTTGGCTCAATGTACAAATTAACACTTGAATTTTAGAAGAAAATTTAATGATAACTTCAATTTTAAATTAATTTATTAAACTATTAAGCCAGTAAAGTTTTATTTATTGAATATTTCAATTTTAAAATAATATTATTAAACTATTTAAGAAGTGTGATATTTTATCTATCTTTTAAAAAATATTAAATAATAATTTTTACATTTCCATTCAATAAGTGTTTAATAATTGTAATTTCAACAAGTTAAAATATGTACAATTTTATAAATTAAAATATTCAATACATTTAATTTTACAAGTTGAAATTTTAAATATATAAATATAAAAATTGAAATCCCAATGGAGTTCACTCATAAAATCAAGAGAACTAGAAGCAAAAATTTTAAATTTTGTGTCATCTTATCATTATCAAAATATATCAAATAACCTATAAATTATGAGTGTGTTTTAGGTTACAAATTGAGATGCATACTTAAGCCTATGTATGATCATTTGATCAGTTTAAATCAGAATCAAACTACATTATATATGAATTAAAATCGAACTGAAATCATCGATTTAAAATTTTGAGTCAAAACCAATAGTTTACAGGTCGGTTAAAGTTCATATTAATGTTAAAAAATAAACTTGAACTAAAGGTTTTGATCCGATTCGAACCGAATATTCTATTTTTTATTTAGAAAAAATATGTAATCTCTTAATCTATTATATGCACATCCACAAGTCTAAATAAATATCACACGATTTAATAAAATTAAAAATCTAAAAATTAAAAGTGGTAGAAAAAAGTGAAATAATTATCTAATAATTACATCGTTTGAACAAATGGGAGTTTAACAACGTTTTTTTCCTTCTAAATTTGTTTCTTAGTCCAAAATTACGTTATTTGAAATCCTTTTTAATTTTTTATAATAATTTATTTAAATAATAATATTTAGACAAAATAAAATTATAATTTATTTGATTATTCTATATTTATTTATATAGTTAATAAATTCTTACATGAATATGCTCTTGCTAAAAGTTGTTTAAAATAAAACTTACTAATATTTTTCAAATTTAAATTAATTTTTTTTCCAGAAAAAAAGACATAATTTAGAAATAAATTTCTATGTTTTTTTGAAAAAAAATAATAAATATATAGTGGGTTGGAACTATGTTGGAATTTGCCAGAATTGAAATCGACAGTTCAATAATAGATTTACATTGTATATTTTAAAAAATTTGAACAGATGAATTCTATAAATCGAAATCAGAATCGGGTTGGAATGAATCGGCCATGCTAGTTAAGCCTTCGACCACATATGGCTTACACCACGACATTGGACGCCAGTGCTTCGTGCCAAAAGAAAAAACAAGTAGAGCCGCACAACAATTTGTTTTAAAAAATTCAAAATAAAAACTGTAAGCCATCATAAGCAATTGTCAGTGTGTTTGCCTTTTTCTAATAATGTAAGGTAATATCGAAAAGCAAAGAGTTTCAGTTTTCAAGGATATAAGAACATTCCATACAGAGAATAACAAGATAGATCCTTAATGAAACCCCAAATCCAAATCTATGCGAATCCCACTTCCAAATTGAGGCACTTTCCATAGCTTCACTGGAAAAGAGCTGGTGGTTGTGGTGGAGGGTGGCTGTTGCATTCATGGGAATCTTATAAAAGATCAATCTAAAAAGCACCCACTACCTAAAAGTTTTCTTTTTTCAGTCTACTGTGAAAGAGGCATATTTTAGTGGGAGAAAGACGCTTCTTTTAGAGAGAGAGATGAAGGAGTTGTTTGGGAGTCCAGGGAGAGTGAGTGGGTTTGGACTGAGAGTAGGGCAGTTTGTGTTTGCAGCAGCTTCAATTGGAGTCATGGTCTCTGCCCGTGGATTCTTCAACTCCACTGCTTTCTGGTAATCTAATTTCTAACCTTGTTTTAAAAATTGTGGATGAAAGTGAAAATCAGATGTCGGTTTTCATTTATGATTGTGTTGTCTGTTTAACAAATATTGACTGTGGAATTAATGTCTTTTCATCTATTACTACTCCAGTAGCTCATTTGATAAGTAACTTCTCTTGTTATTGTTCTGAATCTTATTTTTGAATGTTTTACTAAATGTATAATGGAAAAGGCATGGCGGGTTGGGGTGAGGGGATTTTGAGGATGTTCGAACCAGTGAAGCATTTTTGATATTTTTCCTAATTTGAGAGCAATGCCATGGTAAGGAAACAGTCCACTTGTATTTTTGCTTGAACTAATGGAGATTTCTGGGAAGAATTAGGAAAGTAAAAATAACCCCTTGATATTCCTAATGCTGTTGTCTTCTGCATATAGAATTTTCAAGGTTAAGGACTAAAATTTGTCAAGAATGAAGGCATTTCTTTGGTTGGCAGTCTTCAGTGGAACTAATGCCAATAACTTGTAACGGGTGAACTGGCATAAGGACACAATATCTACTGGTGTTTGATTTATGTGTTACTGCAATAGTGAGTGATTGTCACTTTGTCCTTTTCCTTCTATTTTTTTGCCTTTTGGTCCATTTTTTATAGGTTCTCTGCTGCATTAAACAGATAATGGGATTTGGTTAGAATACTTGGAGGGCTTTGGAGAGAAAAACAAGACCAAGTAATTATTATGTTGTGTAAAGATTGCAATGGTTTAATCTATTTGGCTGATCAGCACTCTCCTCTTTAGTTATTATGGGATTCTATTGATTTCCTAGTTTGTGTAATCTCTATAACATCTGCTTCTGGGATGTAATTGAGAGTTTTACCTTGTTACTTTGCCAGTTCTGTCACCATAATTTTAAGTGTTATGCCTAGAGATTTGTCTTTATATAGACTTTTGTGCCGTGACTCTCAAGTCCTTGATGTAGTAGACAAGAATGTTTCATATGCTAAAGCTTGAAATTTTATAAGCTGACTGTATCTTAGTATATGCATTGTTATATTCAAGATCTCTGTTCCTGCAAAATATTGGACACTTTACTAATGGTGAATTAAGGACAGAGTAACTAAGCTTGAAATGATAGAGAAGAAAGTATAAATTAGGCTAAAGCTCAAGAAATTTTAGTCATTTACCCTATGTTTTAACTGTATAAAGATGGATGCCTCCTCTTATTTATTCTTTTCTGGGGAAGGCCTTTGTATTGTAAATGATACATTCAAGCTATTTGATTTGATAGTTAATTCAAACTATAAGCTTGCTTGTACTGTACCTTCCCAATCAGTGTCATGTAGTTAATTGTACTGAACCTTCCTGATAGGGTCATGTAGTTAATTGTACTGAACCTTTCTGATCAGGGTCATGTAGTTAAAATTAGTCAAAATGGAGTCAATGAGCTACCACATTATAGAAAAGTGTTTCTTGGTTAAAGCGGGTGTCTGATTTGTGCTATCTTATGAATATAAAGATTCCAAAATCAAAGTGCATAGGACTTCCAATGATTGAACCAAGTATAATTGGTGGAGAGACAAAGAACAAAATGCATTGCTATTTTCATGCTTTGCTAAATATTTAATCAATAAACTTCTGTTGTGCAATACTCATCTCTTGTTATAGTTTTTAGAAGGTGTATGCTAGGATAATTGATAATTTCAGATTTGGAAGGATGAATCTCTTTATTTAATTGGCAAACTAAGAACCAAGCTCAACCATATTGTATTGATGATTATGGACCTAGAATGAATCGTGAACTTATGTTGCTGGCAATGGAGCAGCTTTGGTTTTCAATTCACACCTTAGGATGATTGGTTTGATATGGAGAACTACTTAACACTCACTTTGAGTTGGGAAGGGATTTATTACCACCTAATGTCTTTATATGAAGGTCCAATGTTACTTTGAAGGTCACAAGGTAGGCCTTTTTATGTGTTGGTACTGATGTGATTGGTTAGATGGAAATTGCATCTTGAGTGAGTTCTGGGCATTTAGGCACAACTGAACACCAAAATATTGAATGGTCTTCTTTCTTTTTCCTTTTTATTTTTATCTTGTCATTATTAATTCAAGTCCCCAGCATTCTGCTATGTTAATGAAGGATTTGACCACACAAATTAACCATCCTCCACTCTTTCTCACGTTTTTTTCCCTGACTGGGCATAAGATCCCTCTAATCCTGAGTTCGGAAATTACTTTTGTTTTCATCTCTTAATGGTAATTTGTGGACTCACATCTTTCTGTTGCTTACCAATTTAGGATCTACATCCTCAACGCATAGCTTAGCCGCTTGAGGTTCAGGTTGCTTGCTTTCCATTTAAAAAAACATATTTTTTCCCAATGGGCTGGGGATGCTTGGATAGTAAAATTTTGGATGTTTTGAGGCAAACTGGTGCATGACTGTGTGAATGTGTGCATTCCAATCTGCTGGCTGGTCTCAGCTACTCATGCATGTTTATCTCAATATTGTGTGGTTTTTCTGGTTCATTTTCTTAACAATGCATCTCTCCTATGTGGCAGTACTAAGATTTTGATGTTTGTATTCAATTCAGCTATTTGATTGCATCAATGGGGCTTCAAGTTCTTTGGAGTTTTGGGCTTGCATGCCTTGATCTGCATTCTTTGAGATCAAAGAGAAACCTTCAGAATCCAGTCTTAGTGAGCCTATTTGTTGTTGGTGACTGGGTATGTATTTATTGTTCATGTTTTGCTTTTATCGAACTGATTACACTCATCTTTGTAACTTATGGATAAATTTTTTACATTTAGATTTATGTTTACAGCCCATAAGTTAATCACTGAAAGGATAGAACAGTTCCCACTGCAGAAACAATTAATAAACGTTCACCCTCGTGATTGGAATATTTCCAACTTCAAGCTGAAGGCAATAGTTAAAATAACCTAACATATGATCATTGCATAGAAAACGGTAAAACTCTTCAATTAGAAGAAGATAAGCCCCTGTCCATTTATCTTCCATTGTCTATGCTGCCAGGGTTGGGTATTTACTGCATGGTAGGAGAGCCTAATAGTGAGGTTTTTTGCAGGAGGCCAGATTTTGATATATAGTTCTCAGTTACCTCTTTCATCTTCCTTCCATCCCTCCAACTCTCTTCTTTCCCTCAATTGGATATTTGCCAAGGATCAGAGTGGACCACCATCAAACTTTTTGCTAGCTCCACTTTTTACTAGCACCCTTGGCATTTGTTCAAATAGCATAGTTTAAATTAGCAAACCTTTGACTGAGGATGAAGATGAATGAATACTTTCATCATGAACTTTATATTGTCTTTCTAATGTTCTTGGCTTTTTACATAGTTGTGAGAGGTACATGGTACAATATTAATTACTAAGCCAGATTTGACTCTCTGGTCCCTTTATTAGACATGCAAGAAGCTATAAGAATATAATTGATGGAATGTTCGAAAATAAAATGGTTAGAAAAACCCATGAAATATTTGCAAAATACCCAATTTGTTTCAATTGATTCCTGTGCAGTGACATTTTCTCCTTTCTTCCCTTTCTCATGTCCATAAACCCTCCTTCTGTCCCTTGCTTTTCCTTCCTTACATTTTTCTACTTCTACCATGTCTTTCTTTTTAGATAAGAGAAGTTGTGGTTACTGGTGGCTGCATGACAATTTCAAGATTATTTCTGATTTCAAATGCTAATTGCATAGGCTATTTTGTCAAATTATATTATAATCTGGAAATATTGCCAGTTCTGTGGAGTTGTATGTCACAGTTCTATGGTTGCTAGTAGTGCTACTGTGCTGAAGCTAGATTTTAAGTTAAATGATCATACTCTTGAGAAATTACAATCCACATTATTTCTCTTCTGATCTTTTTACTTAATGTGTACTTAATCAACCTCAGGGTGTCATAATGATTGCTTAAAATTGCAGGTTACATCTATCCTTTCACTTGCAGCTGCATGTGCATCAGGTGGAGTTACAGTTTTGTATTCAAGAGACTTAAATTACTGCAAACAACCGCCCTATTTCCCATGCAGCAGGTTCAAAATCTCTATCGTTTTGGCATTTATCTCATGGTCTCTCCTTGCCATATCTTCTCATGTTATGTTTTGGCTATTGGCGAATGTATGACTGAATCTACACCAGCCTCCTGCAGCCTATTTTCTTCATTTTACCTTGTAAATATTGTTACTTTTGGAACATATCCAGTTTTTCCTGAAAATGGCAGAATTATCCCTTTCAGATGGCAAGTTTCTGTAACCAACCTCTAAATTTTGTTGTTTTGTTGCTATATTATGTTGCAACTCCCAGTTTTATTAGACTGAGAAATTCAAAAAAATTAAGAGAAAATATTGTTTTATCTCACCTTTACATAAATTTCCCTTGTTGCCTAGATTTTGTTAGTCAGGAAACTATTAATGCAGCTAGCCAAGGATTCAAACCCATGTGTCCCTAGTTTCCCTCTTGCTTGAACTGAAAAGCGGAAAAGGATAACAGAGATTAAAAAAAAAAAAAAATAAGGGAAGAGGAGGAAGAGATAGAGATAGCATATTGGTTATTTGTTTCTTAGCTAAGGCATTGTAGCTGTCCATTGAAGTACGTAACAAGCCAAATTGAACTAGCGGAACGATCATAGCCTAGCATAGATGTTTAGAGTTTGAGTTAAGATTGAAGGAGATCTGGAAATTTGTCTTGTCACTTGTGTCGGCCCATCCTCTCACTCTAGCTAAGCCTCTGGTGTGGTTCGTCTAAACTCTAACATCCTTTTCCAATTGGCATGACATGCAAGTTGCTATAAAATAGTGAGTATGGCTTTGGGGTGCTTGAGGCAGAAGCTGCCACCACCATAGCATCAATATTCTATTTAAACACTATTGAAAGCAACAATTAAACTAGTTGGAATACACTATAATTATAGTCATAGCATGTAGAAGTACTCCTTCTATCTCAAAATATAAGTCGTTTAAGGTTTTGGCATGGGAATTAAGGAAATAATTGATTCTCCTAAATTATTACCCTTTTATCTCAAAATCAAGACTACCTTGTTATTGTATCTAATGTAAATAAGGGTAATATTGAAAAAACATAATTTATTACTTCTTAAAATACTCAAAATGATTTATATTTTAGAAAGATTCTTTTCATAGTTATGAAAGCAACCAACTCAAGTGTGCTCTATTAGGGAAATATGGGATCTACAAGACTCCTATTTGTTATATCACCTACCAATTAAATCAGTATTTACTAGGGTAACCCTCTATAATTCTTTGAAAGATGGATGGTATAAAGAGAAATTGTTGACACTTGTGAAAATACTATTCAACCATACTATTAAATGTGCTTTATTCTACTTTAGGATGCCTAAAAAAGTTTGCCAGATTGTAATATTTGACCTTCCAATTGTATTTAACCTATTAAGAATAACAAGTTTTTGAGTGCTGTATGAGGTATCTCTCACGTGGTGGGACATGGAGCTTTTTCTCTTTCCCTGCAATACTATATTATCTTTTCTATCTCCACTTGATTATTTTTCAATCTAAGATTGTATTTTAAATTGCAAAATAATTAACCCTTCCCAAGAAATAATTGTAAGTATGGAGTTTTTCATCTTTAAATATTCATAGATATGGTCATCAAAATAGTTTATCATTAGGGTTGATAGAATGAACCTATCACCATAGATGGTGATATGGTTGCTGCCCAAGTCAAAGGTTCTTAAGTTTGTTTGTTGCGTTCTTTTTTTATTTATTTGTTTTTAAGATTTTCTAATTAAGGTTTGAAAATTGCCAAATGTATAAATTCACTGCTGTGCTTCTCATAAAAAATTGTTGCACTTTCAGTTTTATTTTAATATGTTAACCCTTTAATTTACAAAATTGTACCTATTGGAACACTTCAATTTGCAAAATCGTTTGATTGAAGACTAACTTATAAAATTAGTTCAGATAAAAATGGGTTTGATTGCTAAGCACCTAACCAGGTAATCCACACACATATTTAGGGCTGGGAAGAAGACAAGCCATTACTGCAAAACCCACATACAGTTTAAGACGTTAACATGTAAAACTACCTTTCTCAGAATTTTGTATCACCAAAACAACAGCAATGCTATCTATTTGGGACCCTTTAGTATGTATCAAATTGGATTTTTCTGTCCATATATATCGTGGCCACTGGCCACGTCTCCGACTTTTTATAATTGCCTCTGATTCATCTGAAAGATGACACTTCACTTCTGGGTCCACCGTGTTTAAGTCTTGCAGATGCTTATCCTTTCACTTTAGTTCTCATGACCCATCTCCTTTTTTCCAAGACAAGGTCATCAATGACTTAAGCCATGAAATTAATCTTTTACTGTATCCTGGAAGAGAGGGAACTATGTCCTAGAATTCTAACCGCAAGAAAAATGCAAGAAAAATGTATATTTAGTAAAAGTAACTGCTTTAATAAGTGCTGTTTAAATTGCTTTATAAATACTAAAAAGTTAAACATTATGCAAAACGCCAGCCAAGATATGATATTTGTTTTAGATTCCAGTTTAAGATTTATATGAACTTAAAACTCTCCAATCAACCCCAATGCCTACCTCAGCTATTTTTGAGCTACGATCCTCCAAGATTCAAAATATTATAACAAAGCAATATCGTGACAGCTTGAATGGCTAAGAACAAAATACATAATTCATAATTTATGCCACCGACACTTGAAGGGAAACATATTACAGAATTGGAAAATCCAAAATGACCTACAAGAATCCATATTAAAATGGCAGTATGAAACAAAGAATTTTTTGTCATATGATAAATTACAGAAAGCCCCATGAATAGGATATTTATTTATATGTACATTGCTGGGTAAAAATAAAACCAAGATCACACTTATGAGCTCCATCACAAACGTCCTCACTCAAGCAACTTGACTAAAATTCATCCAAACCTCAAAAAACCGACTGACTTTTACACTTGCGTTCCAGAACTGAAAAGGTGAAGCAAAAGAACCAAACAAGTATTTTAATCTCCCTGACTAAAACATATTCTACAAATTTCAACCCCATTTCCTCACATAACTATCTCCGGCTTCAAAATGCTTGATTTGATCTCCTTGTGGGGCAAAACAACACCCCCATTGCTGTATATTTCATCGCATACATGAACATCTTCTCCAAGAATTGTCATGTTTTCTACGCGAGCCCATTGGCCAACAGTGGAGTGCCACCCGATGATGCTGCTGGATATGCAAGCATGTTTCTTGATGCGCACTCCACGCATCACAGTGCAACGAGAGAGTCTAACTCCTGATTCAACAACACAGCCTGGACCTATGGCAACATCAGGTCCAATTAAACAACCTTCTCCGATCTTGGCAGTCTCATCCACCAAAACATTTCCCACAATATGGGGGCCAGTGGCCAACTTAGATGAAGACCGCTTCCGCAAAGAGTCTAGATAGAGTCTCAGACCTGTAATGTAATCTCTTGGCTGTCCAATGTCCATCCAAAAACCTGGAAGGACCATTGCAAAGAGATTTTTATCTCCTGCAATATTTGGGAAGACCTCTTTTTCAATTGAGGTGGGCCTCAGTTCAATTCGATCAAGGACAGATGGGTTTAACAGATAAATTCCTGCATTGATTTTGTTTCCAACAAATATTTTTGGTTTTTCTACAAATCTCTCAACCCTCCCAGTGGATTCTTCCATAACCACCACACCATATTTTGATGGCTCATCCACCTATCACAGTTAGGCCAAATGTTTTCAATCAATTGACAATTGTTTTTCAGTTTCAAAATATCTCATCTATGGATGGCTTTACCAAATCAAAGTTGCATGGGATTTTTACCTTGGTTACCATTATAGAAGCCTCTCCTCCATGGGCTTTGTGGAACTCTATCATTTCTTTGAGCGGATACTCACTGATGACATCACTGTTGAGAACAAAAAATGGTTCACCAGAACCATCAACCAATTTGTCCCTAGCCAAAGCCAGAGGACCAGCAGTGCCAAGTGGCTCAGTCTCTTGCGAGCATGTAATCGTAATCCCCAGCTTAGCTTCAAATTCTTTCAAGAAATTCAACATCACCTGCAGAAAGATGGAGCAACATGCCAACACCATAAGCAGCTAACCAAACCTTAGTTGAATCAACTCCTTAATCTTTAATTTAACTCAGAAGGTAGTGAGGAAAGAGAAGGGAAAGGAGAGATCCATTCTTTACCTCTGGTTGGTAGTTAATAGCCAGTACCACTTCAGTAACTCCAATTGCCTTTAGAGCCTCAATCTGCAAGGAAATCAAAGTCAAGTCACAAATGCTCCGAGAAGACCAGTACTTTGGAGATTAAAAAATGCATCGCTTCTCAATCATGGATCACAACAAAATTGGAAATCAACAGAGTAAGATAACCCAAAAGAAAACATCCTATTTATGGATCAAGTTAGATATATATTAAGAGTTTTGAAAACACACAATACTTGCAAATGTATACCTGATGCAGGATCATAGGTTTGTTAGCAAATTCTACAAGTGGCTTAGGGACACTAAGAGTCAATGGCCTCAAACGTGTCCCAAACCCTCCGACAAGAATAAGCGCCTTCATTGTGATTTGCCCCCTGCTTTTCCTGCGAAATACCAACCAAGCTGCTACTTAACACACACAGATACAGAATACGATTTAACATATTATCAACAGCAGAACCATGTGTCCAACGAACTAGCTGGTACTAGTAAACAACTTTCAGCTAAGTACAGGTTGGAACATAAAGGATATGTAATCTGAATCAGAATATAGTCAATAGGTAACTATTGCTTCAAGTAAATGACAGAAATCTTAAATTATTTTATACTTCTTAACAAAGACAAAGCGGCCTCACCTACTAATGTCGCAGAATTTTTCGTTTTGTAGCACCTAGGAAATTTCCATTATACCATGCTCCAAAGAATTAGAAGGTTGCAACTTAAAACTTACAACTGACATGTTAGAAAGGGTCCATTCCATAAAATACATAACCTTTAATCTGTTTTCCAAATTCTGGAGTTGACCAAGTAAATCCATTTTAAAAAATTCTACTCGTTTGCTCATGTAACACAAAGCAAAAATCCTGAATTTGGTAATATAACAAATCTTCATGAAAAGAAAGCAAAAGATGCAGCTAACATTCCCAAGAACAAGAAGATAGATATAACTCTTCTAGCATACTCAACAGAAAGAAAGGAAAAGGCAACAGATTTCTCTGTCATCATTAAATAAAGTCGAGAATGATGGATTCCTACCTTCCCCAAAAAGGAAGCTTCAAAAAGATATAACTCAGAGAAAACAAAACATAATTACAATAAAAAAAATCTTTCAGAACTCAATGAGCTGAAAACATTTTGTACTTATTAAGACAGAAAATGAAAGTTTCTTTTACCTTTTAACTTAATGAAAGATTTGTGCTTCTTTGAGTTTGGATTGTAACATAAAATTTATGGCAAGCAAGAAAGAAAAGGTACAAAACAACAAATCATACAAACTTGAACCAAGGATATGGCTCTACCATTACCGGATCTAACAAATACATGAAAGTATAATCAATTAATTATTAAAAGATTCTAAATTTCACAACTAAAAACACATATAAGGACAATTCAAAACAAAATAAACAATAAGAAACAAAACATTATCCACATTGCTGCATTTTGCTGAAGATCCAAATCAAACCGACACCAATTGACACCGAACAGAGCTATAAAGAGACGTAAAAGTACAATCAAAACGACAATGTAAACCACGCAGATCCAATCAGAAGTCGTAATTATTAACATTTAGCAAAGCAAAAGACCACAAATTCACCAGGTAATTGATTACCTTAAAGCTTCACCAGATCAGAAAATTGAAATTAAGTCCCAAAATCAGAGCCCCGAACGGAATCCGGGGCGATTCAGAACGGTTGAAACTGAGTCGACTCGGGAGGGAAATTGCTTTTACAGGCGCCTGATGTGTACAGAGGACGTTGTATTGAGAAAGACGATGGTCTTATTTATATATAGCGGAAAGCCGGAAATAAAAAAACCATTCATTAACTATCATGCATTTGGCGGATTTCAAATAAATAATTAAATTTTATTTTGGATGAGCTTTCCTTTTCATTGAAGTAATAATTGCATTTATCTCCTTAGATTATAGGGCTAATGTTTTAATTTAGTAGAAGTTTCGGGGCAGTCTCGCATTTTGATAAATTTGCAGGATGTGGATAAAATAGTAATTCCTCCGTCTCTTTTAGAATCTGAAAATTTTTTTTACCATTTCATTTTACAAAATTAATTAGAAATTACTTACATTCCACTTTAAATCTCATTTAAGATGACATTTTCCCACCTCATTTAATATTTTAGAAAAAGATTTTCTGAGAAGATACTATTTTAGAAAATTAGAATCACAATATTATTGTTTTTCAATTTTCTTTATGTCTTTTTTATATTTTTATTAATTAAATATTAATTATTTACCAAATTCGTAAAAGCTTTTAGAATTAAAGTTGTTTAGTAATTTTCGTTAATCTTATTCTCTATGTTCATTAAATTTGACAACTTTTAATTTTTCACAAGAATTAAAAAAATAATTGAATCACCTCAATTTAAAAAAAAAAGTAATTAACTAAACTATCTTTTGACTAATATTCATTTAATTGAGAGAAAGTTTAATATAGATATGTAGATAATATAAAGTTAAAATAAAATAATTAATATTACTTTCATTTTATAAAAGTGTCGTCTAAAAAAAATCAAAAGTTAATAAATTTAAAGAAACGAAAAAAGCGATAGAACATCTTAAATATCACACTTGTATTGAAATACGTGTAGTATAGTTTTTTTTTTATTTTATCTTTTTTTTTTAGTTTTTCGTATTAATTATTAAGACAATCAATAAAATAAAATGGCAATTTAGTCAATTGCTAAGGAACTTTTTTTTGTATTTATGTGATAATTTTCTGACTAATAAATAAACTGATAAGCACAATAGAATTTCTTTGTACAATAATATGTTGGCATCCAATGGGAGTGATAATTGCGTGTGGTTATGATCTGTCATCTTGCATTTTTTGTTGAATAATTTATTACTATTTGATTTATATTATTAAGTAAATATATAATTAGCTCTTAAAAAAAGTAAATATATAAATTATAATCTCAATTTTTTAAATTTAATTTCCATAATTAGGTTCCTCAAAAAACTTAATTGGCAGAGGCGAACAGTTCTTGGATATGATTGGACAAGCAACGTGTGCTAGTTTTGTCTGTACTTTGCAACCGACAATACAGTATATGCCACGTAGATTCGCCCGCAGGAACAACCTATGCCAGCTAATACTTCCCATTTGTAAATTGTAACTGATTCAGTTTTTTTTTTTAATAAATATATTAAGGTTTAAATAATGCAAATATGAAATGTATAAAAGTAAAATTTTATAGGAAAAAGGAAACTGCTATTCAACAAATGCATCTTCAATTGAACTCTTCTTACAATTCTAAAATTTCACAACCCAAAAGTGAAATTCTATGCGCTTAAAAGAGCTCATCAAATCCAAAGCCATAACGTGAGGTGTAATTAATATTGCTGCATGTCACATGCAAAACCCTAAAATTTTAAAATATACTTGCTTTGTTAAATTGGTACTATTACCATATCAACTGAATCTGTGGGTTTGAACCAAACTCTGGAGGTATAAAATGAAATATTCAAACTTTGAATGCAAAAAACCTAACAAATGGGGGTTGACAAATCTCTATAAATTCCCTTTGACGATGCGTCAAGTCAGATTTTTTATGCATATATTTTTAAATACGTTACACTTTTTCAAGAACTGGGGATGTGTGTTGTGAGTTGGAAATATTGTTTTCTTCAGTTAGTGTTATTATGCCAAATTGCAATTCTAATGTGAATATCGTGTTGGCAACTTGGCGTGTTACATGTATCTACTTCAAAGTAAATTGGAAGGTATAGTCAAGCCCATTGACCCAACCGATAATTTTTACATCCCGAGTATTTAAACGGACTTCATATTTATACAATTTTAATGACTAAATATATAAATTTACTCTTAATATAGAGATAAAGTTTGACTCTAAAATTAAAAGGGATAAAAAAATTCAAAATTATAGGAGCTAAATCAAAGAAAAATTTTGTGGCACTCTTTTATTAGAAAAAAAAAGGTTTTTGGAGTTGGGGATGGCCGGGCTCTCCTCAGTTCCCCTCCCTTTGTCCGATACTTTTATACTTTTCCCAAAAAATTTTTTGATATCCAAAATTGGCAACATAATTTTTAGAATTTCTAATTTTTATTTACAAAATACTTATTTGATATATAGTTTGTGAAAAATAATAATTTTAATATTTTTTAATTATACAATAAATGTTTAATCCGATCAGATAGAACATTCAGTAAAATGATTTTCTAGAATTTAGACTGTGTAGATGAGGTGAACTGGTTACAATCTCATTTTCTAGAGCCATCCCATTCACCAGAACAATGCACAAATTTTTAGGTGATGATGGAAAATTAAACTGTAGAATTCAGTCAACTGTCACTAGCAACTTGTACCTTGCAACCATTGCTTATTTGACCAACTTCAGGGGAAGAGTTAATAGCAATTAAAAGCAAAGCATGGTGAGAGGTTTTGAAATACTTTTTAGGGTAAAATTTTAGAAAGGGAAATTTTAAATCATTCGCTATGTTAATTAATAAAAGAAACAATAAGATAGATAACAACTAAATATGATATACTACATGAATCTTTTTCCATTTTGTTATTTTACTAGCTAAATTCTCATTGATATTTAAAGACCGATGAATATCCTTTTATTACAATTTTTCTCTTTATGATTTTAGGTCCACCTCTCCTCTGCAACTAAAATATCCAAAATTGAAATTTATGAAAATTACTTTTCAGAAGTCATACTTATCGATATTTTATAAATAAAAGTCAAAAGATTTTAAAAATTATTGATATTAATGTTAAAATGTGTGTAATATTATTAAAATTTTATAAATTCAAGTCTACGATACGTTCTCATAAAATTCATGGTCCCACGAGATTAAAATTGTAAAATGCAAAGATGAATTCATGTTTTGTTCAATATTATGTGACTATAGATATTATGTCTTGTTCAATGTTGACTATAGATATTGTATCTCTATAACATTCATCTTACGAATATATTGAGCATTCATCATCCAATATCGAATAAAAATTAATATAATATGAAAAAATTCTTTAAGAATGAGGTAATTTGAGATTCTGAATTTGGATTCGCTTGATCATAAAAATTTTCATCAATGTCAAGAGAAAGAGAAAGAGAAGACTATCTAAGCTAAGCTATGTAGACAATTACTGTGCGAAATAAAAAAAAAAAAAAAAAAAAAAGGCCTAAAGCTATGTAGACAGATTACTTGCGAAAATAAAAAAAAAAAAAAAAAAAAGCCAAAAAAAAAAAAAAAAAAAAAAAAAGCCTAATTTGTGTAAGGCCTATAAGGCCATACCAGCTTGTGTTGGGCCTGAGATTTGAGGCCCCCAAGAATGGCCAGCGCTCAGTTTAGGAAAGGGCATCGCTGTACTTTCCTAAACAGCAAAAACCCGGCGTCGTAAGGCAACCGTATCTTTATTATAAAATCCTAAGCGATGCGTTTCGACAGAACCCTAGATCTCTCTAAGCCATGGCTCTCGATAAATCTGCTCTGAACCAGAACAAGCCGCTCCGGTGGGGTGAGCTGGACGAGGACGACGGCGAGGATTTGGACTTCCTTTTGCCGCCGAAACAAGTAATTGGCCCCGATGAGAATGGAATCAAAAAGGTAATCGAGTATAGGTTTAATGATGATGGTAATAAGGTTAAGATCACGACAACGACCCGAGTACGGAAGCTTGCCAAGGCTCGGTTAAGTAAGAGTGCTGTGGAGCGCAGAAATTGGGCTAAATTTGGCGACGCTGTTCATGAGGATGTTGGTAGTAGGCTTACCATGGTTTCTACTGAGGAGATCTTGCTCGAAAGACCTAGAGCTCCAGGTATATTATATCTCTCTATATTATTTGTTGATGTTTTGGTTTGGGTTGATTCGTTTTTCAGTTTGATTACTTACATTAGGACGGTGAAGCACTGGAATAGAATGTTTGAGTGTTGTGATTTTCATGGTGTTGAATTGATTTTGGTGGAAAAAAAAGTTGAATTTGGAAATAAAATGCATTTTTTTAATGATACTTGGGTTACCTTGGGGCTTCTACAGAAAATCTTCGGAAAGATAATAACTTTGTACTTTTTTTCTTTGCTTTGTTCTGTTTTAGAGTTGTTTACATGTGGGGATTGTGAAAGCTGCCTCCTGTATTTGTGGTTATTTAGTTACTTGTAGATGTTGGTCTCTCTTTGGTCCTCGAAAATCATACTCATAAGGAAGTTAAAGGAAACGAGTTTTGGCTCTCTGTTTTTGAAGTTTATATCTCGAGTACCAACTACAAACTTTCTTCTCATATATATAATCAGGTTGTATTATGAAGTTTATAGTTGGTACTCAAGATATTGTCGCTTAGATTGTTTGAGATGGAACTCTCTCTTTTTTTTTTTTTTTTTTTACTCAAGATATTGTTCGACTTAGATTGTTTTGAGATGGAACTGCTCTTCTTTTTTTTTTTTTTTTTCAGAGAAATTTCCTGAGGAAAAAAAAACTCGATTCTAAAGTGGATCGTTTTTATACCGCAGTTCTTTGCTTTTAAGCTTGTTTATTTCACAATGGCTTTTAAGCATCGGTGTTGTTTAATGTTCTTGTTCCTCATGAAGTTTTGAATGCGGCTTTTTTGTTCTGACTGTATTTTGTGAACTCGATTTTAGTTTTGACTGACTTCCCCTTGGGAATTTCATATGTTTTTACGTCTGGTTATTGGTGGCCTGTAATTAGCCAATCCACATTTTTTTTTTTTTTTTTTTCAGAGAAATTTTGAGGAAAAAAAAACTCGTTCTAGAAGTGGATGTTTTATACGCAGTTCTTGCTTTTAAGCTTGTTTATTCACAATGCTTTTAAGCATCGGTGGTTTTTAATGTCTTGTTCATGAATTTGATGCGGGTTTTTCTGACTGTATTTGAACTCGATTTTATTTTTGACTTGACTTCCTTGGGATTTCAATGTTTTATCTGGTTATGGTGGCTAATTAGCCAATCACATATTAGCCATATGGCTTTTATTTGATGTGAATGGTCAGTAAGCTCACCAAAAGTATCTGTTGGTGATTTCTAATTGTGAAACAACAAGTCTTGTTTCACTTAGGTTGTCAACTACATCAGCAATCTAAATGAATTTTGTAGTACTGATGATTTCTTTTTGTGCTATGAGTTTTCATCTTGCTGTATGAATTTCTTTGCCTTATTATGTTTTGTTTCATATAAATTACCTGTTTTTTAGGTAATGGTGGCTAATTAGCCAATCACTTATTGTCTTTAGGCTGTTGTTTTATGTGAATGGTCAGTAAGCTTACCGAGAGTAGAATTATGTTGGTGGCATGTCAAGGTGAACAGGAATTGTGGTTTTACTTTTAGCCCATCAACATCCATAAGATGAAGTCTTTCATTAGGATTTGCTTCTTTTATTTAGTTATGGTGGCCAATTAGCCAGTTGCATATTGCTTTATAAGGCTTTTTGTATGCTGATGGTCAGTAAGCTCACCAAAAGCACCATTCTTTTGGTGGCATTTAATGGTTATCAAGAAATTTGATTTAAAGGTCATAAGATGCTCAGTCTTTCATTAGGACTTGCTTTATATTCTTGTAGGGTGACCAATTAGCCATTCACATATTGCCTTGTGGCTGTTATTGGAAGTGAATGGTCAGTAAGTCACCAAAAGTAGCTTACTGTTGAGGGTATGCAATGGTGAACAAGAATTCTTGATTCACTTCTAGGCCATCAACTACATTTGCACATTATTTCATCTTTATATTTGCTGGAGGTCCTCATTGAACAACTTATCTGTGTATATTTGCTCGAATTTTTTGAAATTGTTTGCCTGAGTTTGCTCTTTGATTTAATTATGCTTTGTGTTGTTAATTTCACTTTCTTGGTCTAGTGTGTACTTATTTTGGAACAGGAGTCATTTTATCCTTTGCTTGATTTGTTAATGGGTCTAATGCTGATATAGTTTAATCTTTGTGTAATCTGCTTTATTGCCTTCACAAGAGAATCTAATGGGTATGATGCGGTTAATGCCAATGAGAAATTTTTTCCTCATTTTGATGATTACATTTTCTTGAAGTCATTGAATTTGTTGATTTCCTCAGTATTGCATCTTAAAAAGAGCTTCTCTAGTACATGAGGTTTGTATCCTGCAGGCAACCTTCTTGTGTGCCAATTCTGTGGTTCTACCCTGCTTAAATATCTGCTGCAATTTATTTTCTAGATCTTGGTTGTGGCTTTTCATAGAACTTTTCATTTGATGATTTTCTCTTTTTCTTGAGAATTCTTTGTTTGGCTTCGCATCTGGTACTGTTATTATTACTATTCAACATCATGGTTATTCCTTTTTATTTATTGTTTTAATATGGATAATTCCAACAGGTACTAAAGTGGAAGAAACAAAGCTACCAGGGGATAACTTGGCTCAATTAGGTAAAGCTGGAGCTGTTCTCATGGTGTGCAGAACTTGTGGTAAGAAAGGTGACCACTGGACTTCAAGATGCCCCTACAAGGATCTTGCTCCACAGTCAGAAGCCTTCACTGATAAACCGCCAACATCAGAGACTGCCGCTGCTGCTTCTGGACCTACAAAGGGTGCTTATGTGCCACCAAGCATGAGAGCAGGTGCAGAAAGACCTGCTGGATCAGATATGAGGCGCAGGAATGAAGAGAATTCAGTTCGTGTCACCAATTTATCAGAGGACACTAGGGAGCCTGACTTGCTTGAACTGTTCCGTACATTTGGTCCTGTGAGTCGTGTTTATGTTGCTATTGACCAGAAGACTGGTGTCAGCAGGGGTTTTGGCTTTGTAAACTTTGTAAACAAGGAAGATGCTGAGAGGGCCATCAACAAGCTCAATGGATATGGTTACGATAATTTAATCCTTCGAGTTGAATGGGCGACACCCAGATCTAACTAGATTTTGAAGTTACAATCTAATATCTGCTGGTGATCACAGTTTTTGGCATTCTATTCTCATCTTGAAGCCACCTTGCCATTCTTCCAGGGATTTTGTTGTTCATAGTTATCATGTTTAAGATTGAGTTGATAGGATCCTTTTAGCAATCAACAAGAGAGACATAATTGTGTTATTTTTATGTTATTGTAATTGCGTTCCATAATTGGTTTCAGAAATGGCAT
Source organism: Jatropha curcas (assembly GCF_014843425.1). The sequence goes on along the minus strand of NW_023591078.1, from coordinate 2,377,400 downwards.
AATGCTTTATTATCATTTACTTTTTAATTCTAGTTTTTTACATCCTCAGATATTACAAAATTCAACATGTACTCAATATCCTCTGCAGCTTCTTTCATGGAAGGCCTATTCTCCCTTTTGTCCTCCAAACAATCCAAAGCCAAGAGTGCCAATTCTTTCATGCTCTCAAGCTCCACACTGCTCGCCTTTTCCTTTAGCCTCCTATCAATTACCTCCATTAATTTCTCCTCCTTCATCATCGTCCTCACATAACTCACTAAGTTTACATCATCTTCCCTTCTACTAAAATCAACTGCTTTATGTGAAGTTAAAAGCTCCAACAATACAACCCCGAAGCTATACACATCGCTCTTATCAGTTAATTGAAATTTTCTAAAATACTCTGGATCTAAATATCCAATAGTACCTTGGCAACAAGTAGATATATGACTCATATCACTATGTGCTAACCTAGATAATCCAAAATCTGAAATCCTGGCGATCATTTTGTCATCAAGAAGAATATTGCTTGATTTTACGTCTCGATGATATATGGGGGGAGTAGCAGAGATATGAAGGTAACTGAGACATTCTGCAGCGTCATAAGCAATTTGGAGACGATGAATCCAAGATAATTGGCCTTGCTCAGATTGTAAATGATCAAAAAGAGTTCCATTTGAAATGTACTCGTAAACTAAGATAGGTTGGCCAAGCTCAACACAACAACCCAGTAAACGTACAAGACTTCTATGATTCACTTGGCATAAAATTCGAACCTCATTGAGAAGCTGATCAGTTCCTTTGGTGTTTCCAAGCTTAGCACACTTGACTGCAACAACAGTACCATCGTCTAGATTTCCTTTGTAAACTTCGCCGTAGCCTCCGGCACCCACGAGCCGGTCCTTGGAGAAGTTGTTTGTAGCTTTCTTTATTTCTTTTTCTGTAAAGAGTTTTGCCGCTTTGCTTCCATCAGCACTCAAGATTTCTTGGCGGTCTCTAGCAACACGTTCTCGTGCCTCTTTTCTGCGTTTGTAATGTTTGAATTTGTAAAGCACGGTGGCTATGGTGATGACCATAAGCAATGCAATAAGGCCGGACGTTATACCTATAAAGGGAAAGAGAAGATGCCATTTTTATCGTAAATCCTTCATCAGCTTGGAAAAAATCCATCTGGGTGTATATAATATGTTCAAGTACCTGCTATAAGTGCAGTCTTCTTCGACTTTTCACAGCCTCCAGAACTTTGACACCTGCTCGCTGCAAAAAATTTCCAAGAAACGAAAATTGAGAAACAGAAAAACCATCTTCAACCAAAAATTCTCCATTGTTACAAACTTACTCTCAGCACAGATCCCTTGGATCGGGTCCCACTGAGACCCAACCTTACAATGGCACCTTCTTACCCAACTCATATTCGGGTCAGGCTCACAAGTGGAGTTCCCATCACAATCTACCTGAGACCTACACACTGGTTCCTGAGGCAGCGCCCATTGGATCTCCACTCCCGGGTCGGGCCATTTATCCACAGGCAAACTCGAATCCAGATTAACGAAGCTTCTATAAGCTCTGCAACCGGCATCTCGAACCCGTATCCGATGCTTCGTTGGCGAGCCACCCGCTTGAAAAGTACAACAAATGGATGCATCCTTGCAAGTAGACTCCATTCCTCTACTGCTATTAACGTACAACCGGCACAAGCTAGCCGGCGAACAATCCAGCGGTTGTTCAAGAATAGACTCCGAACAGTTCAAAAGCAAGACTGTGTTATGACTGGTGATGTTAAACGGAAGAGAACTGTTTAATTGAATACCCTGGTAGGTAAAATCAGATGAGATGCAAATGTTTGGTAAGGGATTTGCTGGCTTTATCACTAGCCGTTGATCTGCTTGGTTGATGGAAATGATTGGATATGAGTTGTTAAGTGTGTCAAATAGAAGTGCACCTGCGTCACACCGGATTTTGTATGATTGGTCTCCACAACTTGGCGCTGTGCTAAGCGGGTAAGGAACAGCGGTGTTGCCGCAGTTGGGGCATTGATTGGCTGAAAACGAACATATGGCGGATGTTAGCAGCAGCGCCGCCGTGAGAAGGAGGTGATTTGGTGGTGGCTTCATGAACTCCGATACACCAAGCACGCGCATTGTTTTCATTAAGCATGTATAGAGTTTATATAGGCTTTATAACTTAGGAGATGGGAGAAATATCATTAGGTAGGTATTATTTTTAAAAGACTATGATTTGACGCATGTTAATGCAGTCAAAAGTGCTTTTGCAAATATAATTAATTAATTAAGGTTAAAGATTTCCACATTTGTATTAAAAATTATCCATTAATATGTTTTTTAATATCTAGGAAGTGGAGTATTAGTTGGATGTCTATAATATATTATCAAATGCTGATAATTGAATAAATTTCTAAAATAAAAAGTACTGAATTCAATAGATAAATATGATAATTTTAGAGGTTAGAAGATTATTTTTATAAAATATTTTTCTCACAAGTTGTAAAATTTGAAAATAAATTGTATCAAAAATTAAAATTCTATAAGTTTCTTTAATTTGCACTTTGGTAACTCTTGACCCGTTTGTTTTAGCTGTTTATATTAGTGAATAGCTGATGACCATAGCTAATAGCTAGTGTTTAGTGGCTGATGTGGCTAATAAATGTTGGTGTCTGATAAAATTTTGATATCAGTTATTGTTAAAATGTAAAATGACCATTAAATATAATATATTATTATTTATATTCTATCGTATTATATAAAATAAAAATATTAATTAAAATTTTAAATAATATATAATAAAAATTATTATTTTTAAATAACTATAAATAAAATAATTATAACAATATGAATTTTAATATTTTATTAATTATTATTTGTTTGAGATTAATGGAGTTCACATAAAATAATAATCAAATTAGCAGCTATGAATGTTAGATTAAAAAGCTTACCAAACACGTATAAAATTAGCTATTCAATAAGTTGAATATTATTTTTTCTATTTACAAGTACCTTTAATCTAAAAATTAAGCATTATAAAAATAATTAACATGGTCAATAGTATGCAACACTAGTCGTTCAAGAGAAAAAAAAGAAAAGTAATGGTATTGTCAATTGTACCCATTAACTTTGAGACTTCCAGGAAAAAGGGAGAATGAAAATGTTAGGCAGAGAGCAGGTGTTATTGGAAAATTACACTGAAGATTCCATTTCTTTTTGACTTTTAATTAAAGCTAAATTTTGCATGAAAAATATGTGTACATATAAATCAAACGGCAGGTCGTTTGTGGGAGCTTATGCAAACAAAAATCATTAGTTTGACCTAGTAACATAGAACAATTGTAAGATCTATAATACAATAATAACATGAATTAATATGGAAAATTATACTTGTTTAAGATTTTGTTGACTTAAGATCTTGTCAAGATAGATTAAGTGTAGAGAATTTATTTTCATAGGAGTTTATAAATTAATTATTTTTTATAAATAATATGAATTAATAAGATTATCGTATATTATTTCATCAAACAATAAATCTTATAATATGTTGCTTAACAAATGATAGTAAATAATAGTATGTTTCATCATATTTTTATTTTTGAAAGTATAGTTTATATTAAATTAGTCAGTTTTAAATTTAATATACATAAACACATTAATAGAATTATTCCAAACTATTAAAGTTCTCTCAACATACCTATAATTGAACCTAATTCTAAATTTTTTCACAAACAATAATAAATTTATAATGTGAAAAATTGAAGAAGAAAATCAATTAATAAAATAAAATAAAATAAAACAAATAAAAAACTGTGAATCAATAGAATTTCAAGAGATGAAATGCACTTACATTATTGAAATTTATTAACTGAAATTCCAACTATTTTGAGAAAATCACACTATCATTTTACTGGAACTCTTGTACCCTCTGAAGGTAACTTTTGCTTTCTCTCAATTAGCTCTAAGAGGCCTATTTATAGTGAGATTTAGGTTAATTAAATTAATATTAGGATTACTAATTGATTTAATATTCCTATATATTTAGTTGATATATAATATTTCTTAATAACTTTCTTTAAAATAAATAATTTATCTCAACTAATAGCTTTTTTTCCTTTTCTTGTATAATTTAACAATTAGGATCAATATAAATGAATTAAAAGATTTTTATTTTTTATTTTTTCGTTTTCTAGTGTACTATAATACGTGTTGGTATTAGTCTATTTAAACATCAAAAAAATATTTTATATTATTCTATCTTATTTTAATTTTTTAGTCAATCAAATTAAAAATTTCCTAATTATTAGAATACAACTAAATCATATTTTTAATATAATATATAAATCAATAAATTAAACATTTTCTAATTAAAATGGGGCTAAATCAACCAATAAAATACAATAAAATTAAAATTTCTTAATTAGAATAGGACTAAATTATCCTTAATTATATTTTTAATCAACTAATAAAATTAAAACTACATGGAGACATTTTAGGAACTCAACATTTTCCATTCGTACTTTTATATATGTTATAGATTATAGATAGATATTATATTTTAGTAGTACTTATTATTAAAATAGTAAATTGAATCGGTAGAAAATAATAAATAAATAAATAAATAAATAATTGCTTTAGTAAAGATGAGAAAAGAGCGTGCAATTTGGATTCAGAGCTGGCTTAGTTTTGAACTCCAAAGTCTGGTCCAATTCTATTCACATTAGTGAAAAATTGTAGGCAAAAGAATTGGACCAGACTTGTAAATGTAACTTTCTTCGGGGCAACTCTAGAGACTCTAGTGCGTTATGGTCTTTCATGAATATTATTGAACGAGCCTCATCAAAATTAATTGACAGGTATATATGTTTTTTCCATAAATATTTTTCATCAGACTCCAAACTTTTCAAATTTTGTACAATATATAAGAATTCTATTTTATTATAAATAATTTTCACCTTAATCCTATGGTTTGGAGCATAATTTAATTTTCCATAATACAAAATATGAATCAATTAAGCATAATTTGACTAAATCCAAAATATGGAATTATATAAGCTAGTTTTCTTTTGCTGTAGCAATACTCATAATATACTCGATTTCTTCAGAAACTTCTTTCATGGAAGGCCTATTCTGTCTCTTCTCTTCTAAACAGCTCAAGGCCAAAAATCCCAATGCTTTCATTGTCTCAAGCTCCAAATTACTTGCTTTCTCTTTTAACATGGGATCAACTACCTCCATTAGCTTTTCCTCTTCCACCATCCTCTGCACATAAACTGCCAAGTTCACATCATCTTCTCCTCTGCTGAAATCTATCGCCTTCGTAGAAGTCAAGAGCTCCAACAACACAACTCCAAAACTATAAACATCGCTCTTATCAGTTAACTGATATTTCCTGTAATACTCAGGATCTAAATACCCAAGAGTACCTTGAGCACAAGTTGATATGTGGCTTAAGTCGCTATGAGCTAATCTTGATAACCCAAAATCTGAGACCTTAGCATTCAACTTCTCATCAAGCAGTATATTGCTAGATTTCACGTCTCGATGATAAATTGGAGGAACAGCTGAGAAATGAAGGTAAGAAAGCCCCACAGCAGTATCATGAGCAATTTTGAGGCGCTGCGTCCAAGATAGTATGCTTTGCCCACCAGATTTCATGCCTTGTAAATGATCAAGGAGTGTTCCATTTTCAATATATTCATAAACCAAGATGGGCTGCTCAAGCTCAACACAGCAGCCAAGCAAGCATACAAGGTTTCTGTGGTTGACCTGACATAGAATTCGTACCTCATTTAGAACTTGTTCAGTGCCTTTAGCGTTTCCAAGCTTTGCACACTTGATAGCTACGACAGTGCCATCATCAAGAATTCCTTTATAGACTTCACCATAGCCACCAGCACCTAGAAGGCGGTCTTTGGATAAGTTGCTTGTTGCTTTCTTTATTTCTCTGCCCGTGAAGAGTTTTGCTGCTCTACTTCCACCGGCATTTAAGACTTCTTCACGCTCTCTAGCTAGGCGTTCTTGAACTTGTTTAATGCGCCTGTGGCGTTTGTATAGGAGGATGGCAACTATGATCACCAAGACTGTTGCACCTAAGCCAGAGGTCAAACCTACACAAAGTTTTGGGTTTTTTGTTAGGACATGAGAGGAAAGATCATTTTGTAACTTTCTTATTATACTCTTAGAAGGGTGGTACAATATTAAATAGAATACCACCATTAATTAATAATAATCTAACCAGGCGAACCAGCAAAGATAAAGGAAAAAGAATGAACTCCAATACATAGTAAAGTGAACAGAAAAGACCATTGTTTAGCAATTGAAAGTTTGAAACTTCAAAAAGTTAAAAGCTATACTTAGATTTTTCAAAGTAATGGTTAGTCTAAATGAAAATGTGAAGTTAAATGGTGCAGGAGAATTATTGGAAAAATAAACAAAAGATACAAGTTTATCCTTTTCTTTTCTTCACTTATTTATTCAAAACCTTCCTTTCTAATTAATTGGAACCAACAGGAGTTTTAAAATGAAACATCATTCAATATTTCTTTTTAAAGAAAAAAATGAAGTCTGACTTTTCAAAATCAAAACTCGAGCCTCTAACATTTGATTTCTTGACAGAAAAGGTGACACTATACCATTTCATTTTTTTTCCTTTTCCCATCTGCCAAACAACAAGATAAAAACAATCTTCTCTATAAACTTTCTAATCAACAGAGTTTTCTTTTTCTAATAAACATCTATTTGATCAAGTGAATTACTTACCAGCTATAAGTGCTGTCTTCGAGGATCCTCCACAGCCCTCAGGATCTTGACACGTCACAACTACATAAAATATCAAGTCCACTTGTCAGCCAATCAATTCTTACACCTAAAATAATCAGTTCTAGCAATGCTTATTAGTACTTACTTTCAGCACAAATCCCTTGAACCGGGTCCCACCGAAATTCACCCTTACAGTAACACCGCCTGAGCCCACCCATTGTCGGGTCGGGCCCACAAGTCGAGTCCCCCTCGCAGTCCGCCTGAGACTTGCACACTGGTTCCCGGGGTAGCATCCACTGGACTGAAACTCCCGGACTAGGCCACCTATTCACTGGCAAATTCGGATTCAGATTAACAAAACTAGTGTAGGCCTTACACCCGGAGTCTCTAACTCGTATTGTATACGCCGTCGTACCGCCACCAGCCCCGAAAGTACAGCAAATCGGAGCATCTTGACACGGAGACTCTGCTCTAGTATTGTTAACATACAAGCGACACAAGCTGTTGGACGAGCAATTCAACGGTGACCGAAGAAGCGAATCCGAACAGTTCAAGAACATGATAGTATTGTCGCCGGTGATGTTGAAAGGGAGAGAGCTGTTCATCTGAATACCTTGGTGAACAAAATCGGATGTGACGCAGGTGTTTGGTAAGAGACTTGCTGGACGTATCACTAGCCGCTGGATTGACGGATTGATAGAAATGATTGGATACGAGTTATTAAGTGTATCAAACATCAGTGCTCCTGCGTCACAACGGATCTTGTACGATTGGTCGCCGCAAGTAGGACTGGTGCTGAATGGGTACGGCACTGGAGTGGAGCCGCAGTTGGGACAGAGAGTGGCGGAGAAAGCGCATATGGCGCACTTTAGCAGAAGCGCCGCCGTGAAGAGGAGTAGGTATGGTTGTGGCTTCATTGTTTTGATTTTTGAGGTCTCCTGGGGAAATTAGGAGTTCTATAACTGTGGAGTTACGCTCGTGTGGAGTGGCCATTTTATATGATTCTTACGTGGCTGTCGCTTTCATATTCTCTTTGACAACGACAAGCAGTTTCTTGTTTTGACTTATGTATTATTCAACTATTTTTAATCAATTGGGAATTTCTTATTGTCCCTTACATAATATTAAGTATAGAGTATATCACATATTAAGAAATGATGACATAAAAACTTAAAATTTTTTTTAAAAAATTTTTTTTATTAATAATTATTTTTATAAAAATTATTATAATCCGCTAACACCTAATAAAAAAAATTATAAAATACAATTGATGATATCACACGCTAATTAAAATTTCTATAAATTGTAAATTAAAATTTTTATCAAACACATATAACGTAACTCTTGAATATAAATCAACATGATTAATTTTGTAACTTTCTTCCACTCAAAAAAAAAAAAAAAAAAATTGTAACTTTCCGTACTCTTGATATAATCACTGATTAATTTTGTAACTTTCCTTCCAACTCAAAAAAAAAAAAAAATCTTGTAACTTTCCTTTTTTAAATTTTTTCTTTTGGGATTTGAAATATATGTTAAAACTTAGTCTGAATCTATGCATTCAAATGTGTTTTGTTTCTTCTCAAGGGCAGTTTATTTTTTTTTTTAAAAAAAAAAAAAAAAAAGGAAATACACTACGTTTTGTGTTTTACTTATCTTTTTTAGCAAAAGAAACAAAAAAATTAATAGGTGAACTATTGAAGGGCAAGCAAAATGCCTCTGCTGATAAAATCATGTTTATTAAGTAATTAGCGGATAACGTTTATATAAATTGTGAGTTTGATATTGTGATAATGATGGGTGTCCTGATCCTTTTCATATGAGCAGCCTATAACCAATAATTCAATAGATGCTTACCTAAATAGATACCCAAATACCCAATATTTAATTGATGACTCAAAGTCAAACCCAAAACTGTACAACGGTCAGAGGGTAGAGATGAATAAATAGACCTATTTAAAATTCTTAAATCAGTTGGATGCACTTAAAAAAACAAAATCAATGAATCAGTAGTAGTTTTGAATTGTCCAAGTAGGATCTTGACAATGCACAGCAATATTTTTTATGCCATTTCATCCAGAAGATCACCCCACCAACTCTTCTTTTTCTTTTAAATAAGTCAAGGGTTATGCCTAACAGACAAGTAAAAAGAAGCTTTAGAGCTCAGAGTTGGTGGGATATTCACATTCATGTCTTACGTTGTCATTAATTAGTGCTAACTTTTGTTAGAAGAAAATTATGGACAGCCTGGATTTCTCGTGTACCATTACAGTGTCCAAGAGCTGACCTTGATTATTCAAAAAAAAAAAAAAAAAAAAAAAAAAAAAAAAGAAGCTGAATAAAAAAAAAAAAAAAAAAAAAAAGAGCTGATTTTGAATAATAAGCATTATCTGAAGGAAAATGCTCCTCTTCCCTGTACAATATAAGTTCATTCACACCTCATATCGTGCTACACAGAAGAATAAATTACATACACTATTATATAACAATAATTAGCTTTCTAAGGCATATGATTACAGTGTTCAAATTCTATTAAAGAAAAAAAATAATATACACAGTGGACCTACATTATGTTGTACATCTCAAGAGCAACATGTAGCTCTTATGAACACTGTTAAATGGACTAACTAGGTGAACCTAAGCCCTGGAAGAATGAGAACAAGCATATGAATATGTATTCAAACTACTGTATTTACATATACATAATAATAATGATAATATATCAATTGGAGAAACATCTAAGCTAACAAAACTGTGCCAAGGCTTGTATAAGTCAGCTACTCAAGCAGGCAATTCGGCCAAAAGTAGGGTATGCCACCAGCCACAAGCTATATTTCTAGGGACACAACCTTCTATAGTAACTGGAGAAGGAATGTTGCGGTCAATCACATCCCCTAAACCAAGCTGCCACACACACCCAGATGTAGATTTTCAGTTTCATAGAATCATCACTACCAGATACCGCAATTTTACAATACAAGGAATTCCAAGTCCAGAAAAATGTAGAATGGAGGGGATGAGCTTGCTCCGGTTTGCCCTATCCCAAATCTTTACCAACTTTGAATATATATTTTCTCATATTAAAATGCGAAAACTTGTTTACTTTTGGAGATATTGCCTAATGATATCCAAAATTTAATATTTGCAATTGTGTCATTCAATGACACAGTATAAAAATATACTTTTCTTATAGTTCATACATATAATTACGAGAGGTAGGAATTGTTTTTATATGAAATGTAATGGATAAAAATGAAACTAATCCAAATTTAACAATTAGTATAGGTTAGCATAATACCTGGCCATACTTGTTCCACCCCCAGCAAAATACTTCCCCATCCTCTTCAAGAAAAAAAAAGCAGAAAGTTACCATCAATTTCTCTTAATGCTAAAAGCCAAACATAATTCCAAAGTTAAATATTAAGTGGAAATAATAATAATAAAGGCCAAAAATTGCAATAAGACGACATGTTTGTTAGTTTAGGGTAAGAAAGAAACGGAAACCTTCTTGAATGTAGTTTAAGTACCTGTTACCATAGCAGTATGACGAGCCCCGCAAGAGAGAATTTTTGCATTTTTATCTTCCAAGCTTGGAGCATCCAAGAGTCTAGGTATAGTCTGAAAAATCCAGTAAAATTGGAAGTTAATTGCAAAAACTTTACATGGTGAAAAACATTTTGTTAACATGAGGGTTATGGTGAAGCCTCAGATTTCAGTTGTTTCCAGTAAAGAGCAGAATCAACAATAGCAAAATGCATTAATCTTTCAACTCAAACACCAGTAGCTTTGAAGCAGTGATAATAACATAGGGTAAAAGTTTTTATGACCCTAAACGTACTAATTCAGCAATCCGGTTATCATAGTAACAGTCTTTTCCAGCATTCTGTTGTCAACATTTAATATCACTTCTTCCCATTCTTTCATCTTATAAGCGCACATCCGCACGTCATCGTATGATGGTACAAAAAACATATTACCCTAATTGAGGAAAATGCATTATTGCTGTACCTCTGCTTGATCACCACCAGTTCCCAATTGCCCAAACTGATTCCCACCAAATGCATAGACATCGCCATCTGCAGAAACACAAACAGTGTGCCACAATCCTGCAGCAACACCCTTTATCCGTATGCCCAGCAATGAAGATACACAAGTTGGGCTCAGCTCGTCGTCTGTACTCCCTTTTCCACACTTGATAAAAGAATGTAATAAAACAATTTTATTCCTTACTTTATGAAGACTAAAATATGCAAGACTGAAATTAATTACAAGAAAAGCAGATAAGCATTATAAATGAAATAAAGTAACAGGTTATCCCTTGTTAGATGAACTTCATCTTCAAGATCTACAGTGCTTTATTCTCCATCATTATCTACTTTACCTACATATCAATCCTGAACAACAGTTAACACCCGAAACTCCAACCAGTGTTATTAAAGGATAGAAAGATCAAAAATTTGAACAAGCAGTTAATGTTGAAGTCTATAGCTTCAAAATGTCTTGAAAAAGTAGAAGACTCCAATGCCAACAACAGGCAAAATGGTGATTAAATCAATAGTGTTATTAAGACATTATTATTGGTGTTTACTACAACAAGCAAGTAATGGTTCATTTAGGTGGCAAATAATCATCATTTAAGGAATTCTTTGAGTGAGTTTTTGATGCAGAGAAGCAGCTCAAGAAAGACAAAGTTTAACACTTGAATACATATTAATGGTCTAGAATTCTTATGGGGCTAGTCCTATATTTACTTTTGTCTTACTCAAGTAGTTGCTAGTGAGAAAGTTTGTACTTCTATTTCAAGACTCAGGGATAATCTTGTAATTTTAATTTTTCTGGAAAAGGTTGGCCGGATCTCTTAGGGTTTATTTGAGTAATACTAAGAGCTTTCATTGGTTTAAGAGAATATAATCGTTTTTGTCTATGGTGGTCCAAAATCTCGAGAGGAATTGAACTAACTTTAAGAGTTTACTTGTCGTTAAGGTTCAGGTCATTTTGAATCTAAATTCTATGCTCATAATGCTTTGTCAATAAGTTTTCATTGAATAAGATTCCAGTTATTGTTACTTCGTGGATTGTGTAATAATGCCTATAAATTCTAGGAAAAATGCCAAAGGGATTCAAAGTGTAAGGCTTAGAATTTCATATTTTTCTCTCTCTCTTTTTTTTTTTTTTTTTCCGGAAAATGCCAAAGGGAATTCAAAGTGTAAAGGCTTAGAATTCATATTTCTCTCTCCTCTTTTTTTTTTTTTTTTTTCCACTTGAAGCCAGGTCAAAATTCCTGAATATAATTGAAGACTTCAGCCACCTTTTTTTTTTTTTTTTTTCCACTGAAGCCAGGTCAAAATTCTGAATATAATTGAAGACTTCAGCCACCCAAGGTCAGTCTCAGTCATCCCTTTAAGTTTCTACTCATGTCTATTTTTCAAATGGACTCGCAACCATTCCTAAATGATTAAAACTGCAAGTTGACCTATCTGCATCAGAACTTTAATAAATATGCATAAATAGGGTCTAACGGATGGAGGACAATCTCAAAGCCAGGATAGGCTGGACAGCAGATAAACAGACAATAGCATATCACGGGGAGATGGATGATAGGAATATTTTAGTATCCCATTTAATTGCTATTTTAGGTGATATTTGCTTAGATACTGATATAAAAATTCTGAAATTCAAAGAAGACCAAGGGTCCAATCCAATGGAGATTTTGATGAAGAAATATACTTTACAGGGGAGGTTAACTGAAAACTGATCCTGTCATGCTCTAGAATAACCTAGCAGAACCCATAAACAGAGACCTGTGATTATTTAATTTGGGTAAAATGACTAAAGACCTAGATGGACTCAAATAAATAACAGTATCTGACATCTGACTCTTTTATAATGAAATGGAACAAATGGATTCATGTAAGTGTAACTATGCCTAGGTATCAGAAACGTAAGAACAAGACTGCATTAAGTTTGTCAACATTTTATCGCTCTGAAGAACAAGGTTTTGAAGGCAACAATGGAAGTTATTGGAAACTAGCAAACTGCAAGAATATCAGAAGATGCATCCATAGTTGACTTTCTTAAGTTATTCAGAATATTGAAGGACACATATTTGAGCAGTTTTACAGCAGTATGGCAGCTGTAAAATGTGACCTATGTTTCCTTCCAACTGTCTAATATAATTAGGAAAATTACAACTTAAAAAAAGGACAGGTATCTTTGGTGTTGAAGATTTTACCATAATAAACAAAGGTAACATGTCTAAGTAAACTATCAAAATCTTTTTCTGGTAGCAGTATTTCATAATTATAGCACCCTTTCTGAAATGTCAGTTAAATATGCTCGCAAAGGGCTTGTCTACACCACAAAACATGCATATGAGCTTAAACAGGCCTTAAATAAACAGAAGAAAATAGTATACAATGATGCTTCTACAAATACCATTATGGATGTTGATGCAGTACAAGAACAGAATCAAGATTAACAATAAGACAATGAATGAAGGTCTAGCATAATAGATTTAACTCATTAATCAAGTACCATGTTAATTGAAAACATAATAGGACATTTGGCATATGTTGAACTCAGAGACAAGAATAATAACTTCCTCAAATGAACAAATGTATGTATATACTTGTGCGTGTGCAAGAAATTTTACTTCATGGAAAGAAGAGATCATAAGTTACTGCAAAAATTCTAGCAGACCAGAGTACCTGTCCATAGAGTCCCCAGCCAAAAGTAAGGAGTGCCCCTGCATCTGTTAATGCAAGAACATTATGAGAAAATAAAATATGTCAACATAAGCAGGAGGGAAAACAGTATACAGTTAACTAGACATTCCAGTTTAACCACTTAATATAAAAGAACCCCAGACCAGACTTAGGTCAAACTCCTAAATCATTTTTTCATACTTATGAATACATTTAAATTAAACAAGAGGGCAATGATCTTAAATTAGGTCTTTGCTTCTATCTAGTAAAGTAGGTTACTTTATTAGATGCTTACCTGTGATTACTGCACTGTGTCGCCCTCCACAAGCAATCCCCTTCACATAACTTCCAGGAATTCTAAGACTATGTCCCTCCAAAGTCATGCCTCCATGAGAAAGTGCTCCAGGTCTATCTTTTCCATAAGAAGAGTCAATACACGGTATGGGATGTGGAGAGGACACCATGCGTATCCGGGAGCCTAAACCGAGTTGCCCTTCGCCTCCATAGCCCCAACCCCACACCTGTCCTATATCTGAAACTTTGGTAAAATTAGGGAACATTAAGTTTCTTGCTTTACATAAAAGATCCACCATAACTTCAAGCTTCATACTGCACTTATTGCAGAGTGGACTACACAACAAAACTCTGGGTCCCTTCCACGATGAAACTTACCTGACAATGCTAAAGTGTGGCGACCACCAGCAGCTACAGAAGCAATTCTTACTCCTGGATTCAATGTTACTAGACACGGGAAAGCTGAGAGTGTCTCGTCAGCAGAAGATGAGCTTTCAGCTATTTGTTTCACAGATGAAACTCTCCTGCGCTTTGTACTTTCATCTCCACCTCCTCTGCTATCAATTCCACCACTAGATCTCGAACCTTGAGAGCGAGGGCTCACTGCAAAAAGTCGATATTCATGCTCAGTCAAATCAATAACCAGTTAAATATATTTAAAAAAAAGACAAACTGAGACTACCTTGCTCTGTTAAAAATGGACTCTGTCTTTCAAACACATCCTTTTCTAGCTCTCCCACTGCAGATGGGTCACCAAAGACCTTCCCTGATGGAACACACTCTTTCCAGCCCCATGTATAAACTTCTCCGCTATCTGTGCTTAAGAAATCAAAAGCTGCTCAGTCTACCAGTTTACGAAGAGTCATTTTTACCTAAGAAGATATAGGACATAGATAAAATAGATTAGTCAATACCAACTAATCATGTTTAATCTATGCCCTGACATATACAATGAGGAGATGAGCATTACCTGTAGCTGCTACACAATGGGCCCAACCAGATGCAGCTTTTACAATGGTAGCTTCAGTTGGGAGAGGGAAAGGCTCAGGAATTTCCTTAACATTAAAATTAAAAGGCAAATACAGGTTAGTTCTAAAGATGCAAAATAGCTAACAATAAAAGATGGATATAAAATAAAGTCTACTATATTGCTATACTACCCCATGTTTCCCGGATGTCACATAGCTTTGACCTAAATCGTCTGTTGAACCCCAAGTAATGAGCTTTCCAGACTCTGATTAAAAAAGAAGCATGAGTAAAAACACTTATAGTTCCAAATCAATGTTTTGTTTTTTTTTTTTTTTTTTTTGAAGCATGAGTAAAAAACACTTTATAGTTCCAAATCAATGGGTTTTGTTTTTTTTTTTTTTTTTTTTTTTTTTTGGGGGGGGGGGGGGGGGGAAGGAGAGAAGAGAGTAGAAATCAATTGACTGAAATAGTAGACAGAAGGGGGGGGGGGGGGGGGAGGAGAGAGAGAGAGAAATCAATTGACTGAATAAGTAGACAGATAGTTTAATTAACATTAAAGAGATCCAAGAAAAAACAACCTTCATTTATATGCATAATCCTATATTCAACAGCCAATCCGAAACTTCATATGAGAGGAAACCAAGTAGGTTTAAGGCCAGTGACAACAAAATTAGAGGAAAATAGAAAAGGAGTAATAGCGAGCAGAGAGTTACAGTACATATTAATATAACCCTACTCCCAAACCAAATAGAGTTCAATGTTAACATTAAAAACCGCTTTGTTCAAATTCATTTCACCCAAAATCAAATAACGAAATCTATTAATCTTAAATTTCAAGAACAAACAGCATAGTAAATATCACTAATTTGAACCCAACAAAACAAAACCATTACTGAGTTTAGTATTTGCTATTTTTCAGCAGAGCTCAACAAACCAGCTCCAAACACATCACTCAAAATCTTAAATTTTATCCAAAACCAAAATTTCTCGTTAACAAAACAGTAAAATTAATATGTTTAGGCGGAGGACAAAAAGAAAAGAAAAGAAAAGAAAAGGCTCCTGTTCCATTAAACAAACAATCACATTTGCCCAATGAAGGGGCTCAAACGCACGAAATCACAAAAAGAAAATATATTGAGAAAAAAAAAATTAAATACAACTAAATCGAAATGTAGAACAAAAAAAAAAAAATTAAAAAGCGATATAATAAAAAACCAAAATAAAGTAGTAGTACCAGAAATAGCCATGGCGAATCCACAACCGCCGCCGCAAACGTCCTTCCAAGTGTACCCATCGGCTCGCACAACCACCGGCGACAAAATCGGCGACCTTTGCGGCAAAGCTCCCGGGAGATATCCCCACATAAAGACTAACCTTTCCTTTACCATTTCTTCCATTGCGAGTCTCTTCTCTCCCCCCTTTCCATCCCCATTCATGTCTATAAGACTATAACAGAGCAGAAAGGAAAAAGAAAAGAAAGGAAAGGAAAAACCAAATTAGTTGGCTTCGTGACTTGTTTTTTTGTGCGTGTGCGGGAGTTTGGTGGAATCGAAATTTGGAAAGTGAGCAATAAAAGGAGAGCGTATCATTTTCAAGAAAATGAGGACGCCACGTCGGATGCTCACGTGGGAGGGTAAAACACGTGGACGAATTCTGACCGGTAGATGTCTCGGTGAATTCTAGCCAGGAGTTCCCCAGAAGTTTCTGGAAAGTCGCCCCAAAATACTAGAAATAGGTAAGGAAATATTCGCTTGGTAGATGTCGTGGACGTTTTGCTGGATGCCACATGGTTAATTCCGTATGCAACTCCAATCATTAACATTGCCACGTGTCAGCTAGATTGGGGTGTGAGAGGTAGTGAAAGTGTCATGACTTGTCTGTTTGTGGGCCCATTTTGTTTTCATCCTTAGGGTTTTGGGGTTTACTTTTATCTTGTACATGTGAAAGGGGGAATAGCCTTTTACTTCTTTAAGGTTTAATCACATGAAGCAGTTTTAATAACTTCGACTATGTTTCAATGCAATTGTGTGTATGAAAGTTAAATGCCTTTGCTTGTTTTTACTCTTAACATTATTTTGAAAATTTAGAACTTTAATTTATTTATCGAAATCAAAAAGTTCATATTTGATATTATCAGCAAATTTAATTTTTAAAATTTATTTAAAGTGATTAAAAAAATTATATTTTATATTTTGGATCAATTTTACTTATGAACTTGTTTAGAATGATTTAATATTTTTGTCGATTTAATCGTTGATTCTTCACCTTTTTTACATGCATTTAAGACTATAGTTGGAATCCAACTATATAATATATTAAAAAAATAATTAAATATGAAATCGAGAAAAATAATATATGAAGTATATTGTATCACTCTTTGCCTTGACATTTATTACTATGTTATTGCATATGAAATCCATATATTTTTTTTATGTTGAATAAATTAAACATATATTTTAGAATAAATAATATTTTCATAAATTTTAAACTTTTATTTAAAAGTGTTGGAAAAGTTTGATATGGTATTTTAAAATAAATTGTAAATCCTGTTAAATTGAATTAATTTTTTAATTTGTAAAAATTTTAAAACAAGTTCAGATGTTAAATTAACCTATAATTACATTCTTTAACGTGAAATAGACTTTATAATTTTTCATTCCAGTATTTTCTTTCTCTCCTTTTTAAACAAACTTTCGCATGAGAAATCTTTAAATGGAAGTTTTGTAAACTTTACTCAAATACTCAAATATCAATAGATTTAAAAATTCAAATTCAATCTTAATATTTATGTGAGAGTAATTAATAGATCATAAGAAAATTATAAACTTTCTTTAAACAAATGAAATTAAGAGATTGAAATGATTTTTATTTTTAGAAATTAAGGAGTGGTTCAATAATCATTATTCTACAAATATTTCACAATTGTTGTTTTCCAAAAAAAATAAATTCACAATTGCTTAAGGTGCAAACATAATTATGAGACATGATTATTGGACAACAACAACTATGATTGACATTTTTTTTTCTTATGATTGACAATTTTAGCGATAGACAATTACACAAAATTAATTTTTTTTTTTTAATTTTAAAACAACACAATTAAATTTTTTAAAGTTTAAAGTTAAATATAACAATATATTCAAGTCTCTTAAATACGAGATGGAGGGTTTAATCATTATAGATGGAAAAAGTTTATGTTGAAAATATTTCCTTTCCTCCTTAAAAATCCGATCCAACACAAATAAAATTAACCGCAGTTAAAATAATTCAATTACTCAAACTCAACTCAGGTTTGATTTGATAAAAACTCAATCGAAACTCATTCATTAATAAAAACAAATTAGACTAACATGAATTAAAGTTCAATTACTTTTCATAAACAAGTTTGATCATCTATACAGTTGACTCAAAAATAATTCAAAATAAAATAAACATATTATTAATAGACCAAGTATATGTAAAAATAAATAAATAAATAAAGTTGCGTTTTTGCTTTTCAATTTTTAGTTTGATAACTATATAAATTAATTAAATTTATTTTTAAATTTAAAATAACTAATTTAGTTTAAAATAACTTAATTCAAACGGAATCAAACTCATTTAATATAATTTAAATAGTTTATTTTACTATTTGATTATGAATTCAAATATTATAAAAATATATTCGAATCGATCCAAACTAAGCTAATTTGACTCGCTCAACGTGATACTAACTCCTACTCTCCATGATACCAATGGCTCACAAAGAGGCCCAACAAGTGAATTGGACATGCTTGAAATTGAAAAATTAACGTAAACGGGTGAAAATAGTACTTTCACACTCCACTGGCAATAAACCGAATTAACTGTCAACCACTAAATTTTAAGTGGTGTCCATAGTACGGATCCGTAAAGCCACAAATTAGGGCTCATGTTCTTCAAAAGCCCTAACATTTGGGCCTCAAATCATGAAAGTTTTGGCCCCTAATAAACGTGTCCCTATTTTTAATCATTTGATGGCAAAACCTTGTTTCAGATGAGCCATCGTGTGGCTGAAATTAAACCTCATATGATTGTACGTGAGAGGACCCACGATTGGATAGTTGATCTTGATTGGATTTTGATCATGTGGCTTGTAGGAGATGTCCAATGATTGTGGGTTAAGGGTTCCATTATTTAAGGGTAATTCATACATTTAGAGGCTATTGTGTTATGAAGATAAAAGGCTCACTTGGTGATTTGGAAGTAGAGAATGTGGGCAGATTTGAGACACACAATGCAAATTCAATTGTACATATATTCAAAATTTTTTTTATAAAAATATGAAAATTCATGGATTATTATTAATGGATTGTAAAATTTATTTAATTTCATATTGCATCACTTTGTTAGAAAATAAAGTTTATAAATTTGAATTAGGACAAATTTGAGAATTGAGTGATTTATATTCCATCAATAATAAAAAAAAAGGATGAAATTTATCAATTTTTCATGAACAATTATTTATTTTTACAAAAATAAATAAATAAATTTGACAAAATCATAGAATTATTCAATTGAATATTAAACTTAGCTATTTGAAGTTTGAGACTAGAATGCTCTCCAGAAAAATCAAATCTTAATTGATATGGAATTGGAACTCTCATTTTTACCAACTAAATTTCTCTCTTTGGTTTCCTTTTTTTTTTTTTTTTTTTTTTTTTTTTTTTTTTTTTTAAATCTTCTCTTTGGTTTTTCCTTTTTTTTTTTTTTTTTTTTTTTTTTTTTTTTTTTTTTTTTTTTTTTTTTTTTTTTTGGCTTTGATTATTCAATTTATGAACAAAATAGTAACTTTGTGATTGATTATTGAATTGATAATTTAGGCTTCGGTTGTTTCAATAAATATTTTTTAGAATAATCTTTTTGAATTTTCTTATCTTTGAAATGATCAAAAGAAAAATTAAGTTATTTACTTTTATTTTTTTCAAATATTTATAAATTTATTATAACAAAATAATACTATAAAAAATACATCTATTGATTCATTAATCACCAGTACTTATCGTTACCAATTATGGCAACAAAAATAAATCACCAGTACTTATCGTTATAATTGATTATCACAATTACCAAAACTTGAATTATATATTCCTTTCACATTTTTTAACAATAAATTTTTAAATATGAAATTTTTATAATCCAAAAATATATTTTTAATTTTACAAATTTAAAATTTTTTTATTTTTTATTTTCAATATAATAAAAGATAACTAGAAAATATTTTAATAATATCTTTTTTAGGCGTGACCATAGTTCCAAAATCACTGGTTTCGACTTCAAAACTGCCATTTCCAGTTATTAAAAGTTAGAACCGAACTAAACTGCTTTTAGACGGTTTTCAAATCGCCAGTTTCGATTTTTTTTTTTAATTTTGAACCATAATATATTTTAAAATTTTTAAAATATATTTTTTAAGATTTGTAGCTTGAATAAATAATAATAATAAATATTACTATGAAAAAAAACTAAACCAATTTAACAAAAATTCTTAAAATTACTTTAAAAAACTATAATAAAACAAAGAATTTTTTAAGAACATGTTTTTCATGGTTTTAAACAATAACTGCCGGTTTTAAACCAAAACCGTCAGTTTCGGTTTCAAAAAATGAAAAATCGGAATTAAACTTTAAATTCACGGTTTGCAGTAACATTGTTTAATGCCGTGATCATCCCTATTTTTAATTTACAAGTAAATAAACTTAGTATTAATAAACTAACATTTCACAAATAGTACATATATTAACTAACTACCTTATATAATACTAATATTATATATATATATACACACACACACGCACCCTAGGTGCTCTTTATTTTCTCCCTCTTCTTCATTAAAATTCTTCTTTTTCTCCATCAAAACACAAGAATCAAATATGTAAATATGGAGTTGCAGTATGTTTCTCAATTGAATTTTTATTATTGAAATCATTTGTGTTCATCATAAGCAAATAGTTCATGAATAACTAGGTCATATATAAAAGATTCAGAGTTTATCTAGCTAATCATTTTGAAGGTCTATGATGTTTTCAAATTCACCATTTTTTTATTAGTATTTCTTATTAGACCATCGAATTCTACCATGTTATTTTAATTATAATAATTTTATTTAATATTTGGTCATTGTCACCGCTTAATTGTTTATATTGATTTATTTAATGAAATCTTAATATATTATGTTCAAAAAACAAAGTTGAATTTAAGTTTAGGCCTCTAATTTTTTGTATTAACCTAGATAAACCTATATCTTTTCACATTTGTGTTTGGTTTGAAAAATAACTTGCCTTTTTAAAAGATATCATCAATATAAGTAATCCTAAGTTCGTAACATACTTGCACTCGTAATAGGATTCAGTAAGAACACGTATCACCGGCCATCATGTGGCTAAGGTGACATCTCTATGATTGCATGTGGCGGACCCTACAGTTTGGGTAGGTGGTCATAGTACTACTGGTGATCATGTGGCTTGTAGGATACATCAAATGATAGGTAAGAGTTATGGTAATCCATTTATTTATTGGTTCAACAGATTGGGCCATCCATTCCATAATTAGATCAGGTGGACCGCTCTTGGACGAGGACTAAATCTTGGCTCGGTTCAGATTGTCATCATACTAGCAAAATTTAGATTACAATATGCCTAATACATAAATTTCACGATTAACTTTAACAGATTTTCTTTACTATGCTTTCAAATTTGTACGAGTTAAATTATTATCGTACATTTTTATATTTTAATAATAATTATGTTTTTCAATTTTACGAGATTCAATAATTTATGTATTAGCCGATTATAATGGGAGGATTATAATGGGAGGTTTAATATTGTAAGTAAAATTTATTTAAAAATATAATCTATTTCCACTTATTCAATCTTGTAATACAAGAAATTAGGATAACCAATCTCATAATTTATAACTGTTACGAGGCAAGATCATCGCGACATAACATAACCTGATGCTGATAGGAACATTTTAAGATAGATGTCGTTTAGCATTAATATTTTATTTTTGTTGAAACATTATTTGATGGCTATTGATCCTCCAGTCTTTCAATTGTCAGTTGCTATCATTCGATGGGGCCGTATCATCTGGCTTGTCATTTGCTTTATTTGTGAAATGAAATGTCGTTTTCCGTTTGTTTCAAACTTCAATAATTAATTCCCTCCTAATTATTTTGTCCATGACCCCCAATTTTCATCGCGTCATGATATATATATATATATATACACAGGTCAGGTGGACGTGGATGTCTTTTTTGCCACTATCATCAATCAATGAACGGTTCATTGAGAGTCTTTGACCCGATTGAAAAAAATAAATTTATTATTATATATATAAAAA
Source organism: Jatropha curcas (assembly GCF_014843425.1). Next base: position 2,355,331 of record NW_023591078.1, on the reverse strand, counting down.
TTATCTTATGACATGTAAAAATAAGACACGTTTATATTTAGTGAATAATTTATCTAAAGACAAGGATTTAATTTGTACAAAAAATACTTAAAGAGTGGTCGCGAATTTGTGGAGAAAAATTTTATTTGGTGGTATTTTTTATTTATAAAAAATAAAAAATAATACTTAAAGTCCTTTAAAAGAAAATTTATTTATAATTTTTATCATTCTATTATGGTGTATTTCACTGTGACGGTCGATTTCTTTTTCTAAGACAATTGATTTGGATTGAGGAAGTTGCTTCGCTTTTTGATATTAAAATCTTTTACCTTTGCGTGTTAAAGTAACTTTGAGAAGAAAACTACTGAATTAGTATTTTTTTTTTATGCTAATTATTTTATTTTTAAGCATGAAGGGAAGAAGATTTTTATTGGTGATATTAAAATAACAAAGCAATTAAATTTTTGAAGTTTTAAAATTAATATCATTATGATTAGGATTGAGTTTTGCAATTATATTATTATGTTTGAATTGGATGGACACCTTCTATAAAATTAGAGATTTAATCTGCAGAAAAATACTTGAAGAGTAGTTATAAGCTTCAAAATAACAGTAGTTTCATGTTTAAAAAAGAGATTAGGACTCCATGTTCCGGAAAATTGAAAAATATTTTTAAAAAAATATTTTTAAATAATTTATTTTCATTGTTGGGTTGCAATATCAAAATTTAGTTAAAAGTTTTAAAATCTTTAACTCTAAAAATATTTATAATAATAATAATTTTATATTTTAAAAATTGATTGCTAAATATGAGAAAAATGTAAAAAATTGTAAATTATGATTATCGCCAATGCTCGATGGTGGTGGCAACAATGATTGATGACCAGTGATGGTGGCCAATGGTGAATGATAACTGGTGGTACGTAATGACTATTATTGATTAATAAATTAAAAACAATGTATTTATAAGATTATAATAAGTTTGTTAAATCCTAAAAAATATTTTATTGAAAAAAAAATTGAACTAATATAATTCTTAGGCTAATTATTTTTTTTCTTATTTTGAATTTTTTTGGTTGAAATTATTTCATTTTTTTAGCATGAAGGGGAATTTTTTATCATTATTGGTGACAATTCTAACAATTAAACAATTACTTTGAAGTTTTTTAATTAAGTATATTATAATTAGGTTTTGAACTCTCAAATATGGGTATCAAAAGGGATTGATGTGTTGGGTTTGATGCAACACAATTAGGGTATAAACACGACTTGCTAAATAATCGTCTTAAATATTTAAGCACGAATATGACACAAAATTAAATGAGTAACACATGTGTAATCCGCTTATATGAGTCAAAAAATTCAATCAAATTTAATTAAATATATTATATACAGGTCATTTATAACACGTTTATAACCGCATAACCCACTTAATATATATAAAATTATATTTTTATTGTTCAATAGATGATTAGACGAGTTAACCCGTGATACGATCCATTTAAACTCGTGTCATATATGAGTCATCCGTTTATGATACAAATTTATTTAGCTCAATTCTAACCCATTTAATTTATATGTTAAGCGAACCGTGTTATCGCGTCATAGCAAATTTTGAAACTCCTACTCTCCAACCTTACACGTGAGAGGTTCAATTAATTGTTGAGGGCATTTGGCTGCTTCAATCCTTACTTCCCTCCACTTGGTGTAGAGATCATCACTGCACTGCTTCTCTGAAATAAAAAACAATGGGTTTGTTAGCAGCAGCAAACCACAGGCTCTGGTTCATGAATTCCACGCCTTCAATTCCTTTTACCACTGGCCATTTCTCTCACATATGACACACACTCAATAGAAACAACAAATGCACCTGAAATGAGAAGTTAGGCCAACAGTTTCTCATGATACATCTCTCCATACCAGATCAACATTTGCCTTTATATTATAAGATATATTTATAATATATATATATATATATATAAATCATTTAACATTATATATAGAGCTATGGAAAAGAATAAAAAGACGGAAACTGGTGCTAGTTTCTTCCAAATGCCGCTTCACTATCCTAGATACACCAAAAAAGATTACCAGACCATGCCGGAATGGCAGCTCGATACACTTCTTGCCGAATATGGGTTGCCCGTAAATGGCGACCTGGATTATAAGAGAGAGTTTGCAATGGGTGCATTTCTTTGGCCCAATTCTTCAAATGATGACCAAGAACTAAAAAATTCATCGCATCGTGTAGCATCTAGTACTAGTAAGTTATTCAAGATTGTCGAGTTTTTATACAGCGCAGGGCATCCTTAAATTTTTCAGTTACGTCTCCTCCCAATCCCTTTGTAGTATTTTGTAGCTGTGTACTCCATCTATGTAATAATATTTGAATAATTTCTATATAATAACTGGATAATTATTATTTATTATATGATTTTGAAATGAAATTTGAGCTTATGCATCTAATTTTCTTCTGCTTGAATGAAAAATATATAAGTAACAATTAATAATTAATGGCTTTAAATCTCCAGCACAATGTGTCTATTTTTTGGATTTAAATACTTGGTAGTAGAATTTTGCTTCCCATGCATATCCTTTTCTTCGTCTAATTATATAGTATAATATGAAATCAGAGAAAAAAAAAAGTTAAAATTTCAAACACCATATAATAATATTGTTGATATTATTAAATCAAATTAATATATTATATTCTTATCATATTTAATACGTATTTTATAACCATTTAAAATTAAACTACCTAACTAATAAAATTAAAATCCTTAAAGATATTATATTCTTACCATATTTAATATATTCTTATTTAGTATATAATATAATTTCTTAGTTTATCCAATAGAATTTAAATTTAAATAGAAAATTAATATGACAAATCAAAACTAAATTAATTTTATTTTACACTCAATAAAATTAAAATCCTTAATGATATTTTTTTTTCAATATATACACTTAGCAGAGACATTTTAACAATTCCGATATTTCCCTCCCATTTTCACTTTATTTATAACTATTGTCTAATGACGTGCATTGCACGGGTCACTTTTTGTTGTAAATACTCGTTGTTTAATTTGTATTTTTTTTATCATTTATCAATAATCTATTTTTCTTTTATCATATACCTAGAAATTCACTTTATAAAATAAATAAAGTCTACAAGTTAATGGGTGTTCAACGTACTTTTAATAGTGAAAGTAAAAAAAAAACTATTAAAATATATAATAATACAAATAATGGAGTAGTGGTGAATTTTTAAATTTTAGAAAAAGTGAACATTATATGTAGTAGTCATATAAAATGAAACAGGATTATAATTCTAACATAATAGATTGATTGTGTAGTAAGAAAAGACACAATTAATTGTTTTTAATTTATTTCCTAATAAATAATTATAATATAATTAAATATTTTTTTTGAAGAAATCAAACTTGAAATTTCATTAAGAGAAAATTGTATACAGGAATACAAATAAAAATGTTTCTATATTTTTGTAAAGCAAGTCTAATAATAAACCACTCATATAAAAAATAAAAAATACAACTTTAATTTGATATATCCGATTAAGTTGACAGAGCATAATCCATGTGTCATAAACAATCGCTCACTCCACTTGGTGGCTATTAATGGTCACTATTCGACTCTATGGTCTTTCTACAAGTTTGATCTGATTATCTTCAAATTTCTTCCCTCTATCAAAGAGGAGCTCTACACTTTTTTCTGTATAACTGTCCAAATAATAAAATGTCATAAACAAAATCATTATAATAGAGATAATAAAACTCAAAAACTGTCAAACGACTAGATCTGAGAACAATATCCCAAAATATGGACAATAATAATTCCAATATATGGATAGCATCAACTCAAATCTGTATCAAAAGATACAAATATGAGGATTATTCAAATCCTATGTTCTACTGTATTTAACATACACACGTTAGTTAATATAACTTATAACATAATTTTTTATTTTATCCAATATAATTTAGATTTGAATAGGAAGTTAATATAACTTATAATCAAATTAAATTAGCTTTATTTTTTCAATTAACAAATTAAAATCCTCAAAAATATTATATTTTTAGAATAATTAGTACATATCTTCTTTATTTTTCAGCCAATAAAATTAAAATCTTTAAAATACATTACATTATTACCATATTTAATATATACCTTACTTATTATATAATATGTTTTCTTATTATCTTAATATTCTTTCCCCATTCCACTTCTTTATATATACTATGAACTATAGATATTTAGGGTATTTGAAGATTATTATGCATGCGGGAAATAAAGAACTGCTAAAGAAAAAAAAAAAAAAATCTAAAGTGAATGATTTGTAAGTTGTTGAGTGTTTAATTTTTATGTTTTGAATGATTTATTGATTTTTATATTCAGATTTTCAAATGGCTCCATATTAATTTCTGTTAATTACTAGATTTACAAGTAGCAATTTATAAATTGATGCAATATTGTGTTAATCCAATTGTAAATTTATTGTTTAAAATATTATAATGGTAACCATATATCTCAATTTTAATTATCATCGAAAATCCATACATCATGTTATATCTTTCAAGTGATTCTTCGTTCTTCTTCCTTTTGTTTTTTATTTTTTAAATTTATTCACATATATATTTTTATATTTAAACTGTCTAAATATATTTTATTTTTTCATTGATTCAATATAAGTTAATTTCTTTTGTAAGATAATCTTCTAGTTAAAGGGAGATTTTTATTTTTATTTTTATATATGAAGGGAAAATTTAGAAAATTAATATATTAAATTCATTTTTCAGAGTATTTCAATTGAATTAGTAACTAGATAGTTTATATTTGTACGCGTAGACATAACCTAATGATATATAATTTAAAGAGACTAAAATAATTTATACCATAATACTGAAATTATTACCAAAAAATTAAGAAAACATGTTGTATTAAAATTAAATTGGGACTCTGCATTCTATGATTGCTTGGGGACTACAGTGAATTTCCATCTCAAAAATCTTAAGCATTAATTCGTAGATTCTCTCGTAATATTTTGCAATAATTACATAATCGTAATTAAATCTTTTTATCTATTTTTTATTGAAAAAAAAATCCAAAATCCTTCTTTAAAGGATTCCTTGTCATAAACGGTAATAAATTAATAAATAATCCTCTCCAAATCAGGAAAAGAGAGAGTAAAACTCTCTATAAATACTTAATTAAAAGGAGAAGGTTCAGGTAATCTCCATCTTCTCCAGTGTAAGTCGGTGTTAGGTCAAAGATTTTCTCATTCTTTTATATGCAGATGCCAATGGTACTATATGGCTTTTTCTGCTTTGGTACTATATGGCTTTTTCTGCTTTTCGTCGATGAAGAACGTAATAGAGCCATGAAATTACAGTTAATTGCTTCTCCTTGTATAAGCCATTGTTAGGTCCAGAATTTTTCTCACTCTTATTTACGCAGACAACAATGGTAGTTGGTGGGCTTTCTCTGCTTTTCATGGAAGAAGAACGTGAAAGAGTCAAGAAATTACAAGAGAATAAAGAAATGCCTGCTTCGAAATTTTGCGCAACAAGCAACAAGAAGAAGATAACAAGAAAAAGAAACCGAGATGATTGTCATTATACTTTCAGGATTCCTTTGCATTATCCAGGATTTTCTGAGGAAGAAATTTAGGACATGGAAGAATGGAGAATTGACTTGCTTCTTCAAGAATATGGGTTGCCTGTTCATGGTAACTTGGATTTTGCAATTGATTCTTTACTTTGGTGCTCAAGACAGAGTAATACTGCTGCTTCTTCTGATTCCACATATAGCTGTCCTCAAGAATCTGCTTCTCATCAGGAAAAGAAGTTCAAAATCGTTTGTATTAGTTTTATTAGCTTTCTCTTTCACGCATTAAGGATTGCATAAGTGATGTAGCCTTCTATGGTTTGCTTAAGTTATGTAGCCTTCTATGGTTTGCTTAAGTTATGTTTAATTACTAAATAAATATCATAAGCTTAATTAGTAGTAGTTTAGGACCTTTATGCATATACGTATGAAGAACTTCCGATAAACAAAAGAATTTCAATATCTTTGATCAAGATTATTGATTAATATGTATAGTTTATGTTGAGTAATAGTTTAATTTTAACACAGACTAAAGAAATCTTAACAGATTAATGCAGTGAACTTTAAAAAACCAAGATTATATTACAATTCTGATTACATCCTGTTTTAGTTTAGCAAAATCAAACTAGCCTAAGATTCACATTTCGTGCCAAACAAAAAGAAATAGAGCCTGTTAAACTCTGAGAGTAATTTTCTTCTTTCTCTGTTAGTTCCATCGTTGGCCTTAGCTAATTTCTGTGTATCCAAAACAGAAACAAGCTTTTAAATAATTCTTCCCTCCAATTTTAGGACACATCACATGAAAGCCAAATACAATATAATAGTAGCTAAAATCCGCCATAGCCACTATCTTTAAGTTCCTTTGATTAGAGGATAACAGTATCTAACACTTCCATGCAATGCAACTATATATACATTCTAATACCGCCTCCTCAAACGCCTGGCATTGGGATTTACTGATTCTGCTGCAGCCCCATCTGTTGCTAGATCTAGCCCATAGATGCTGCTCCCACTCCTCTTCCGACCTGACTGATTTGAATTCTCATCTCCTAATGCAAATGTCTTCAGCATCTCACACAACAATGCCGGGCAGCTTTCTTCTAAGTGCCGGAATCCTTCTGATTGCATTACCGCTGGAAAACAATAAAACATAAGATCAGTTATCAGCTTCTCCATATGAAACAGTAAATGTACTGAATAAGGGGGGACCACCGCCCTAGCTTTGTTACATTCATGCTTAAATAAAGGACGAACATACAGCTATATTCCTGGTTCGCAACTATATTGATTTCCAGTGGCAATGACAAAGATGCTCAACAGAATGTGCTGCATACATTCACATGATGTAGTGTTGCAAATTGGAAAAAGAAATACTGAAAGCATTTGCATCGGCAGGCAGAATGTTGCCGCAAGAAAACTAACATTTGACTTCCAAAACCATAGAAAACAACCACAGTCACCCATGTATTGAGCTCAAATCTCTATTCATGGCTCTAGACACTCAAAAAACCAAATACCTAGTCTGGTTAACACATATGATGTTAAAACAGGCATGTTTCAATCATATGATGAATTTCCTACTGGCACAAACAAAACATATCCCTATTCTTGCAATAGCAGACCCAAAATCTTATAGATAGGATCTGCTATCCTCCACCCTTTTTTCAAGCCAACAGTACCTAATTTCTCTTGTCTATCAACTGCAATATTGTTCCTTTTCTTCCTCTCTCATCTACTAGCAAACAATACAAGATTTATTTATTACCTCACCCCATAGCATTTGAGATGGTAAAATGTTGATTATTATGATTCTTACAACTTGAACAAATAGTTTCTCACAACCACAGACAAGATAACCAGCATCCCACTTCAATATCTTCTTTTACTCTAATCTCAGCTTGATTCTTCACCTGAAAATCATACTTTTCTCATTTCTAAATCAAAATGCATGCTGTCACATCATAAATCATCTCAACAAAGTGGACATTATGGGATTTTGTATAGCTGATTGTGTCCTTGAATGGCAGAAAGTAAAACTCATCCTCATTGATATCTAAAAACAATGAAACCACGATTATCGCATAAGTACGCATGGTTCTTTTTGTTTGCTTTTTGCAGTGTATATAGACTGATTTGGATTACTTTGTGCCATGTGATTTTCAGAATGGTCTATGTCATTAAGAATGTTGGAGATTAGTTTGGAACTGACAAAATGATAAGGCAAGCCATCAGTTTCTCATCCGTCCAGGTTGGTGTCAATCTGCCATTTCATCTGTTGATTAGTTTGAAATTATGCTCCAGACCAAGTCAACCCAATCATGCTCCATATCCAAGTCAGTGCAACATAGTGCACAGCCATATGAACATTACAAGCGTACCTGTAATAGCCATATAAATATCCACCTATACATAGAGGCGAGCATTCAGTTCGGTCTATTTTGATTCAGTTTTTCTTGATAATTTGGTTCAGTTCAGTTTTAAAATTTAAAGTCAATGATTTTCAGTTTTTGGTTCGGTTTTTTATGAAAACAACGACCAAATAGCCAGACATACTGATATTAAAAACACACCGTTTTAACTACATATCCTAGATCCCTAATTACTTAGGTTTCCTACAGCCTTCTCATTTTCTGATTCCCTAAGAGAGCTGAGACTCTCTCTCAAAGCATCTTCTTCTCCAACTCTGTTCTCAAACCAGGTAACACCATCTTCACATTCTCTCTCACTCTTCACTCTCTTTTTTACAAATAAATTTTCCTTTCTTTTTATTTCTCTTCCTTTTCAGTTTTCAACACATAATTTCTCTCTAAATAATCAGCTAGTTCAAGCTTTAACACTGGATCTGAGCAATTCTTTCATACAGATCCACAGATTCTCCGATGTTGGGTCTTTGTGGAGATAAAAGTTTTTAGCAGCTTAATGGAGCTTATTAAACAGACAAGTATTTACTGGGTATGAAAGAATTTTACGAGCTTTCAGATTCCGTACTTCATCTTCCATTTTTTACTCCTTTTTCAAGTTATTAAATCCCGGTGCTTTAGGTTAGTGATTTAAATTCTTGAGAAAATTCAATTTCCTCACTAACTTGGGTAATTTTTAGATTTTTTTAATTTCTCATTTTTTAAATTCATGTAGAGAAAAGATCTGGATGATGAACTCATGACTCTTGCTTATAATTGAATGTTTCAATACGATTTGAAATTCTATTACTTAAAGGAGATGTTGGGTGAAATTGAAGAAATATTGCCATCAATTAAAAAGAATGTTGTATGTTACTTTGACGATGAGTTACTGTCAATTAGTATTATAAATGATTGTTTATGGTAATTATTTATCTGTTTTATTGTATATTTGAAGGTTTCATTGTATTGATTATGTGTTTCGCTTTGGATCTATGTAGTTGTGTTTTTGGATTTTTCAGTTTTTTGGTTTTTCCTGTTTCAGTTGAATTCAGCTTTTATCTTAATTCAGTTCAGTTTACCCCTTGGGTGGTTTGGTTTATTCCAATCAGTCAGAAAATTGATAGAAAACCAATCGAATAAATGGTTTGGAGCCCATTCCTTTTTATTTCAGCCTAATGCATAAATTTGACTATACACTTTCGGTGATTATCTTTGTGGCCCCCTGAATTTTGCAGGGGACCCATCATAACCATGCATGTTCACATTCAGTAATAACTATGCTTCTCGCTAAACTAAAATGTTAAAGTGCAGGATCATCATTGAACCCTTGCAATTTTGTTTCATTTTGGCTGAAATGTGAAAATGCAGGGTCTCATGAATGAACCTCCGCAAAGTTCAAGTGCCACAAGGAGAATCGGCTAAAGTTCAAAGTCAACTCTATGCATTAGGCCTTTTTCTTTCCCTTGCTATGGGAAACCAAAACCAAAGAGCGAAATATGGCACCCATATGGTGGAAAATTGGAAAAATAAAAAAAATGAAAAGAGGAATTGAGATTTTGGGAGAATCTATAGATAGTAGCTTGAAAGATAAGTGGAGCTAAAGTTTTCATACGAAGGCCTCGCAAAGCATAAGGCATTTATAATTTTTTATGCATTTATGCACCTATAATATGAACATAGGCACAAGAAAATTCATTTACATAATGTTTAGTCTAAATGAATTAGAGATTTGGAATTCATTCAGAAATAAATTTGTGTTTGGTATGATAAACTTAAAATACAGAATTTAATTGAATTCCATATAGTTGATGTCTGGTGCAACTTCATAATTCAAATTTATTTATCCTCACTTCCTAAATAACCCTTGATAATAACATTAAAAAAATAGCTTTGAACTCTATCAAAAAAATCTGATACCAAATAAATTAATAACAATTAACAAACGTATAGATCAAATAACAATATATTAATAAATATAAAATAAAATTCACATGCCATATAAAGTAGGAGGTTTAGATTATCGATGTGCGCATAATAAACTTAAACATTAAGGAGTTAATCTAATATAAAATATCTAATGTAGCTTTCCAAACCTACAAATAGTAAATAAACAGAAAGCTAATATGCATTTTCCATCTCTTCTTTATCCAATGGGTTTGATATGAACATTTTAGTCCGAAAAATGTCATTCTAATTTTGTTGAATTGAATTCATTTTAAATTCCATTAAATTTAATATAATTAATTCCATAGAATTGATTTTTTTTTTTTTTCAAACAAACACATAAAACATGACTTCAATTGAATTCCAACAATTTTTTGGAATTGATTTAAACCAAACATAGTGTTATATTTTTGTATATTGGAAAACGCAAAAACAATGGAGTTGAAAAAACCTGGCATCTGCAATGCTCAGTACCTAAGAACAACACGCACCTCCCAAGTTTGCAGGAGTTGCAGCAAATTTCAAACAGATGGCCCTAAGCTGCGAACACTGATGCTGCTCAGCTAATGCAAGCGTCGTCGCCACTGTCTCAGCACTCAGTTCCTCACACAACTTCGATTCACATAGCAATTTCAATCGATCTAAATTGTATAGGTCAGCAGCAGCCAATAGATGCTGCACCATATTGGTGGATGTGCACATAGACGTCGTGCCAGTAATTTCATGTACATCAGGAAGTTTGTCTGTGTATACGAATAGTAGCATTGCCTACAAAAAAAAAATGTTGAGGTTTGAATAAGAACAGTGTGGATATTTGAAGAGAAATTATCTATAATGACATGGGTAAATTATAAAAGTTCATCTATATGTATATAGTAAGCTGATGACAGATTTATTGTTGAAAGTTTGAAATGCATCAATGAGTGATTATTTGGAGTCAAAGAGGTATAAAATAAATGAGATTTTGATAAAGTACAAACCTCTATGCATAAACTCAAAGACAAAAAATTTTGAGGAGTTGGGACCAATTGGAACACCAACTATACAATAAGAATGTCTTGACCAATTGGGTTGGTATGAAACCACTTATTCTATGCCCCTAGCATATCTTTACTAATGAGAAGTATAGGAGAAGGAAAGAGCAATGGGGAAAAAACAGTTACTTGACAGCTATTTCTTCAGTTCACAGCATATTAACAGCCATTAGACTCCATTAAACAATCGAAGTCAGATTAAATATTTGAAATTTTATATCATATGATGCTTCCTTTTGTTATATAGCCTTATGTTGTCTTTAGAATAAGATTTTGGGACAAAAATATATTAAAATATAGAAGCCAACAAATACAGCCTGATCAATAGTCAAACAAGGATGAAACTTGTTACTAGGACAAGGACAAGAGAACTTGAGGTGCAATAGCACCAGGACCATTTGAACTACTGATAGCATTGACACACATTGTTCTTGACTCAGACATGCACAAGACCCAAGCCAGCAGGCGCAATGACATATCTGGATGGGTTTGTTATGCATGCAGGTAATGATATACTGAATAAACAACCACCTTTCACAGAATTATATCACGACACCAACAGTACTATATTAACATGACCGATAGTCAGGTAGCAAAGATGCCAAAAAATGATGATGAGTGCAAGTGTTGAAAATAAGAAGCTTACCTTGAAGATTGAGGGGTCAATATCCTTCACAACTACTTTATCTAGGTTAGGATCCCCAAAAAGTCCAAAAAACTGGGCCCTGAAAACTGGAGAGCGAGCAGCAAGTATCAATTTATGAGCTTTAAATGTTTCATCCCCAACCTGGAAAGCAATGTCACAACCAACTTCAGATTCCAAGAGTTCTTTGAGGCCCTGGCCCATGTCTGAGGGTGGAATGGTAATAAAACATTGTTTTGGTCCTACAAGACGAGTTCTGACAACTCCAACAGTACAGTTCATGAGTAGGCAATCATCCTTTATATAATCAGAATTTTCTAAGGTCGTCCTTCTAAAGAAACGCTTGTAACCCCTGGCAACAGATTGAGCACCAAAGTCATGTAAGAGGATGCAAAGACATAGACTTCTAGGCTAACAAATCACAACCCACGTCCCATCAACAACCCATGACAATATAGCCCAATTCCACCAAAAAGAAGACCTCAACTCATAAGTTTTAAAAGATGGAATTTGCATGACAACTAAAACACATATTGCAAAAGAAATTAGACACACACAATTACAATTTGTTTATCAAAATTACTAAATACATCATGTACCAACTTAGATTAGCATCATCTGGATATGAACGAGATATTATGTAATCCATATTGCATACACAAAAATGAGGAAATATGAATGCATATGAATAAATTTATAGTGAGCAAGTAAAAGCAGATCAATTCAACCAATTGTATAACCACATAAAGTTGCAACAAAAGGGCAACACAGCTTAAAGTATGTATATATGTGAAACAGAGAGTAACAAACAAACTAGAATGTTAGGATAGTGTAAGACAAAAAGTGAGAATTTAAAGGATAGTAGTTACAGAAGACTTCTTATGTAGCACCATCATTACCCATTTGTAAACTAGTGTTTTTTTTTTTTTTTCAAGCTTTCTATTTCCTTAAAGAGGTAATCCCAAATCCCAATTTCCTATCTCTGTCAATATAAAATGAAAATATTTTATTTATATAACAAACAAAATTAAAAATTGTTCATTCAATCATATAACTCATCAATACTCAGCTCCTGTTAATACCATTAGAACCAATATTAAATGCTCCACAATAATAAGATTGAAGAGTTCCAGTCCCACATTACACACACAAGACCATTTAAAAAAAAAAATTGTAATAAAAAGCAGCAACCACATAGGAATGCGATCACGCTTTCCAAGGTAAGCTGCCATATCAATGTCATTCAGATAACAGCATCCTTCCAGGAACCCATTCCTAAACCATAAATGAAACCATTAACCCCAATCCAATAATCAACCAAATGCATCAAATTCAATCCTAGGATAGTCCGGCTACAGCTTAGAATGCAATACACATAACGAGTAATTAGCGGAGAACATAACAATAGAATAAGATTAATCTTCCAATTTAGCAATGTTCCAAAATTCATGCTGCCAAAGCCACACCTTTAACCCAAAGACAAAATAAAATCACCAAAAACAACTAAATTCACAAGTGTTAACGTAAACACTAAAGTCCCATTTGAGAAAATAAAAAATTAACAAAAAGAAAAAAACTTTACCACATGCTCCCTCTATACTTCAAAGTGTACGGCCCACTCTCCAATGCACGATCAAAGTGGCTATGCACTTTGTGCTTCCCGTTTCCACTCTGATCAACCAACGTCAACTCAAACAAAGCCCTAACATCCGTTCCTTCGCTCGCCAGGGCAATAAAAACGGAAACATACATGGAGCTATCTTCAGGGTTTTTACCATCTGGGTAAAAGTAAATCGCCCAATCGTAACCACCAACCGTGAAAATATCACTCGATATGCATTTCCCAGCTCCCATCCCTTTCGCCAAAGAATATCCCTTTATGGTGAACTGGTGCGACCCGTTCACTGTCTCGTTTACTGATTTCGAACACGACTCTTTATCGAAATCCGCTTTGACGTCGACCATGATTTCATCGAACATCCGATCCTTCACAACAGAGCAAAACCCTACTTCCTTTATCAGCTTAAAGGACAAAAATTCGTCGCATATGAGGTATATTGATGGTAGAAGGAATTTAGAGAAAATTTCGTCGGATCAAAGGGCTATTATAAGCTTACGCAAACCCTAGAATCAAATTCACGGCGAGATTAAATGAATTAGAGCTCGAAAAGAAGGGAATAAAAGAATTGTAGAGAATTGGTGACCCAATTGAACGAATTGAGGAGGATGACCGCGAAGCCGTAGGAAGAGAGGTGATGAAAGAAACCAATAGTGGGGGTTTTAAAAGGAGAAACAGAGAACGAAAGAGTGAAAGGAAACGAGGGCTTTTTTCTGTTTTCCTTTTGCTGTTGAGAATGGCGTTTAATCATTGATTTTATATAAAACGATAAGTCAATTTTGTCGTTTGTAGTGTGGTGGGTTTGGCATCAGAGTTCAGAGTCCGAAGGAAACTTGTATACGGGACGGGGGAGGTTGGGTGTGGTAATTTGTTCTGTTGGCAGTGGAGTACTCTGCACAGTATAAACAAAAAAGCAATGCCAAAATAATTATAATCTGTTATAAAAAAAAAAGCAAATATTATATTTATTAGTAGTTCTTAAACAATATTATACTTTTATGTTAAATTTTTTTTTACTAGTAAATAAAAGATATTTAAAATTAGAATTATTGATACGATCTATTATTTTTAAAAAATCATATTTTTTAATTGTAATTATCTCGCCTCAATGAATTTTATTTTCTATTGAAGTAGTGATGTCAATTTTTTTGTAATTATAATGGATGGAATTTGAATAGGATTTATATTTGCAACCTATAATATATTTTTCCAATAAATAAAATTATATCCTATAATAATATATTGAAATAATAAATATAAAGGAAAAAAAAAATCCCTACAGAGAAATCTACCCACCTGATCCTACCCTCCAAACATAATAATTCAAAACTTAAAATTGAAAGATTTACCAAACACATCAATAAAATTTTCTTAAACAATTGTTCAAAATTAACAGTAAAATAACCTTATTTATTTTAATTTTTGGATCTTTATTAATTTAAAATGACAATATAGATACTCAATGCATTCATCAAATCAATACATATATTTCCCTCAAAAAAAAAAAAAAGGACATTTATCACAAATTTTAAGTTCTAACATAAGAATTTATAATTTTTAAAAGAAAAACACATTATCTGTATTCTGAAAATGGCATTTTAATGTTTATGTACTATTCTTAAAAAAGATTGCATGTTATGACAGAGTTGTTGTGACAGAGTTCCATCCTACCAGAGGTAACACTAGCATTTGCCACCTCTCCACTCTATATATAATCAGTAACTTCACCGGATCACCAACGTAACTACCGCCCGCCACCGACATCACTACCTCAACCAGACGTATCTTCTTCACTGTCACTCACTATCTTCAGCTCACCATTTCAGCTTTTCCCATTATGAAAAAATGAAACTAATACCCTTTACAATTTAACCACCAAGAATAATATCAATAATAATTTAATCTCATAAGTCAAACACCATAATCATAGATCCAAGATCTTTCCTTTATCTGCTAAATTCTCATTAACCGCCATGAAACCTCCCTCTAATGTTGATTTCTTCAAAACCCCACTGGTCCTCAAGGTCACAGCTTTTTTTCTACTCTCAATCACTTTCTTTTATCTGGGTAAGCACTGGTCCTCTAATGGCTATCAGCAACTCATTTTCTTTTCCACCCCACAGGAATCTGTTGCCATGTCACCTAACTTGGACAAGTTCTTTAACATCACAGCTCTTATTGCTCAAAACCAATCCGAATCCCAATCCCAACCTGATAACACCCTAACCCTAGCTCCTCCTCCTGCAATTGTTGAATCTTCGCCGTCTGATTCGAATCAGACGTTTGGGATTATTGACAGTAATGGGAGAATGAGTGATGATTTTGAGGTCGGTGAGTTTGATCCAGAGATTGTGGAGAGTTGGGGAAATGAGACTTTGGTTGAGAGTGGAGACAAGGATCTTAGGGTTGCGGTCAAAAGATTTGATCTTTGTCCAGATAGTAGGAGAGAGTATATTCCGTGTTTGGATAATGTGGAGGCGATTAGGATGTTGAATTCAACGGAGAAAGGGGAAAGGTTTGAGCGGCATTGTCCTGAGAAGGGAAAAGGGTTGAATTGCTTGGTTCCGCCCCCGAAAGCATACCGGCAGCCTATTCCTTGGCCAAGGAGTCGTGATGAGGTATTTTTGCTTTTTCTTGCGCACAGCTTTATTTTGTTCTGTAGAAATAGAAGGAAGGAAAAAAACGAAAAGGTTTTTGGCGGTTTTAGTTAACCCTTGGTAATTGTGTTAGGTTGGATTGAATGGACTTTATTCTTCTTTAAAAAAATAGTGAATTCCCTTCATGTTTTATGCAAAAATCATTGAGCTTCTGTAAATTTTTTTTATTAATCATGCTAGTTATTTGTTGAGTTTGGTGATTCGTATAAATATATCTGCTTGCAGAGAAAGCAAGATTTTCTATGTTGAAACAGAAGTTTTTGCTCGTATAAGCATTAAGCATATTATTGCTTTCTGTCGCTCCACTGTTATCATGATGCTGCAATTACCTGTGCTCAAATTTGGGTTGTTTATTGGATACTGATTAGAACTAGTCAGTCTTGGTGGGTTAATTGGAAATTTAATTTTCATGCTAGTAGTTGAGGACTGAGATATTGTGTATTTAGCTTGTTTTTATTGTTTTTCTTTGGAAATTGATGTGCTTCTTCATTACAGGTATGGTATAGCAATGTTCCTCACACACGTTTAGTTGAAGACAAAGGAGGTCAAAACTGGATTTCCAAAGTTAAAGACAAGTTTAGGTTTCCTGGTGGTGGAACGCAGTTCATACATGGTGCAGATCAGTACTTAGATCAGATCGCCAAGGTTATAAAAGTTGTTTAATTTTTTTTTTTTTTTATTAGGTATATAATGGGGAGTGTGCATTTTGTGTAATGGATGTTTAATATCTCATTATATGCATGTGTAGATGGTTCCTGATATTGCATTTGGTAGTAATACACGAGTGGTTTTGGACATTGGATGTGGTGTGGCCAGTTTTGGTGCCTATTTGATGTCAAGGAATGTATTAACTATGTCAATAGCTCCCAAGGATGTTCACGAGAACCAAATTCAGTTTGCTCTTGAGCGTGGTGTACCTGCAATGGTGGCAGCATTTGCTACTCACCGTTTGTTATATCCAAGTCAAGCCTTTGAAATAATACACTGTTCAAGATGTAGAATCAATTGGACTCGAGATGGTATGTACATTCATTTTGGCATCTAGTCTCTGTGCTTATGAACTGTCGTTGTTGTATATGCCTTGTGCTTCTGGGATTGAGTCTTTCCAGTTACCTTGCCTTTTCATTTCTCTCTCATCCATCTAATTGAAAAAAGTATGAATTCTATGGGGTTAGAATATTCATGGCTAATATGTGTGGTGTGTGCTTGCATGAAAATGTGCAACTTAAGTCACTAATTGTCTTCATCCTTTCACGGATATTTCTGATTTTCTTTTTCTTCTGAAACATTCTGATGAAGATGGAATCTTGCTCCTTGAGGTCAATAGGATGCTTCGGGCTGGAGGATACTTTGCTTGGGCAGCACAGCCAGTTTATAAGCATGAGCAAATTCTAGAGGAACAGTGGGAAGGTATTAATTCAATCCCCAATAAGGAATGCAAAATTTTGACATCTTAACGGACTGCTTAAACTGCCAACCATCCAAGAAAAACAGAAGAAAGAAAGGAACAAAATTTTTCTTTAATTTCATCTCCAGTTTGTTCCCGCTTCCTTACTTGGATCTAACTTATAGCTTCATCACATGCCCATTGCTGCTTTTCCTTTTAAAAGATCATGCATCCACCCAAAAAACTAGCTAATCAACCTGGGATGTCTGTGATACTGGCCAAAACAATTTGCCTGCATAATTTTTGGTGATTACATTATCTTGATTACTTCTGCATTTGTACTTTTTCAGAGATGCTTAACCTTACCACTCGTCTTTGCTGGACACTTGTTAAGAAGGAGGGATATATTGCAATATGGCAGAAACCTCTTAACAACAGCTGCTACCTAAACCGTGAACCAGGGACAAATCCTCCATTGTGTGATCCAGATGATGACCCTGATAATGTTTGGTATATCAATTATCCTGTTTTTGAGTTTCTTTTTTTTTTAGTTTATTGCATCTGTAGTATCTAGGTGCAAATGTTTGTCCCCCTTATCCTTGCTGAACAAACATTTGATATGGAGGCTTCTTGCAAAGGCATAAAAGTAGGTATAAACCAGAGTTTTATGTAGGTACAGTTGACAATTGAGTAAAAGGAAAATATGGAAATGAAAAATTAAGTGCAGAAATGCATACATTTAAGGAACCATGACTTGTATTTCCCCCTAGAAATTCCATTATTTTTTCACAACATGAATTAAAAGAAATGCTGATTGAGAGTAAGGTGAATTGCATCACACATATACTGGATCTAATTTTTATCCAAGTGTGGTTAACTGGCACGCCACAAATTCATCCGACACCTTTGGTTTTCTATAGTACAGCATGCTTGCTGGATTTCTGCATGAATGCTATATATATGGTGCTGTAAAAGACACTATTATTTTCCTCCACCTAATACTGAGAAACTTCTCTAATCCATATACTCTAGGATGTCAGTTGTTCCCTATCTTAGTAAGGTCCCATAAGGGATGCCTCATTTCTTCTGCACTCCGACCAAGAAATTCAGCCTGCAGTAGTTGAATTTCTTGTTCTAATTGTTACCTGCAGTGTTGATCCTCTCTACCATGATCTTGCATCTTGCAATTCGCTATTCATATACTTAATTTACTTGAATGCTACATCTATGATGCTGTGAAGGACACTGTTATTTTCGCCTACCTAAACCTGAGAAGCTTCTCTATTAGACATCTTCTCCAGGACATCAGTTGTTGCCCTATCTTATTGAGATTCCTTGAATAATGCCCTCATTTATTTTTCTGCATTCTGACCAAGAAATTCAGCCTGCAGTTTTTGAGTTTTTAATTTGCTCTCTACCATGACTTTGCATCTTGCAATTGGCTATTCATACATTTAATTTGCTTGTCATGGATCATTGCTGTGTGTTTATTATTTTTTTAAAAAAATTTCCTTTTCGTGGAGCGTGTCTGCAAAAAAATAAATAAATAAATAAAAACTAGTGCTCTGTGGCTAACTGGGTAAAGGTAACTGCCCTCGCTAGGTTCTGTGACAAAATTATTAAAATCCTTTTATGCATCTGAAGTTTTCTCGGTCAATTCCTCTTTTCTGCTAGGAATGTTGATCTAAAGGCATGCATTAATCGACTTCCAGAAAATGGATATGGAGCAAATGTTACAAAATGGCCTGCCCGTTTGTATACTGCACCTGATAGGCTCCAAAGCATACAAATGGATGCTTACATATCCAGAAAGGAGCTATTCAAGGCAGAATCAAAGTATTGGTCAGAAACAATAGCTGGATATGCACGTGCTTGGCACTGGAAGAAGTTTAAATTAAGAAATGTATTGGACATGAGAGCTGGCTTTGGAGGGTACGTTCATCTTGTCTTGAAATTTTCATTTCCAATATTTTCTTGAACTTTATGTAACCTGATGGTTTATTTACTGATTGTGGCAGATTTGCAGCTGCGTTAATTGATCAAGCATTTGATTGCTGGGTTCTAAATGTCGTACCTGTCAGTGGTCCTAACACCTTGCCTGTGATATATGATCGTGGACTTCTAGGAGTTATGCATGATTGGTACTATATGCCTGCCCAGATCTGTCCTGGGATATCATAATGATGATAATCATGAATACCTTCTTTTTTATATATATACTCTTGTTGATCACTAGTAATAGATGCATGTGTTGTTGCATTGCATTGGTTTACTGAGTGTATATTTTAAATGCTTTTACATCAGGTGTGAGCCCTTCGATACATATCCTAGAACCTATGACTTGGTGCATGCAGCTGGCCTTTTTTCTGTTGAAAAGAAAAGGTATGCCTCAGTTTTTGCTCAATTTGTGTTTGGTAGAAAATCTTGTATTTACTACTCTAAGGTCAAGATGACAATTTTCATATGTACCCTTTTCCCTTTGTACAGATGTAATATCTCTAGCATCATGCTTGAAATGGATCGCATACTTAGACCTGGTGGTCGGGCATACATTCGCGATTCCCTCGATGTAATGGATGAAGTTCAAGCGACAGCAAAGGCCATGGGTTGGGCTTGTCAATTGCATGATACATCCGAGGGTCCACATGCAAGTTACAGGATCTTGAGGTGCGACAAAAGACTCTTGCGTCCTTGAACAAATGGGAGTTAAAAAATTGGCTTATGTTTTACTCAAGTTAACTGCAAAGATCAGATCAACCAGACAATTGGATGGCGATATTTAGTAGCATTCATTTCCAGATGGAAGAATTGTTTACATTCTCTAGTCTTTATATCATTGGATTAAAGTTCTTCACTGTTCCATCTTTTCTATTGGGGACTTGCTGTGTGGTGGATGTGGATGCTGATATGAAGAATATGGGCAGCTGAGACGGAGTATGAAAGGGGATCTTCTGTACTTGAGCTGTATAAATTGTAAAACACAGATTTGCTTAAGCATTTGTTATGTTTATTCTTTACTAAACAGGGTAACGCCATAATTTCAATGTACACATTTGCTTTGCTTATTTTAGTCTTGTTTTTTCATTTTTTTCATTTTCCTTTCAAGATAAATTGTAGAAAATAACTGTAAGGGAAAAAAAGATTCGACAAGTTCCAATTTTCTAGTTGGAACATTGGATATAACCTTTCTTGGTCAAATGAAAACTTGATCTATCAACATGAAACTTCTTTGCGTGGATTGTTCTTACCGAAGGATAAGTCCCTGTATGTATCATTATCAGAATGAAGAATTTTAAAAATCAATAATCTCTTAATGCAGGCAAATGCCAAACGGTATTCCAAAGAAATGCATTGCCCTTTCAGGTTCTGAGTGCCTCAAAAAATTTTATGTTCACAGACAACTAGAATTCCATTTTATCCTCCCAGTTAGACATAAACTTTCATGATAATGATTTGTTCCCTTCTCATCCTAAATTCTAGAAGCAGTCATTCATTACAGAGTATTTCTGCTACAGTAACCGCAGACAATATGCTTCAGCCACAAGCCAGAGCATCTGTAAAATATGCCGAAGGCTCAAACAATAGTATGGCATTCCTTTCTGGAAAATAACCCAAAAGGAGAAAAAATGAAGCCTTCTAAGTTCTATCCATCAGATTTTGGTCTCCAAATATGTTGAGGGTTTTGCCTGGTTGAATTTTTTGGATTACTTTCCTGTCTTTGCTTGCTCAAACTGTCAGAATGAGTTTCCTGTCTTTGCTTGGTGAAGTGGATGGGATGTTTTTCCAGTCTTTTCTCGGTGAAATAATTGGGATGTTTTTCAAGTCTTGTATCATCAGCATGACCTTGTCTTCGCTTGGTGAAATGTTTTGGATATGTTTCCAGCCTCGTGGTCTGAACTGGATGCTGATCTTGTGAATTTGAATTGTTGGCATGATTTTCCAGTCTTTGCTTGGTGAAATGGTTAGGATGTTTAATTTGATGATGCACGTGTGATGGTGATGCCACAGCCCTGCTGATTTGTAGATGAGTATTTTGATAGTGCATAGGAGTATAACTTGGGTTCCGCACAGGGTTCCCTGCAATGAACTTTAATATATGTGGCCTGACTAACGTGCTAAGAAGAGAACCCTGATTGCCATTGGCCAAAACAAGCCTCTGGTAGGTCATCTGAAATGCTTCAGATATCCTTTTCAGGTTGCGAGCACTGACAGCCCTTGCAGTATTTTCCGGCTGCTCAAAAGGATCTTCAATCTACAAGATATCATTAGAAGCAGAAACGAAATCAGCAGTAGAAATGGTTGCAGATTTAGGAAGTTTGGGAAGGAGGAAGAGCATGAGAGAAAACGAGAGAGAGAATTACAAATATTGCATATGTTCTGGGTAACCATCTCATATTGCTTTTTATATCTAGCCACTGTCCCGTGAATGTGCAAATCCCCAGCTCTGCAGCCTTTGAACTAATGTCACAGAACTGCAAAATATACAAAGGAAGCATATTACTTAAATTCACATGGAATAGGACAGAGCACCTGCAATTTTCAGAACTAATGGATTTTTCCATTTTAATAGTTCCGATAGTTATTAGCATCTATGAAATCCGTTCCTATCTATCGGAAAGCAATTGATATTGTTAAAAGATGCAGTATATCATCACATCATTGTCATTTCAAAGCATATTAAGAAACTTTGGCCCACAAGAAAAAAGAAAAAATAGCACAGTAAGAAACACATAATCTGGACATAACCAGGCATGCATATATACAACTCAAAACATGCCTCAGATTTGATCCAAATGCTACAATGTATTTATACTAGGCGCATATAAAGAAAATTGAAAGGTGGTGAGAATTTATTACCTTCGCAAGGAAAGAAATGAAAAGCTCAGAAAGGGAACTTCGATTGGCTGCCCTGTATTTGTCTGACATATACCTAGATATGTTAGCATTACATATTTCTTTAATGCGTTTCTCCGCAGCAGTCCTCACACCTGCACGAAACATATCAGATTAGAGGCCATAACAGTTGTCGTTGCTTTACAAATGCTGCTTTAGCACAGACATAAATAAAGTAGATCACAACATTGTTTCTTGCATAGGAACTGTAAAAGCAAAATCCCATTATGCAATAACTTCAAAATGAGATAAACTCAACCTAAACGAAGGGAAGCAGGGGTGGGAGGGGCATTATCTTTAAACGATTTAATGTTGATATCTATTTAATTTGCGGCAAATGGAGTCATTAACAATCACAAATGCTCAATTAAGGTCAGTTCATGAGTTCATTCAGATTAAATATGAAGAGTACCTGTAAGATCATCAACAACATTTCTTGGATAAATTTCTCTAAGGGGAGGTAAAATAGCAGGCACACATGTCTGCAAACAAAAGTGTACTTAGAAAAACAAAACAATATCAATTCATGTCGATTAATAGTATCTGCAAGATCATCAGATGAAAGTTCTAACTACTATTCAGACCTCACATGAAGAAAAGAAAAGATGTTGAAAATAGGAAACACAAAGGAAGAATTTATTTTCTCCTCTGCACATGTATGGGGGAACAAAAGAAAACTTCAGATTATTTGCAAAATGCTTGGAATGATTTAAAAGGAATATGAAATATGATCAACAAAACTGAATAATATGATTCAAGTCTTAGTTCATAGAAGTAGCCAAATGTTAGAGAGAGGGAGAGAGATTAATAGCCAAAAACTGAATAATATGATTCAAGTCTTAGTTCATAGAAGTAGCCAAATGTTAGAGAGAGGGAGAGAGATTAATAGCCAACCAAAGTGATACAGAAAGCTCACTTCTAATTCCAACAATATTTCAAATATTAGCGTCTGTAAAGATAAATAATCACCTGAAAATGGAATACAACAAGTAAACTGAGAGAGTATGAGTTCAATGACCCAGCCTTTGGATTATTGATATTATGAGATTTGGCCCATTCCTTGACCTACAAAAGCAAGAAATTACATGAAAAACGTATAACTTCCCTAGGATAGCATATGTTTGGCTACGAGAATTTACCAGTAAGACCATATCACGAAAGCGACCATCTATCTGATTGATCCAGAACAAGAAATTGGACTTCATTTGTCCCTGTAAATTGTCAATTGAAATATCACAAGAAATGCTCTGGCGGCCACTCTCAAATTTTAAGATAGGAACTCTAGCATTTGGGACAAACTGTAATCTGCGCCATCCACCTGCAGTCCAAAGCCATAGTCAGATATTAAACCGTAAAAGGCATCAACTTACTGTAAGGTTCTGTGGTCATCAACCCTAACAATGATGTCTGTTTGGTTAAAGAAAGAGTAGAAAAGAGAAAGACACACACACACACACACGCACACAGAGAATTTTGAGAAGAGAAGAGGAATAATATTCATTCATTCATTGTCATTTTGCTTCAAGACATTTCACTTAGATCCTCATTACAAATAAATCCACCTAAGCTGCCAACTCAGCTATACATAATAGCAAATCAGATCAAAGTCATTTATAAGGGACAAAATTTCCATTTAAAATCAATTCAATCAAATTGTATTATCATTTGATCCCTCTTATTCCCTCTTATTCTACATAAGTCCTAACACTTACTCTCACAGCCTTCCTTCCCATAATGAAGGGATTCATTACATAATTAACCACTATTTAAGTATTAAGCCTACAGTCAATCAGCATTAGAAAAAAATAAATTCACTTTGTTTTGGAGCACAAATTCAATAATGGGCCGAGACAATATATAAGTTCCCAGGTTCCACTAAGAACTTGATCAGATGATTCACACCAATATAAATGAGACACCTATACCAAGCTTCACAAGTAATCTCTGACCATTATCTTCAATTTGTGAAATTACTGTGATACAAAAGTAGTAAATTGAGAAGTGAAGAAAGTGCAATAAAGGATGGAAATATTTTAGTCAAATTGTAGTAAAGGAATAACAGGAAAAAAAAATACTAATCTTATGCAGGGGACAACATGGAATTCAATAACCTTTCTGCCTCAAAGCTCTTAGTAATTCTCCAAGTAAGTTCTGTTTATGCTTCTTTCCAGCAGATGAAATATATGAACCATTTGATAGCACAACAGAGATATCCAAGTCTCCCCATCGAGTGAAGAGATTGGAAACAAATGAACCAAATGGCTCCACTGTTGCACCTGTTTGCACCAATTAACTCGTACTTCAATACAGTTAATTACAGAATCTTTTACATATGATAACAATCATAGTGTCAAACTGAAAAATAGATAAGAAAAAAGTAAGGTGGATAGATAAAATAACTAAATGGAATGCATCATTTTCAAATATTTGTATGAGTTGCATGTTTTCAATGCAACGGGCAAGGTAGAAGAAGATTAAGAGGAAAACAGCATACTACACAAGGTTTCTTAACCAATGCCAAGTTTTATTTCCCTTCAAACCTATAAAGCTTAATTCAAGTTCCAACCTTTGCCAGAAGTTTTTCTTCACTAAAAATACTCAAGTTCAAAATAACAGTTGAATGCTTCTTAGCAAATTTATATTGTCTACAGATGAGAAAGTGTGAAGCAGCTACAACCAATCCAAATACAACCTCAAGAACTAGAAGAGAGTTTAAGCCATCAAGAAATGTCAAACTATCATATTTATATGCAAGTCAAACTACAACATGGATGCAAAGGGATCCTGACTTTACATAACTTTGCATCTTAAGATTGAATAAATTATGAAAGCACAATAAGCAGTTGCTAAATTTAAAGAACTTTAAAAGAGAAGACACTTCAGAATTCATGACACTGCAAATGTCAATTATTGTTTTCAGAAGAAGAAAGTCTTCTTCTATGGTTATCTGTAAAATAAGTTGAAAGGAAAATTTTACAGAATGCCGACATCAAATGTTTCCTTCCTGTCATATATTCAAACACCACCACATTGTACCTCTAAGAGACTCAACAGATGAAACAACATCTTTTAACTCTTCTATAATTGTAGATCGCACTGCCCAGTCCTCTCGTAAGGGTTTAATAACCTCAAGTATCTCCTCAAGAGTAGACTCCAGCATTCTGTCTGCATTCATTTATTGTTCACTGTTTGATAAAGCTGAAGATACACAAACACTTCAAAACTCAGACGGAAAACCAAACTATGGCATAAAGCAGAGACCAACATAACAGCAAGAGGAAGAAGTTAAGTCCAATCTAGAAATGAGAATTTCTTTACGATTGAAATGAATGGAATGAGAAAAGCATCTTGGAATATTTGAAGCCTAAAAGATCCTCGAAGAAACTATCATAACCTGATACTTAAAGAATTTTCACACAATAAAATATTGTATAAACTTGACTTAAATTTGTGGATGCTTCTAGATAAGTTGAGAATCTAGTGTTATTATATAAAGGATATAAAATAAATTAGAAAATATTAACACATTCTCAATCCAAAACCGAATAATATTTCTAAAGTAAGAGAGTTCAACATAAAGGGTAATACAAGATGTGACATCTCTTAATTTATTGAAGTTTGAATGCTTGCAAAACATCAAAAAGTATCTAAAGCTGGTGTCCACAAGTCAAAATATTTTATCCTCTAGCTCACAAAAAGAATAAAGCAACACCTATATCCATGAACTGTCCACTAAATAAAAAATGTTAAGTATGCAGTCACCTGTCTTTCTAAGTAGATAAAGCTATTCAAAGGCGAATATTGTTTTTTCCCTCCAACAGAATAGCTTTGTTAAGTCCATTATGATGTAACAGACCCAAAGTGTGAACAAAGGCGACCTTGTAGGTTCCTTTGAGCCATCATCATAATAATGATAACAATAAAAACAATGTAGAGTGGACCAACTGAAACAACAGAAAAAAGCCTAAGAATACAAGTTCAAACTAATCTCGATACAAGGAAAAAAAGAGCCAAACAAGCGTCTAAATCAACTTCCAATGATCAGAACACCTATCTACACAGGGGAGGAATATCATACACATTTTTGTTTTTAATATGAGAGTTTTTTTCGGAATGCCAGAGGCACATGTTGTTTCTTTGATCCATTTAGTTTTTGTTGGAGAGTTCTCAGTATGCATGAACATTATCTCTCTTTCGCATGCTGAATAGGTGTCAAGCAAACTCAATCCACGAGCAGAGGAACAGAACTGGGTAAATTACCACCTCTCCTAGCATGTCACTTATGTTTAATCATTCTCTGTTCACCTTGCTTATTCAAAATCCTAATTCATTCTGATTTGATTATTCAAGGTTAATATATTGAAATAAATACCAAAGCCATTAGTTGATTACCATCCTTCTTTATTTTGATAATTCAAAAGTTCATAAGGCATTCTGCTAGAAGATATAGATATCTATACAAAGGAAATATATTTATTTTGTTTTAAAATCTAGCAACCTGAATCAAAGAAAACCTAAACAAAATAAACCTCTTGGTAAAGGCACCATATCAAGAACCTATCAGCAAACATCAAGAAAAGAACACACGACATCCAATAACTATTTAACCAAATTATAACTTTGATCGAAACAAGAAAATTACAGAAAACCCATATCCAAATTGCAATCAATACAAAACCAAAAAGCATCACAAAAATACTACAAGAAAAACTTAAATTTTAAAACAAGAAAACAAATTAAAGAATTACCATGAGCATAGAAGTAGAAATCAACGCCAGCAAGCAGAAACCTTCTTTAGTAATTAACCCTCCCTATTGGCAGAGTCAACCGGGGAGCCCTATAACCAAATTAGACAAAACAAAAGAAACCCAATTCTTACATTGCTTTTCTTTTTCCGTGTTCTTTATGAAGTTCCAATAAAGAATCCTACGAACATACTATTATAAATAAGGAAATACGATAAGGCAAACAAATACGTACTGATACTTCGGGGGTAAGAGCAAGGACAAGTATAGCTTAGCGAGAAGGGTTTTATGCACCTGTCTTTTTCAAAGAGACCTTTTGACGAAGAGTCCAATTATCAATTGATTTGGAGAGACGCTGGAGATAAAGAAGCACAGTGCACAGAGTCAAAAAGAGAGTCAGTCTTGGAAATTTCCTTCGATCAACAATCACTCTTCGTTTCTCTTCTCACGGATGGTAGAATTGGAACAGAATCTGTGACTGGCGAATGGGAAATTGTCGGCACGCCATTCCATAAATGCAAATTTTATGTCCTTTTTTTAAATATGTATAGGATATTTTCAGAGAGGGATTTTAAATTGAATTAATCAATGTTAATAAGAACATAAATACTATCTTGGAAATTTTTAATTATGATTTTTTTTTACATAAAAAGATTAAATAAGTTGAAATATTTAAAGTTATTAAATAAGGAAACACCTCTATTTTTTTTTACTTAATACTCTATCACATTAATGAAAATATCCCTATTTTATAGAAAGAAATTTATTTAAAGTACTAAAATTAAAAAGGACAAATGAATAAATAAAGATCTACTAAGTTCATATTAGTATTTTTTTTATAATTTTGTCATTAAATTTTATTTTTATATAATTAATTGATATAACAAATAATTAATTTATACCCAACCATTAAATTATATGAGTTTTGGTAAGAATTATGGAAATCTAAAATATGTTTATTTAGCTCTTCACACTAACTTACGGTTGATAACGATTAGCGGAGAAATATCGATGTTTAGTGAAATTTGAACTGCAGTTATTATTGAAATATAAAATGACTCTTAAAAGTGCGCACACATATATATAATATAATATACATTAAATCTTCTCCATCTAATTTTTATAACTATCAAAATTAAAACTTGGTGTGATAAAATTAAAGAAAAAACCTCCTTTTTTATTTTTTTTGTCATCAAGTCTTTCTATTATGGGCCTCTACAAGTACCAGTGTTCTTAAATAATCTCCCATACAAATTAGCTTTCTTTATTGGGCTACAAACCCAATGGGCCTCATAGGTGACCATTAGATTATGTTAGTAACTAGTAATACTCCCTCACAGGGCCCATTTACGTTTTCATTTCCTGATTTTGAACTTTCAGATAATTCCGTTATAAAGAGCAGTTATCAGATATCATATCCTTCTCGTCCTCTGACCTTTTTCCATTTCACCGCAAATATTAGAAAGAAAGAAAACAAATCTGAAATGAATAAAGAGAAGAAGCTACTGAAAATGATATATCTTACGTTTTCTTTTTCTTTTTCATGGACATACATCATTTTTTTTTTTTTTTAAGAATCATATTCTCTATGATTTCTTATATAAATCTTGTCATCTGAATAATTTTATAGCATAATGAAACATATATGATCTTTTATATTTTATACGATGGGTAGCTTAAAATTTAAAGTGGAAATTCAATTTATCATAGCATTATTTTCAGAATATATTTAACATCATGCGCACCGATCAGAATATATATATATCACTGAGTATATTTTATGATTCTCCTGATCGAAAGCTACTCAATAAGGACAGGATTTATTTTATAATTCCTGCCATTGTTGTTAAGGATAGGAATTTCAAGAATCAGAACAGAAACTATTCATGTTTTCTGAATTGGGAATGAGACATGGTTCTTGTTCCAAGCCCCATGGATGTATAAATTGACAATACTAATGTCTGTGACTTTTGCATAATCTATGAGATGAGGAATTTGGTATAGATAAGGACTATATAGAGAGGATTAAAGGGACTAAAGAAATAGAAAAGCTGAGAATAACAAATGAAAATGTAGAAAATAACAAATGAAAAATTAGGTTATATATATGTTTATGATGATGTCTATAGAATGTCTTTCTAATTAGAAGCAGCATAAAGTGGAGGAAATGCCATATTCCTTTATTCTTCACCATTCTATGTTGTGCTTCTCTAATTTGTAGATGACTTGTCATTTTGGTGGGTGTTCCTATGCCTTGCAATATAAAAATTTGGTAAAAGTCATAGTACAAATGATTTTTTTTTTTTTTTTTTTTTTTTTTTTTTTTCTAATAGAAAGCAGCATACACAAGTGGAGGAATGTCCATAGGTTCCTTTATTCTTGACTACCAATTTATTGTTGTGCTTCTCTAATTTGATAGATGACTTTTGTCATTTAGGTTGGGTTGTTAATTCTATTGGCCTTGCAATTAAAAATTTTGGTAAAATTTGAGTCTGGAGTACAAATGATTTTTTTTTTTTTTTTTATAATTTTTTTTTTTTTTTAATTATTTTTTTTTTTTTTTTTGAAATGGGTTTGGTAAAAAAGTGAAAGTACAACACAAAAAAAAAAAAAAAAAAAAAAAAAAAAAGGAAAAAACCGCACAAATTTATTGCCTAATAAACCTTGTTTTTGAAGCACGATCAAATGGATAAATTTTGAAATATGACCTCGAAAACATAAAAAAGAAAAAAAAAAAAAAAAAAAAAAAAAAAAAAGGAAAAACCCAACAAATTTATTGCCTAAATAACCCTTGTTTAAGCAGATCAATGGATAAATTTTGAAATTATGACCTCAAAACATAAAAAAGAAGCACTAAATCATTAGACAGTCAATGGTGTGGCTCTACTCTATATATGTGTTAGTCTACTTGTACTATTTTTTTATTAATTGAAATAATTGCTATTTTGAATATATCCTATGAGAATAGGGTGATATGAGATCGAATGAGAACGATATATGTAATTAGAAATAAAAAAAATAAAATGAACTCAATTGAATATAAAACTGTTTTAGGGGAAGAAAGATGAAGAAGGAAGAGTAATCAAAGGTGGTGGCTTAAATAGAATGAAAATGATGTGATGGATCTGAAGCTCAAATCAATTAATTATTAATCTCTTCTTCTTTTTCTTATAAAATCGTAATTATTATTACTTCAAGGACTGCTCTCTTTCTTTCTTCAACTTCAGGCAAGTTGGTGAAATGAAACCAAAGGATTCATCTCAGATAGATGCTTCCTCCACTAAGCTATCACAACATTGGGTACGTTTGCTTTTCAATATTAAAATATAGCTTAAATTGAAAATGTTGCACAAATAGCATATTTTCAAAAAAGAATTACTACTATATGTATATCCAAATATTCAAAGTTTGACCGAATTATTTTGATTTTACCAAGGGCACATCGTGAAATATTAGTTGTTTCGGTATTTATTAGCTATTATATTAATTGTTAGCTATTAATTATTGGGTTTGTTCGACAAAATTAACTGTTTTGATAGCTGTTAACTATTTACTGTTTGAGTAGCTTTTCATAAAACGCTAAAAAGCTAAATGTTCTATGAGTTAACTTTTTATAAACGCTACATTAACCTCTAAAAGCTAATTCAAACGTTATGTTACAGAACACTATAAAAAATATCATTCAACGTTTTGACTAAAAGCTATTTAAAAAGTTATTGATAAATACATCATTAACTTTCAGTTGGTAGTTATTTATAGAGCGCTTTAAATTAGAAATGTTCGTAAAAATATATATTTAACTTAAAATGACAAAAACGACATTAATTATTTAAT
Organism: Jatropha curcas; assembly: GCF_014843425.1. Next base: position 2,324,570 of record NW_023591078.1, on the reverse strand, counting down.
TACCTGAATTAAGAGAAAAAATAATGGGCAAACAAATTTAACTAAAAGTTAATTGTTAAACATTAGACCGTTTAACGTTTGATAAAAAGTTTTCTTTAATCTCTAAAAGTTATATTACCGAATGATACAATTAACAGAGATGGAATTTTGACTTGATCAAAATATTAAAAGCTAGCTTAAAAGCTATTTTCGAACATAGACTGAATGTTAAGTATTTATCGATTTTACTATGATAGTATTAGTTAAAGTATAAGTTGAAACATAATGACATGAAAATTCAGACAGATAAATTATTTGTCAAAATGATTATTTTAAATAAAAATTTGGAGAATATCAATTTGGGAAAAGCTTGAGTTAAAATTTTAGGCAACATTAGAGAATAGTCTGATTCCTTCAAAACTGGCCGAATAAGGTGAATTTTCTCATATCAAGAATTTGCTATTGCACCCAATATAAGCAGTTTGGAGCCCACTTTGTCAACTTCTCAAGACGTAGGTCAAGTGTGTACTCCCAATCAGCCAAATAAGGCAAATGGCCGACCGGTGTTAGGTCTACCCTACAAAACAGTGTCATCCCATGTGCCTAACTAACCAATTCAACCAAAAAGATGATAATAGAATAAAAACTTCTCCGTAAAAGGGAAAATTACAATATAGTTTATATATTTTGAAAAATACAATTAATTCGTTCTAATATTTTTGAAAATAAACTTTTTTTTTTTGCTTTTGTTATATTAACTGGTCTTTCCGTCTAACTTTTATATCTTTTTTGTTAACTGCTTATAAAATGATGAAAAAATCTCTTTTATTTATTCTCCCTATTGGTATATTTTTAAAAAACACAAGGATCGATTAATTGTATTTCTTAAATCATTGAGACTGTATTATAATTTTTTTAATATTAAAGTTTTAATATCTCTTCTTTGACTTTTGTTTTTCTTATTTTCAATAGAAAAGATATAAATATTAGATAGAAAGACCTAATAGTATAACATAAATAAAATATAAGAAAAATTTGATATGTTTTAAAAAATACGAGAATAAACTAATTTATTTCACAAATTATAAGGACTATATTGTAATTTTCTTCCCTAAAAAAGCCAAAGATTGCAACATATCATGTGTATGAATTTCCCATTTTGGACAAATATAATTTACTGGGGTTACAAATGAATTAAATTAAATCATGTAACGAGTACAAATTGGAATTATTTTTATGACTATTTTTTTATTTAACGGTAATTTAATATTTTATAATAATATTTAACAAATAAAACCAAATTTAAAATTTAAGCATACTTATAAACTACTTGTTCACCAGTTTGTTTATTTAATTAATTTCAAAATTTTTACGTTTAAATATGTTTTTTTTTTTTTTTTACTTTTGCTCTAGTATGTGTAGAAATATTTGTCAAATAACTACCTAAGTTGCTAAATATTAAAATTTATATTGAAAAATCACAATTTTCACAGAAATTAAAAAAATAAGCAAGATTTTGACTTTGTTCTTTTTCTCTTTAAATATTCAACAAATGAAAAAAATTACCTTGAAAATGCATTTTGGTAAAAAAAAAAAAAAATGATACTGCTGGTTGAAAAATTGAAACTGACTTATACCAAAAGGTAAAATAGGATTTAGACATGCCATCAACATCAAAATCTAACCAAATCTAGTACAGCACAGATGATGATGCCAATTCTCAGACCAAAAGCCACGTGTCTATTTTTGATTGATTTAGGTGGTGAGACCCCACCACAAGAATAGGAATCAGAAATAATTATAGAGATCGAAGAAACTCCCATTATCTGCCCTTCGAAAAGGCGACTCTCTTGCACTTATCCACCACATCGCCACTATCTCCAAGTTGACTCCCTCCATTTTATTTCTCTACTAATAAAAATAATTTAAAAAGAGGATTCGGTTTAACACAATGGATCAAATCGATTTGATTCGGTCTGAGTAAATAAATTTTTCTGTGATAATAGAAATGAATCGCTAGATTTAGTTTGTGGTGATCATACTAGAATATTGCCAGCAGGCTCTTTTTTTAAACGATTAAATTCTCTCTCTTTATCTTACTCCTATATCTAAGGTTGGCCATGGTTTGGTTTAAGATCAAAATCGGAATTGGCTAAAAACCAATTAATTTTAGACCGAATGAGAACAAAAATCAGCGATTTCATAAAATCAAAATTGACAGTCCATGGAATCGGCCTGCCCTGTCCGCATCAGTATCGTGAAGATAAGCCTTTTATCTCCTTCCAGGGGCTGCGTAGCATATGGAAGATTTTTCAGTGTAAAAATCTCAATAGATGTGTTTTACGCTACTCAAAATCACAACTAATTAATTCAAGTTTTTGCAGTTAAATGAAATTTTTTATGGCTTAAACCTTTTCCAGCTTTGTTTTTTTCTTCTATGGTATGTGTAATAGTAATACACTTTATGCATTATTACTATCAAAATGTACCAATCTTTTTTAGAAGTTATAATTATATCTAAATTTTTGAAACAGAAATTTTACCATAATTTCAAATATCAATTACATTATTATTAGAGTTTAATTGCAATTACATCTATTGATAAATTTAATTATAGAATAAATCAGTGCGTATTTTTTTTAATAAATGCTCAAATTCACTCATTAACTTTTTATTACATATTCAAATTGATACAAAATTTATCAATATAGGACGTACATATCAGATCTATGTTCAATTTACTCCCATCCTTTTACAATGCTGTTAATGTTGGTTTTAGTGATTACAATTCAGAGACATAGCACCACAGCATTCCACAAAAAACCATTCACAACTTAAGAGTGCACTATTGCATTGAATGAGGAATAGAAAGTCCTCTTCATCTACACACTTTAGAACCATATTCCTCATTTAAATTCTATATTTCATAATTAACGCTGCAAAATTTTTTTGCAGGGCTTTACATATTCACCAACCTCTAAAAGCAAAATCCAAAAAAAAAATTTCCTTGCCTTTTCTTTTTTTTTTTTTTTTTTTTTTTTTTTTTTTTTTTTAAAAATTTTTGTCCCCTTTTCATAAGGGGACGACAAAAATGCAATTGAAGCTAAATAAAAAAAAGATAAACGCCAGGACATATAATATTTTGTAAAACCTTAATTATCACTATTTACTGTTGTTCCTCTTTAAATCAACCACACGACGCTGTATTTGTCCGTGCCTGTGTCTAGCCAAGGCCAACTTAGTCAGCAGATTGAAGCATCCGAGCAGGGCCTCGTCGGAGTTTTTTTTTTTTTTTTTTTTTTTAAATTTTGTCCCCCTTTTCATAAGGACGACAAAATGCAATTGAAGCTAAATAAAAAGATAACGCCATACATATAATAATTTTGTAAACTCTAATTATCACTATTTACTGTTGATTCCTTCTTAAATCAACCACCACGACGCTGATATTGTCCGTGCTGTGTCTAGCCAAGGCCAACTTAGTCAGCAAGATTGAAGCATCCGAGCAGGCCTCGTCGGAGCTCTCAACGGATCCACTACGCACGGCGGCGTCGCTTCCAGGTGACGCCGGTGGCGAAGGCGGCCTCTGAGCACGCAAGCACATCCTTGCGACTCCACATGCGGTGTCGTTTGATACCACATCCCACAGGCCATCACTCGCCAGTATCAGACACTCATCCTCCGCCGTCCGTTCTGTCACGGTTACCTCCGGCTCCGGTATCACATATGGTTTCAAATAATTATCACCTGAAAGGTTAAAACAACTGGATTATTAATACTGTTCCCGCCATAACTCACCACTGCATTGGGCAGTTAAAATTCAAGTTCAGTATTAATTGGATTAGCACACGTTCTTACCAATTGCTCTGGACATCGCCAAAACTCCTAGGACCCTTGCGCCGTCCCAGTAGATTACGCGGCCACCGGCGTCTTGTATTCGGACCAATTCATCTGGCCGATCAGGCTGTGAATTCACCAAAATATTAATGCGTTAAAAGGAGTAATAATTACTTCTGAAACGAAGCATGTGCAGGACGCGGGCCACTCGTTGACCGGAGTCACATGTTTCCCATCAATTTTTAAGTGGCAACGGCAATTTGCCGCAAATTATCCGCGCGTTTTATCTAAAATAAATACTCTAGCTTACATAATTAATTTGAAATATTTCAAGTTAATTAACTATTTTTCTTATTAATCTCACCTTATGATCGGATGAAAGTGGAACAGCGACGCCGTTACGGCAAAGTACGGCTCGAGAATCGCCGCAGTTGGAAACGACTACCTTATCCGGCGTTACAACTGCAACAACAGCCGTTGATCCAACGGCATCGCACTGCGGAGTCTGAAGCTCGCAACGACAGTTAGCGGTCTTATCTACGTCGTTGCACCACTCCTCTACCTCCTTATCCATCTTTGCAAAGCTTCTCTCCATCGTTTCCTTCCATTCAAAGCACTTATCAGCTTCTTTGTTGGAACTTTTGATTTCATCTTTGAGTATCTCGTGTAACCGATCTCTACACCGCATAGCCACCTGATAATAAATCAAACAGCTATAAATTAACAACAAAACTATACTGAAAAACCAAAACCAAATCAGGTAAGAGTTTCATATGTAATTACATGAGAGCAACCGTGACCATCAAACACGCCGAAGAATGAAGTTTTTTCGGCGGTAAATGACGGCTGTATAGAAACGGCATCTTCCATATCTCTTCTTCTACCGCAAACAGAAGTCATGCCAAATTTTGGAGTTTCTTCTGCAACTTCACGAACCGATTTCACAGAATCTGAGCTAATGTTAACCGACTGAATTGGCGAATCTAAACAATCGTTTTGCTCCGCAGTTTTATTTTGTTCACTTCCTTTACACATATCTTGGCTAAATTTGCAACCCTCTAGAGCGTTATCACAATCACGTGACAACGACGAAGGAAGAGGAAGAAGATCGGGCTTTTGCCGTTTCAGCGGCGGTTGTACTGCTGAATCGGCAACGACCTTGAATGGCCGGAGATCTAATCTCCTCCGTCTTGAACCTCGTGAGCTTGGGTCAACTACACCAGCAGCTACCTCGGTCTCACCAACAACTCCACAGCAAATTCCTGCCATAAACTTTCACTTCCGGTCTTTCGTAATTTGAGAACCAATCAACAGTTAATCACCCGAACTTAAATAGCCTCAAAATCTTGGAGACTTCGACTATTCTGTATCTGTTGCCCCAAAAATAACAGTTTCTCAGGAAACAAAGAGGAGACAGAGAAATGAAATGAGATACGAAGATCTTTGGTAACAGAGAGAAGAAGGACCCATTAAAATGGCTTTAAGAGAGAAGCTGGTGCCCCAAAAAAAAAAAAGGGTTTGTCACCTGGGGGCCACACTAAAATTACGGGCAGGTCTGCCCGTCACCGTCACGGGCAATGATCAGACATGTACAGTTGGTTTGACGTCGACATACTGAATACAAGAAAGTATCATCACCGTCCATCTTTCTCTCTCCTTCTCTAATTTCACCACCTGTCTTTCTTTTTAAACCTCGTAAACGTGGCCCAATTGAATTTATACACGGCAGTTGTAACGACCTTCCTTTCCTGACACGCTGTGGTCCTGAGGAGAGATCACTCTTCTCCCTTCCTTATTTTTGGTCTGCTCAAATTAAGTTTTTTCTTTTAAATTTATTTTTTAAGGGGACGTGGTGGTTTTTTACTTGCACTATTGCCAACGATATCACCACGTGGCCAAGATCGTCAAATACGAGATTCGTGTTTGATTCCTCTTTCTAGACGCGCTAGAGCGAGAAACAGAAACAACACTGCTAATTACCAAAACATACACACTTAAATCTAATTTTCCATTATTATTTATGAGATATTTTTTTAATACAATACTTGTGTTTAAATCTTTCACTCTGTCAATTTAATTTTTTTAAGAACTTCAATTTTAGTAGTCTCCTATTTTTAAAAGTTAACAAGTGGAAACGGGTGGTCTGGTTCTGAATAGAAAAATGGAAGATCAAACTTCCCTCTTTTCACCAAATCTTCATTAAAATTTTTTTGACATTGAACCAGATTTATTGATTCGATTCAGTTAATTTTGATCGCTTTTAAATGAAATCACATATTTTATATAAACAAACCAAAATCCGAAATTGCACCGGATGTCTAAATAACCTAATTGAAAAATTAAACTAGATCGCTTTGATCAATTTTTCGATTTTAACCAAACTTTGCTCATAAAATTTAACTATTTTAAATGAGAGTTCAAAAAACATTTTGCAAACTTGATTGAGTTTGATTTATAATTTAGACAAGTTAATTTTTCATCAAATTGATTAAGATCGATGTCAATAAATTTAGAATAACCAATTAAATTTGGTCTGATTGATCTTTCTATCTCTCATAGAATATATAGAAAGTGAGAGGTCTCGAGTCTGAATTTTCTCCACTGTAAAGATTATCATCAATTTGGTAAATGTTATTCAAAAGTGTGGGCAACCCTCTGCTGTTTATAGCTCACAATATTATTCCGATCCATTGGACCTCTTATGTATTCAGAAAAAAAAAGTTTAGAATAAAACCGATTTATGGTTGAACCAACCCTCCTTGCTATTGATTCGATTTTGCCGCTTGGACCGTGGGCCGAGCCGATAGTTTAACAAACGATGGGATTACATATTTACATAGGATGCCATTTTCAATTTAGAATCTACGTTATTTTGCATCGGAGCGTGAGACAACGCTCATAGAGCAGTGCGTAAGAGAGGAAAATATAGTGTATCTGGCTTCTTTTCTGGTCGTTCCAGTTGTTGAATGAAAGTGTATAAGATAGTAATAAAGGAAATTAGGACACGTATATGGACCGCATGTCAATATCAATTGACGCCTATCAGAATATCTGCCGTTAGGCAAATGTATCTTCCGACACGTGGCCGTAAACTGACGTGGAGCTGAAGGTGCAAGTTCCCGTCCTCTCCTGTTCTGTTCCTGCCTCCTTCCTTTCTTCGGTTTCATTCGTTGCGCTTAGACACGTTTCGTGCACTTACGGTTGCTGCTGTCCATTGAATATCGGGTAGGTTTACGTTTTTTATGTACAAATTTGGCCGTCTTATATTGTAATTTTGACACCTGGCTTAAATTTAATTTTGTTTAATGAGATTTAATTAATTGAATTTTGACCTATTATTTATTTTTTTTTATGTGGGTTTAAAATACATGTGTCAAGATCCACTTTTGTACTTCTAAGTTTCTTTGGACTAATTTATTTCTTTCTCCCTCTTGGTTTTGTTAATCTTGCATGTTACTGTTGTATTGAACACGTGGGAGGAGGAAGCTGATTTTTCTTTCCTTTATTATGGTAAGAGTTCTTCAAAAGAAAGAAATCTCAATGTTATGAAATTGAAAAGATATGAAAATTAAATTTGTCAACCAAGACATTTATAACATTTCAATTTGTAAAACAACGAAAGTAGCTACCAAATCTAAAATGAGATATTCAATTTAACACGTAAGAAACACTATTAACAAAAAAAATTTGTCTCATTTTTTATTTTTATTAATCCACTAAGGTTTCATTTGCTTTCAAAATATAACTTATTTTTGCAACTATTTAAAAGTAAAATTTCTTCTTTAAAAAATATTTTTCAAATAACTCATTTTTATATTTAGTTGCAATAAAATTACTAAAAATGCTAAATTTTAATAGTTAAGATAATCGGTATTAATGGCCAACGGTGAAGGTGGTTAGTGGTGGATACTAGTGATTAACAAATTAAAAAAAAAAAGGTGTATATAAGAATATAATAAATTTATTAATGTCTATGAAATATTTTCCTCCTAAAAATGAAAAGTCATTTTTCTTAAAATATGGTTTAATTTTTTCTTGACTAAAAAATAAATTTTCGTTCATTGATTTTCTTGAGCATTTCAAATATCGAAAATATGAAAATATTTTTTAGATAAGTTATTTTTTGAAAACAAACGACGCCTAAATAATAAAATTATTAATATTAAATATTTTAATATATAAAATTATGCTCCAATTTATAAAATTAAGTCGATTAAGTATTTATTAAATAACTAAAAAAATATAAAATTATTAATTTATTGAGGTTACTAGTATGGAGATATGTTCATAATTCTAGTAAAAAATAAAATAATATTAATATTTGAGTAATTGACGAGATTAGTTTCATATATAAAAAAGTATGAGATATTCATTCGTATCATTAAATTTATGATTTATGAATTTTGCCATTTTGTTCATTAAGTATTAATTTTAAAATGGTTATTGGTTTTATTAACTAACAAAAAAATTTAAAAAAAAAATTCAAAGTTGATAACTACACAATTTAAAAAAAAATCTAAATAAATTATGATATTATATAAAATAAATATTCATAAATTAGAATATTCTTAAAGATAAAATTATTAACAAAGAAAATAAAAGAACACAGGAGTGAAGTGACTCCATATGGTTTTTGGCTTTATGCATTGGAAGAACATTAAAAAAAAAAAAAAAAAAAAAAAAAACATTAAGGTATTAATTTTAAAATGGTTATGGTTTTATTAACTTAATACCAAAAAAATATTTTAAAAAAAAAAAATTCAATAGCTGATAAACTACACAATTTAAAAAAATCTAAATATAATGTTATATGATATTATATTAAATAATATATTCATTAAATTAGATATTCTTAAAGATAGAAATTGAAACAAAGTGAAATAATAAAGAACAACAGGGAGTGAAGTGGACTCCATATGGTTTTTGGTTAGATTGCATTGAAAAGATCCATTAAAAAAACAAAAAAAAAAAAAAAAAAAAAAAAGGAAGAAAAATGAAAAAAAAAAAAAAAAAAAAAAAAAAAGGAGAAAAATGAAAATGAAAACACTCATGTGGGTCGAATTGCAAGAAAATGGCCACTTACCTTCCCTTATTGCTAAACAGAGATCTTTGCTTCCACATAAACTATACTTCAAATTTCAATCCCACCCGTCCCAGTGTCATGTGGGGTCACATCCTCGCTTCTCCATCATTGGCTATCTTTACAAGTCGCGGAACTGAAATTATGTGCCACCTTCTTGTAGGGTCAAGGGCAGTATAGTGTGACACGCCAATAAAAACTTGCCACATTAACAATATGAAAGCTGTCACGCATTTGACTCTATCTTATTATGTGACGTAACGGAAACCAGTGCCACGTGACTGCGAAAGCAGAAACAAGTCAGCCACTGGACCTCACTTGAAACTTCTTTTTCAATTAATTAAATCTCAAAACCAGCTTTCCTAAAACCAGCTTCGCTTCAGCTGTTTTGCTCTAACCATTTGTCTTGCTGATACCAGCAAACAGATATTTTTTCTTCTTTATTATTAATGAAACAATTTTCGAGATATTATATAAGTCAAATCGGCAACAAAAATTTTTGTATTTAGGTTGATTTTTTAATTTTCATCAATTTTTTAAATTATATTTAATTAAAAATTTATATTCACCCGTCTCAAAATATAAATAGCCTTTAAGTGATTATCTTGAATATTTTAAGAATTACTCTATTATTTTTTTACCCCAATATAGAATTTTTTCTCATCATTAGATGATTTAAACTAATTAAATATATCGTTTGATATAAAACTGATCAACTGATTTATTAACTGTAAAATAGGTTATCAGATATTTCTTTTTCTATTAAATATATAAGTTACTATTTAATAGTGTAAATTAAAAAAAATCTTTTCAATACAACTATAAAAAAATAAAAATTTCGAAAGTAAATAATTATTTGATAAATAAACTATTTAAAATTATAAAATAAGAATAAATTTTTAACTTATCTTATTGAGTTATTGTTAAAATATTTATCATGTATTTATGTAATTGAAATTATATTATATACACATGACATCTCATGATTTTTAAATTAAGGAAAATAAGGTTATATAAATCAAATATAATTGTATACACTCATAATTTTTTTTAAATAAAATTTATTTGATTTTAGAGTTCATGTAACATAAAAGATTCATATAACATGAATTTTACGATCTTTAATTTGTAAATTGGAAATTAAATGTAATTAATATGCTTTTACAAGTTTCCCATAATAAATCTTATATTATTTATGCCCATAATAATTATTTTTTGTTTAATTTATAAACTTGAAGATTCTAATTAAGTTGCTTATAATTAAAATTTTACTTGAAAATAATATATATTATATATTTTTGTCCTTCATACAATCCAGTATCACAAAATAATTTAATATTAATAAATTATGTGTGTATACGTAACTTGCCCTACGAGTGTATATTTATATTAAAAATATTATATATTTTTTATGAGAAAGAATATTTTTTTACAATATATTAGAAGATAAAACATAAAAAAGATAAATGAAAAAATAAAATTTGAAAATATAAAGATAAAAACAGAGTAACAAGTTAAGCAACCTAGAAAAATAATAGTTTATCCAGATAAAAGCGCTATTTTTCGAGTGTTTAAAAATACTATATACTCAGGTCTCAAATTTAAGACTTCTAATTAATAGAAAAAAGATCATTGTCATTCAATCTTACTTGTTGAGACAATAAATACATAGATTTTAACAAAAATAGAGATAAAAAAAAAATATTGCTCTTCCCAGAAAAGCAGTAAATCACGTGGATTAAGTAAATTTGATGTTACTTATTTGGAAATAAAAACAACCCCCTAAAATGATAGATATTAAAAAAACATAAGTAATAAAAAATGGGTGAAACTATAATACAGAATAGAAAAATTTAGTATCTATAAAGAAGTCTTTATATAATTAGATTTCAATAACTTCTATATCCACCATTAGATTTGATTAAAATAAGAATACTTACTACTTACAGATTAGGTTAATAATAAATTAATATTATTTTATTTTATTTATTATTATTATTTAAATGAGAGATATCTAAAAAAACATAAGATACGATTAATAACTAACGGCCAGTGTACCGCTCGCTGAGTTTCCGTCCGGCCTCTACCTCAGACTAGAACCACCTTCTCAATTCCCAGTATAGAATCCAACTTACCAACTTAGCGCCCCATCACATCTCCGCCTCTACGAGTATCGCGCAGTCACCAGACGGAACGGTCAGTATGCGAATATATACCGCTATCTGCATGAATCCCGATCTTCGATCAACCTTCTCTCGGACGCGCCACATTATCACACGATGCTGCCTCGCATGATGTGTGTGTGCAGCACCTTTCGCCAGTATCGTATAAAGAAGTCCTTGTATATAATTAGATTTCATAACTTCTATCATGTCCACATGATTTGATTAATAATAAGAAATTAGATTTGATTAAAATAAGAATACTTACTACTTACAGATTAGGTTAATAATAAATTAATATTATTTTATTTTATTTATTATTATTATTTTTATAAAATATTATATAATTTTCAATTTTAATATTTCTAAGGACACGAAAAAACATTTGTTCTCCTATCCAATAAAAGATTTAATTTGTTTTTCTCTTTAATATCATAAATAAGCTAACTATTATTAAAAATAATTTAATATTTTCACTATTAAAATAATACTATCCGTATTTTGTAACTTAAACTCTTATATTAGGAAAAAAAAAAGTGAAGTGTATTTTGGCAATTTATTTTATGTCAATATACCTTCCACAATTAGATTTATTTTAAAATTTTTATTATTAGATTTATATTATTTTTAACTAAGATATAATTATAGGCACCATAATTATTTTAAAATTTTACATCATTATCAATTAAAAGATACTGTTATTCTCTCAAAAAATTTAGTTATAGGTGAAATATAATTTTTATTAGTAGAAATATGATATGAATTTTTATTATCTTTATAGATTATTGAATTTCATAGCTTTTTCTACAGTATATACTGTTATTTGTATTTTTTTAATATATAATATTTTTTTTATAAAAAAAAGTTATTGAACCATTTTTTTTATTATGAGAAAGACCAAATAAATTTTGTACTAATTAAAAAGAATAGTTTATTCAGAAAAATTTGAAAAAAAAAAAAAACTCAAAAACTACTTAAAAAGAATAGTTTGCTTGCCACATGTCATTGAATTGTAAATTATATAGAATAAGTGTTTCTGTATAGTACGAAAAATCATAAAAAAATTGATAAAAAATATTTTTCCATTATAATTATTTCCTTTATCTTATTTTGGTATTTTTTTTACTGACGTAGCAGTGAACTAAGAGCCTCATGCGCTAAGCCATCTGCTGCGTTAGCGTTGCTCACTGTTTTGGGAAAAATTTACCTAAATTGATCCATTGCCACGTTTGGAATTAAATCGATAAAATTAAAGATTTTTATTGAAACGAGAGTATTTATAATTAAAAAGAAAATCAAACAGTTTTGATAAATTTTTAATTCCATTGATTTAATCCACAAGTGAAATCATGATCCAGTCTGAGTACGTTTTTTTTTTTTTTTTTTTTTTTTTTTTCTGTTTTTATAAAAATTGACATTTTTAAAAAAAGTCAACACTTTGGATATTTTTTACAATTTGTGACTATTTTTCTTTATTTTTTATTAAATGGATACCGTAGGATAGTAGTGTGCAAATGAATTGTTCAGTTTTGAGTCAAATTAATAAGAATTTTTTTTTTTTTTTTTTTCTGTTTTTATAAAAATTGACCATTTTTAAAAAAAAGTCAACACTTTGGATTATTTTTACAATTGTGACTATTTTTCTTTATTTTATTAATGGATACCGTAGGATAGTAGTGTGCAAATGAATTGTTCAGTTTTGAGTCAAATTAATAAGAAAATGACAATCTAAGCCTTAGTCCTAAAAAATGAAATGCTTTTGTAAAAAATTTTTTGAAAAATAAGTCTTAAAAACATATGATATATTAACAAATATAATAAAGCATGAAATAGACAACAAATAATTCGGTTCTCTTATATAAATATTTAGTCTCTAAATTATTCTGTTTGTAGCTATATCCTCGTTAATATCTAAAGACCGTAAATCATATCATTAGTAGTAACTCTCCTTCAAACAGTTCTAACTATATTCTTTATTTTGAACCATAAAAGTCAAAACCCTAATTTGGAGGTTTTTATTGAAATCAAGCTGCAAAAAAAAAAAAAGTCTAGAAATTGGACCATAAATGTTAGTTAGATTCGATATCGATTTGATCAAACACTTTTAATTTTATTTAGAAATAATTGTTTTACTATAACCGAGCGAAAGACAAACAAAAATTATATATGATTGAGAACTGAAATCAAAATCAAAAATCAAATAATCAAATTATAAAATCGAACTAATTCAATTTTATTTTATTTTTTCTATTTTATTAAAGTATGCTCACCCCTAAAACAATTTTTTTTTCTTAGCAATTATTACTTTTATTAATCTGTAATAATCCAACTTAGCAAATATTTTATTGACCCATTGAATATCTTAATTTATAAAATTAGATCGACTAAATTCTTATCGAATAGTTGAAAAATGTAAAAATAATTGTTCCTATATTAACCACATACCAAATCAATATTTTTCATATAGAAGTCAAAAGTCTTAAAAATTATTTTTAGCACAAAGTGTAAAATTATTATATAAAGTGAAATTCAAGATGCCACAAAATCGATTTTAAAATTCAGGACACTATAAAATTTTTTCGTTAAATTCATGATTAAATATGTTCCAGCCTCAAAGAGAGTAATCACCGAGCTTTCCTTCATTAGTTACCAATTCAACTAAAGAAGACATGGAAAGAAAGTCAGAAGTATCAAAGATGACATGGTAAAACTTGTTAAATGCCAATGATAAATGAGGTCGACAGTGGTGAACTTGAGCCACGATTGAGATTGAGTCCAATTAGCTGAATTCAAAAGAAAAAAACAATGGGTATGATTGTCAAAGAAAATTTAATTAATAGCTAAACGCGAATAAGGAATGCCCTGTACCATTGCCATTTCTCCCGCAGAAGAAAACACATTAGACATGCCTTGACTAAGAAATATAACACAATCCTTAATGCGTAAAGATAATAGGAAGTCATAAACAAACGGAAAATGCCATGCAGGACATGCAACTCAAGATGTCAAATAATGTGCATTTTCAATGATGAGAAAAGAAAAAAAAGAGTTCATTTGTTCAAATCTAGTCTCATTCCAGAATCAAATGCGTTCGCAGTCATTCCTCCATCAACCGCTATAACCTGTCCGGTAATGTATGAAGCAGCTGGTAGGCAAAGGAATGCAACTAGGGATGATACTTCTTTTGCTTCTCCAACTCGCTGAAGAGGAGTTCGAGATACTACCTTATCTAAAAACTCTTTGTTATCAAGCAACTGCAGGGAAAAACATGGAAAGATGAAATTTTCCGTAGCAAGGATTATCGACAAAATTTAGTAGCAAACCATTTAGTTTACTGCAAATCATTTGAATCCTTTGAGATACTAAAATAATCCACTTCTCCATTCATATGGAACATTTGCGTAATCAATTTGGTACGGTTAATTGGAATATCAATTATCGGTCCAGACTAAAAAGTAACATATTTATGGAGATTTGGAAAATAAAGCATAAATTACAATACGAGAGGACAGAAACAAAATTGTGATTTGATTCAACCCTTCTAATTTTTATGGTCATGATGAAAGAAACCAAAGAATTATCTGTAGTCAATTCAGCTCGATTACAGGTTGCAGAATAGGTAAACTCAGAAAGGTCATCACACCAAGCAAATTATGCTTTTGTACAGTATAAAATTTGAAATAGTTCCCTATTGTGCATGAACAATGCTGCACATGAACACTCCCTATTCCCTAATGTGGCTCTAGGGCTACAAGGAAGACTTAAAAACTTGAACTTATGATGTTTAGTTCAGGAGGCATTGCAGGGAACTGTTCTAATCCTCGGGGTTAAGTTGCAAGCATATTTCTTTTATGCAATAATTGCTTTCCTTGAAAGTTGACCAAAAGGTCAAATGTTACTGAAAGCAGCCTTTCTACATCTATAATCAATATTTATAGTTTAATAGGTTTATTTTTAGAATGTTTACTGACTTGCACACTTGAATTATGGATGCCGCCAAATATCCACTCGCTGTTTATGGTTTTCTATGTTGTCAATGGTGTACAAGCCCTATCTGAGATGAATAAATAATTGAAATATATGCACATTTAAGGTTGTTCCATTTTTTGCAGAAAGAAATTCAACTGCTCTGAAGTAAGGGTGGTATACTAATATTTCAAAAGGGGAAAATATGCCATGCAAAAAAGAGAAGACAGAAAAAAACAAGATAAGTAGGATAGAGAACATTACATTTTCCACAAGTGAGGTTTTGATATACCAAGGTGCAACACAATTGGACCTGATATTGTCTTTTGCCCACTCACAAGCCAAATTTTTTGTTAGTTGATTAATTGCACCTGAGAGCAGCAAAGTTGTATATACACTTTTAGGTGAGCAAATTAATTGGACCCACCAAATTAAAGTTTCTGCTTGGGCCAAAAACGATTCTAGTTTACAACAACTCACCTTTGGATGCTCCATAAATCGATCCACTTCCTATGTGTGCAAGACCTCCGACAGAGGAAATGAATACAATGCTTCCCACCCCTGATGCTTTTAGAAGGGGATGTGCAAGTTGGCATAGATGGTAAGTAGTTTCTAAGTTAGTTGTCATGAGTTTTGCAAATTCTTCAGCAGAGTACTCAATAGTTGGCTTCCTGATATTTGTGCCAACATTGTTGACCTGAATGAAAAGAATCAACTACACTAAATCTCTGAAAACAACAGAAAATGATAGCACCCTTTAAGGGTGATGCACATATAATATCTTCGTAACAAACCTAAGATTACATCTAAATAATAATAATAAATAATAACAATAAGAAGAAGATAATATCTCACTAGAATGACATCATATTAACAGGCAGCTGCCTTCTTAAAAAGCCAAATTCCTAAAATACTTGCATAACAAATACTCAAAACATTGTTCCACTGGATATAAATCAGCTTAAATAGCATCTATTTATAAAAATATAAGTATCTTCTAAAATACCATAAGTAGTCAGATAATCTTTTTTCTCCTTTCTTCTCAAATACTTGATAAAAGCATCCTGGTGAGTTGAACGATCCTCTGAATTTCAATGATTCAAGTGTTGAAATCAACAATTAAGGATAATCCTTTTCCTAGTGAAACATATTATATATAATAAAGAAACTTCATCAGTTTTCTCAGCTTATATTCCTCTTAATACATGGACCTGGGACCATGAAAAGTAAGCATAGTGGTCCGAAATGAATCTTAGTTTTTGATCTAACTTTAATATCTGCGTAAACAAAGAAAAAACATTACTTTCTTTTGACTACCATGAAATCTAATGTAGACATTAGAATCCTGCCTCCTGAACTAAGAATTAGCCATTTTATAAGTCAGAGTAATTCTAATAATTCTAATAATTCAATATAGCAACATTTCTCTAAGAATTAGCCATTTTGTGAGAGTAATTCTATAATTCAATATAGCATCATTTCTCGATAGAATCCGGGCAAAACAAAACAAATCAAGATTAATACCCGATTCTAAACGGTATTCTAACAAGATGAAACCTGAACAACCAATATATACAATGTCATTAAATATTTTATAGATTAGTCTGTCCATATATATATAAGAATATCCAAAGTTCCAAATACTTAGAATGGTTCTACAATCAGGATTGAAGAAAACATAGTTCAATCAGTAACATCATTCAAGACTGAGCAAACATTCAACAGATGGGACTATCACGAGATTACTCACAAGAATGTTGAGACTGCCACTAAAAGCAGAACCCACTTCCCTGATCAGATTTTCTCTCTGTTCTCTAGAGGATGCATCACAAACTGACCCAGTGACCAAAAAGCCCTTAGCTTCCCACTCTTTCAAGCACTTGCTAAGCTCTGCTTCATTTCTTGAACATGTATGCACCCTAGCTCCAAGCCCAGCAAGCTCCTCCACCGTTGCATATCTATAAAATTAAAATCCCATAATTAAATACAAAAAAAAAACAATCATTTTATGAAATAAGTATTACTAAAATCAGACAAAAAAAGTGGGAACTTTATAATTTGACCAAGAAAATAAAAATGAAGAGAAAGAGGGATACCCGATTCCACGAGTGCCACCAGTCACAAGAGCAGTCAATCCTTGAAGAGACCATCTTGGGTCCTTGAAACTACACTCTGCCTTCGCCATGGTTGTGTTTATATTTCTGCTTGTTGATAGGAAAATGATGATGATCGTTGCACTGAACCACGCACACAAATTCTTGTAAACTTTCAAAATTAATCATATACAAATCCACAGTGGGCTCCCAACTTTCGATTAATACAAACACATCGGCAATGGTTCGAACATATGGGCCTGATATTAAAGGTTACATTTCTTGCTTGACACAATATTTGAGGGCTTCAATCTTTGAGGGACGATTTGTCGTTCGACGACCGAGTTAGTTCTTAAGTCTTTATCTTGCCTACATATGAATGACACGTCGTCTTAGAAGTATTTCCGTTTTAAGACCGAGTTGGTCGTCTTAGGGAGTTTTGGCTTTCGTTGCTCGAGGTGAGGTGTTTAGAACTATTTCCGTTTAACGGTTGACATCTCCGCTTGCTCTTAGAGGTAAAAAGACCGTTCCATAGTGAGTTTGCGTCGCAGAGAATTAAATTTATGACACAAGTCATGGTGACGATTCTGTAAATATTTTTTGTAATTAAACTACCTCATTCGAGTTAGGTAAATAATTTTTTGATCAACCTTGGGTTGTTTTCGTTGACATTTTCATGATATTTGTGGAATTTTATACTATGATTGTGTGTTTAATTTCTTCTCTTGGATTTAATCTTCCCATTTTAATATATATATAATTAAGATTGAAAATTAAGTGTTACTATAAGTAATAATTAGCCTAATTGTGGAAATGGCTTAACATTCAAATAATTGGTGGACCTATTCATGCTTTGCTGTAACTTCCATGTATAACAACTGCATGTATATCTAGGACCTACGTATAATCTAAATATATAGAAGAATGACAAACATTATGTTTATGGATCGATAAAAATATTATTGAAAATTTAAATTTTACTGATTGAAAAATAAAGATAATTAATTTTAATTGGTAAGATTAATTTCATGTTTAAATATAAATGCTATTGTATAAAATAAGAAGTTATATTATTATATATTAAAAATGATAAGAATTAATATAATATATTTAAGAATTTTAATTTTAAAATTTTAAATTTACTGATTCGAAAAATAAAGTATTAATTTTAATTTGGTAAGATTATATTTCATGTTTTACAATTATAAAATGCTATTTGTAATAAAATAGAATTATTATTATCTATTATTTTAAAAATGATAAGGAATTTTAATATAATTATATTTTTAAGAATTTTTAATTTTATTTTGATTATATATTTAAGAATTTTAATTTTATTGATTGAAAAATAATTAAAGATTAATTTTAATTGATTATATTAATTTTCTATTTAAATCTAAATTGTTCAAAATATCATAATTTATAACAAAAAAATTAAAAAATTATTTATATAAATTAAATTATATTTATTTTTAACGAGTAAAATGAGTACAAACAACGCGTAACGAACCTTTAAAAAAACTAATAAAATAAATTTTTTTTTTTGCAAGTATATCTAACGCTTTTTCGAATATGAGACGATTTTCATTTGGAGTTCATAGGTATCCATTTTTATAAATATTTTTTCATGGATCGAACCTCTATAGTAGAGATGGCTAGACTTATCACATGAGCCCGGTCCTTATAAATACAAACATTCATAAAATATAAAAACAAAAACACAGTTGTTCTTCTTCTTCCTGCTTTATATTCCTTTCTTTGCCTATTATTAGGTTGGTTTTAAATTTTTATCCATCCCAAATTAACTTTACATATAAAAGTAGTGTTTATCCCAACTATCCTTGTATATGTACAGTGAAGGACTTGAGCTTTTTCTCAGTTGATTTCGGTTGTTTTCCGGATTTTATTTAACTAATTTAAATCTTATTTTGAGTGTATTGAGAAAGTCTATTGGTTTGGTTTGTGTTAGATTCCTCAATTAGTTTTTTTTTTTTTTTTTTTTTTTTTTTCGTTTTCTCTTTTCTTAATTTTTTTTTTTTTTTTTTTTTTTCGTTTTCTCTTTTCTAATAATATTAAAAAAATTTTTGCTGAAAAAAAAAACCTTGTATATGTACAGTTGTATGTACGTATATTCTACTGTACTTTGACATGCACTAACATGCCAAAAGAGCAAGGTAAGATCTAATCCATAAGACCAAAGCTCCATCTGCACTCAATTCAGAGTACTTTACACTTTCTTCAATCCACCAGTATCTATACTGCAACAGAACAGCAAAGAAGAAAAAAAAAAAAAAAACTGACAAAAAACAATAAAACTATCAGAGATATATACTAAATATAAATACTAACAATTTTCAGAAGAACCCCATATAAAGAAAGCTGAGATATAGAGAGAATATATGCCTCATCCATATTCATTCTTCTCTGTACATATTTATTTATATTTATGCAATGAATCTTTGAAAGCAACAGAGAAACAGACGTATCATATAATGGGCCATGTGCACTTCTGCAATTCTCTCTTTAATACACCACTCAGACTGTCCATATATAAATAACTAAGCCATCCAATTAACTATTGCTCTGGGAAAAAAGAAAAAAGAAGAAAAATCATCTATATACTAGATAAAACAAAACCCTCCAACCAATCCTCTTTAACTTCTCTTACACAAATCAAGTACTTCATAGAACCCAAGTAACTAACCTCAATTTCCTTTTGTATCTATCATTCTAAACTTCGGAAACACAGGAAAGCTATGAAGGATGGACAGAGATTTGAGACTATTCATAAGCCAAGATATTTGAAAAAAAAGTTTTTTTCAAAATTTTTTACAGTTTTATTCTTTTCTTTCCCAATAAATTATTAAAAATACTCTTATTTGAACAAAAAAAACTGTTCTTGATTTGATTTGGTATATCGGATAGGTTTATACATCGAGTGTAGGTAAATTCTTTCCGGACTACTTTAGACTTTGAATGTAGTTGGTTAACTTAAATTCCCTGTATTATAAAACATAGAGCATAGCTTCATCTCCCAATGAGTTGCATTAAGTCAAAAGCGATGTTTCATTAATTTCCCTTAACAAGAAACGTGGAAAAGAACAAGAATGCAACACTAAGAACTCGGCGTGTATTGTGGTGGAAGAACCATCGATCTACTATATATAAGAACCATCGATTCTACTATATATACTATATATTATTATATATATATATATATATATATACTATATATCCATTAGCCATAGGTCTTTGAAATTTTGGGTATAGTAGGCTCTTCTACTTGTAGGGTTGGTCGTTGGAGCATAGTAACACGTTACTTACAAAACTAGAAACAAAAGACCGCGTTAAAATAGTGCCAATTGGTGTGATTTAGGACATGTCTGTTTCTTAATTTATTTTTTGTTTTAAATACTTATAGGCACCTAAGTTTATACTATATATATATAATATATATATATATATATATATATATATATATATTTTATATTTGCTTTGTAATACTTCATTTAATTTGATTCCATAGAGTTGGTGACTTGTTTTGGACCTTTTATAGGAAGAGATATTTATGTGATTTGGGAGTTCTAAAGCTAATATTTAGCTATCATTAAGTTAACTCTCATCGTAAACAAATGTTCTTTTTAAATTTTGTCAGAATATATTTTTTAATTTATACACGTGTTTATGCTTGGTTCAACTCACATTCGATTTTTACGGCATTATTGTAAAAATTATATATAATATAAAATTTTAATTTATATAAAAAAGAGTAATATTTTTTCAAAGTTTAGGCTCAACCACAAACAAGTCTAATCGAACCATCAAGTCAAATTAATTTAATTTAAGTGATGGGATTTATTAATTACATAAAGGGGAAAAAAGTGCAGGAGTAACAGAATTTGGAGAAGGTAAAGAAACAGGTAAAAAGAGAATTCATGTTGTGATATGACTCTTTTGTAATGTATATAGTATAAAGCATATGTAGCTGAAGTGACTTACTGTCAGTTCTTTAATCCCCACTGTCAAGTGCTTTTTTGTTTTTAGGTCAGAGTGCAATTATCTAAAATGTTTCCTATCAATCTTAATCGTAAGATTAAAAAGATCAAACTTTAATTGCCAACAGAACTGTTCTTCACGTATATTTAGCAACCGGAATTAAATTTAATGATATTATCTTTTTTTTTTTTCCTATATCTGTAATGAGTCATAATCTTCTATGATTAATTATATATATATACAAAAATGAATTACAAAGGTATTCATCAAGAAATTTAAAAAGAGGATAATAAAAACAAATCTACTTTTTTAAGTCAATAAATTAATTCAAATTGTATAAAAATAAAGGACGAGTCATCAAATTAATAATCCTCTTTCTTTTTTATTTTTATTTATTTTTTATTTTTTTATTTTATCTGAGTGTGAACTTGCAGTTGACTAATGGTCATTTAGTGTGCCAAAAAAGCATTATTAATGGTTTCCTTCCTTTCTTGGCAACAATATTTTCTTTCTGTTTACACTCGTAGATTTGGGTTGATTCGAAATGTCCATCTCCATTAAAACTTTATTAAACAAAATTCCATTTCTTTTCGTAAAATAACTTGTAGAAAAATATTTTTCATAATTTTTCATTGTATGGGGTGCTCAGAAAAATAAATCAAAGGAAAATATTTTCCGTGTCAAAGAAAAATTAAATCATTTTTTAAAGAAAGCAACTTACAATTTTCGAAAGAGTAAAATATTTTTCGGATATTGGTAAACCTTATAAATTTATATTTTTAATTTATTAATTATCATAATTACTACCACCAGTCACCATTTACCACCGGCCATCACCACGGTCCACCGGCGGCTTTCATAATTTATATTTTTTTTGCATTCTTTTCGTCCACCGGCGGCTTTCATAATTTTATATTTTTTTTTCTGCATTCTTTCTTTCGATTTTATTTAAAAACAATAAAATTTTTAAATTATAAATGTTTCTAGTTATTATTAATCATTTGTTATGGGCTATCGAGATAAAGTATTTTAAGTATGTTTAAAACTAATTTTCAATACTACAACCAAAACAAACGGAAATTTCTATTATTATTAATATTTTTTATGGGCTTATGAGATAAATATTTTAATATTTTAAACTAATTTTCAATACTACAACCAAACAACGGAAAATAAATCATTTGGAAAACATTTTCAAGGAAAATATTTTTCATGAAAATATTTTTTAGCAGTTTATTTTATGGAAACAAATGGAGCCTAATATTTTAAAAGTTTTTTCTCAACTTCATTAAAGATTGTTTCAAATATTATTTAATTCTCATTAAAGATGAAAAAAATGAAAGATTTAGCAGAAAAAGTACATATTGCAGCTAACCTCAATTGGAGAATTATGGATTATAACTGAGTTTTGGCAAAACAAAATAATTCTACAATCAAATAACTAATTAAGCATATGAAAAACAGAATATTTGAAAGAAAAGATTTAATTTCATTCTACTCAAATTTTAATATTTATACAAGATCTTAATAGAGGCATTTGCCTCTCATCCATTAGATAATCAAAAGGTAAAAATAAAGTAGATGGAAGATTAAAAAAAAAAGAATTAAAAGCAAATTAAGATGATTAATATTAATTTTCTTTCATCTTAATTATTAAAAGAAACTAAAATTGCATGCACTAATAAATAATACTCTACTACTTCACTTTTGGTGGCTCTCCAAGCCTGAGCTCAAGATCTATATCTTCCATAGAAACAGATTTAGCCTCAATTACTTCTGGTTGAAGACTGTATCTGTCACTTGAGCATGGCTTAATCAAGAAAGACACTGTCGAAATCGCGGTCTTTGGCCTTTTACAGCTATTATCACCATTAGAACCAATTAGAGAATTAAACCCCTTGAACAACTCAGCTTCAACAAAACCATCATGATCAGACAAACTTCTTGAATCTTCTTCTCTTGGATTCTTCACAGGCTTTGTATCATTTATGTTTTCTTGAGTAGACAAAGCAGAAATCCTAGAAGATGAAGAAGGAGAGGTAACAATGTTACTAGAGGTAGAATTAAGGATAAGATTGTTATAGTTTTGGGTTTGAGTTTGATGAAATTGAAAATTTTCATGATTTTGCTTAAGCCTAGCTCTATCTCTTCTATGAACATTCATGTGACCACCTAGGGCTTGAGCTGACCTAAATTCTCTTTTACAAAAACTACAAGAATAACATCTCGGAGGCCATATGCATCCACCAAGAGAACCTGAAGCATCTTCTGCAAAAGCTTTCTCTTCCCAAGAAAATTCATTAACGGAGTTTTGCCAAACCTGAAATTTTGATTTCAAGAATTGTGATCTCCTCTTCATCCACATCAAGTACTGAGTTTGCTCCATTTTGACTAATCAAGAAACAGAAAGAAAAAGAAAAAGAAAAGAAAAGGAGCAGGATTTCTTGATAGCAACTGCTTTAATGGAAGGTGTAGAGGTTAAAACACAGGAAAAGAAAGTGAAGCTCTTTATTGATATATCTATATTTATATATATTGAATACATGAAAGGTCCTTGAGAATCTAAAAATGATGATGAAAGAAAAAAGATGGGACTAAAAGGTCTTATTATTTGTCATTTGCAGAGAAGCTATATATAAGCTGTTGTTGGCTTTTAACTGGTTTTAATATACTCAGTCACTATTAGAAGGTATTATATATTTTGGGAATTTTGGGAGAGGACCCATTGAAGCAACTGTCAAACCATTCCATATACACATGCATGAAACACCTAACAGCCACTAATAATGGAGGAGACATTAGATTATATATCTTATTGGCTGCAATATACATATAATTTATTTTCTGGCACTCTATAGCTTATATATAGGGGCAGGGATGCAAATGGAGTTATATGAATGGGGTCAATTCATGTATATATACTTGACAATGAAAATAAAATTAATTATTAGTAAGGACAAGAAGGAATTTTGCTAATCTTGTTTTTTTTAGTTGATTATATGATAAATATCCCTAAGTAATTTTTAATCCTCTTTCACATATATATAGACATAGTTTGACTTTCATATGGATTAAGAAAAATTAATTAACATAGTTTTTTTTTTTTTTTGAATATTAGGCAATGAGGATTCAAACATGAATCTATTGCCAAGTCGTATATGCACTTACCATTAGACTATACCTTATTGTGTATACTAATTAATAATTTAATAAAGCTGAATTATAGCTTTTTTTTAGCTTTTTTTTTTTTTTTCAAAACATCCCTTTATAATATTAAATGATGGACATCAATTAGGAATATGGATATACATTAAATAGGGTATGTTAAGAAATCAGATGATAAATGATCCAAAAGAAAAAGTGAATATATATATATTAAAGTGATGGAGCCATCCAAATTAGGAATATGGAATATACATTAAATAGCGGTAATGTTAAGAAATGCAGATTGATAAATGATCCAAAAGAAAAAGCTGAATATATATAGTATATATATATATATATATATATATATATATATATATAGTATATATATATATATAATATATATATAATATAAGAGGGATATAAGAGGGTGTATTATTCAATTAAGTAATTTATAATATTTCAATATTTTTTTATTACCATGGACACCAAGATATAGTCTAATAGTAAATACATATACCACGTTAAAATAAATTCAAATTTGAATCACACTCTTTCAATACTCAAAAAAAAAAACATTAATATTTTATTACCATGAATATTTTTACATTTTTGAGTATAAGACTGTTCTCGTTTTAGAGTTGGTAACTGCTTGTGCCCATAATTTTTTTTTCAATATTTTGTTAGCAAGGTATGCATATGATTAATAAAAACATTAATCATGATTGTCAATATATTTTAAACATTTATAATTCTTTTTGGTGTCATCTTTATATTTATATATATATATATATATATATCATAATACCAGTTATTTTTATAAAAAACTTATTATTAAATGTTCTTGTTTTTTTGGGTGTCATTCTTTATATTTATATATATAATATATATAATATCTCATACCTATATTATTATTATATATTACCATATATAAATATGATTGAGGTATTATACTATATATCAAATATAGAGAGAATAAGTGAATATATATATAATTAGAGAGAATAAGGAAATAATTAATACATGCAATTAAGCCTATTGCATTATACTATATACAGTAGATGCGTAGGAGACATGTACACCTACCCAGGAAGACTTAAATCATGACAGGACAAGCACTCAGAAAAGATTTTATTGAAAAAATCGTAAACATACGATAAATATGTTTGGAATCAATAATATATATGCATGCATTTTATCAATAATAATATATTCAGTAGGTATTTGTCATATCTTATTGAATCTTCCAATTTCATCAACTCAAAGGTTGCTTTTACTTCTCTCAGTGCAAAGGTTCCAATTATTCCTTTTTGCAGTATACACGTATTTAATTAATTAAAATGATTAAAACACATTTATAAGATAAGATAGCTTAATCACTCTTTGATTTAATCAAATCACACTTATCTTTTTGTATGTTTACTTATATGGGTTTAATTAGAATGTATTCATGTAAT
This sequence comes from Jatropha curcas, assembly GCF_014843425.1. The sequence goes on along the minus strand of NW_023591078.1, from coordinate 2,298,856 downwards.
TAGTATGACAATTTTATCATTTGTTTAACCCGATTATTCTTCATCTCTTTCACTTTGAAATAATTTATATTTCTTTTTCTTTTTTCTTTTCTTTTTTAGATTTATACTCTCTCATTTTCATGTAATATGATAAGTCAAATGGGCTTGAAATTACATTATAAGTCACACAACGGGAATAACTATCGTATTGACTCAAGTAAATTGATGAAAATTCTTATTGTCAAATTACTCGAACCCAAGACTTTTTATTTCCTTCGTTCTCATAGAAAGTAAATTAAAGAACAATTAACCAAATTACACCTAATTATTAGCAATTGATTTTTCTTTTTAAATCTATGTCTTTCTATTATTATTATTATTATTATTCTTTCCTTTCTTCAGATTTTTAATTCTCTCATTTGCTTGCAACAATATATAATCATGTTTTTTTCCCTTAAAATTCGTGTCTCAAGATTTTGAAATAAAGTGAATATAAAGACAAATAATGAACTTAAAAGTATTAATACACTTTTGATTGACAAAACATTAATATTTTGCTTCATATATCATTTAATCTGAACTTAAAAAGATAAAACTAATGTTAAGATTACAATTAAAATGAGAGAGAGAGGAAAATTAAAAAAAAAAAAAAAAAAAAAAAAGAAGTTCCTGAAAACTAAAGTGAATCATAAAGACACCTTAATTTGAAATCTTGAAAAGTATTATACACTTTGGATTGACAGGAATCATATTACACTATTTGTTCTTCATAATATCAATTTAATCCTGAACTTAAAAAGGATAAAAACTAATGTTAGATTACAATTAAAATGAAGAGAGAGAGGAAAATAAAAAAAAAAAAAAAAAAAAAGAAAGAAGAGAAGAGAACTAGTCTTTAGCTTAGAAATAAAAAATTCATGTGAGTTCAGGTGTATTGATTTTGAAAAAAAAAAAAAAAAAAAAAAAAAGAAGAAGAGGAAGAAGAACTATTTACAGAAAAAAATTTCATGGAGTCGGTTTGATTTTGATTTTGATTTTGAAAAAAATTGTAATTGATGTTGTCTCTTACATATGAGTTTTGCTTTTTGTTTGGCATACAACTAGCTACCTTAATTAACAAACATGAGACTTTACGTCGGCTGAATTGAAATGAAATGAGACAATTAAAGAAATGACAAGCCACCTTATTAACGTATTGGATGGAGGCACTAAGGAAACAAAGCAACAATTAACATAAATAGATTTTTTAAACTTGAGTTTAAACATAGATTTAAGGAAAATTAGCGGTCCAAAATGAATGTAAAAGTATTATATAGACAAAGAAAACGACTAATTAAATTTGACGGAACTCCTTTCAATTAATTAACAACTTATTCCATCCTAAATATGTGATTCCACGAAGCAGGATAAACTGATCTAAATGTATTCCAACATATAAGGAGACAAAGTTCCTCTTAGGAGTTTATATTTGTTATTATCATTCAAATAGATAAAGATATTATAAACTATATTAACTAGTGGTCTAATTGGTAATGATTAATCACTTTTGCATTGTGACATCTTGACCTAACAAAACAATCTTAAGAGGACGGTAGAGTAAAGCTCCTGGCTAGCTTCTAGGATGACAGACTAATTATGGATAATGGAACGTGAAACACACAAATGAATCGAATTATATATCGAAATGGGAAAAACTAATCATTAAAAACACCTTTTTGTGAAATGACCTAGAGAGTTGAAAAAACTTCAAGATTGAGCGTGCTCGCCTAAGAAATCCTAGGATAGGTAATCTCTTAGGAAATTCCCCATTTCATCTGCAGGACAAATTGTGCAGGTATTGTCAATCTAGTATGGATGAAATTGGCTCGATTCAAAACAGACAATTCTTTGGTGGTTGAAGTCGGACGTGACATGCATTTAATTAGTTAATATAAATTTTAGCATATTCATGACGTAAATATATTATTTACGCGTAACATGGATGCATTTAGTTATATTAATATATTATTTACATCTAACATAAACGTGTTTCATTAGTCAGACACGTCTTATATAACTGTAATTAAATATATTTGGAATTATATATAAATAATCAACCTACTCATATAATCTTTACGTAAGATTTTCTCTTCACATATTATAATATTCTAATAGAAATATACATGATGAATGATTTGGATTAGGGTTTTTTTTAATTAATCAAACTATTGTCTATGCAAAAATGGGACCTTATTCTAAATTATGGGAATTAATGCACAATTGCTGGATGATTAGGGTTCTTGGAGTCAAATTGTGAGATCACATTAGCAACTATTAGTATATATATGATGGAATTTCAGCAATCTATCAATATCATAAACATTTTAACATAATTTTTGTCGAAAATTTGTTTGAATTATGCTATTTAACATACTATAGCTAGAATCATAAATTGAGACTATGGGTATAATGTCATTTGGCATCATATGAAAATCCTGAAGCATAAGAGATAAGATTTTAAGGTACTCACATTTCAAAAAAAAAAAAAAAAAAAAAAAGGCATCATAAGGCCCGACTGAAAAATCCTGAAGCATAAGAGATAAGAATTTTAAAGGTACTCACTATATTCAAAAAAAAAAAAAATAAAAAATGAAAAAGATTTTGAAATTACTCTTAAAATAATTATAAAAATTACTCTTAAATATTATAATTAAATGATTGGATAAGAACTTAGCTATAAAATCCCAGCAGGAAGCACGTGTTCACGGGTTGGCATCAAATTTTTTATAACCCTACTTCCTTATAGCTAGAAATGGAGGTGACTGATATATACACGAATTTTTTTTTTTCTTTTAGATCTTGACAGGCCTTTTTTTATAAGGCCGATGATATTCAGAAAAATAATTATTTCAACAGCAGCTGCTTTAGGTTTGAAACATTTAACTCTGTGTAAATATATAATGAAAGGATATGTTTTATTTCTACAAATCCCAACTGCTCGAAAATTTTCTATTTCAAATTTTTATTAATTCACAACTAAATTTTGATAAATCTAAAGACGATTATGAGTTCGCTCGGCAAAATTAGTTGTATTGATAGCTGTTAATTATTTTAGTAACGCTTAACTGTTAGCTGTTTAAATAGCTTTTCATATACAAAACGCTAAAAGCTAAACATTATCCGAGTTAACTTTTTATAAAACGCTATCTTAATCTCTAAAAGCTAGTTCAAATTCTATTGGCAAACGCAACCTATATTTATAATTTTATTAACGATTAAAAAAAAAGATTCTATATTCCACGGTAAAGGTTTGCAACTATTTTTTTTGTGAATAACAAAAACGGAGCGTGAGATACACATTGCATAAAATACAAACTACATAAACATATAATTTTTAATCTAATTAAGAAGTATATATGTTTTGAATTTAATTAATTTGTCTTGAGACAACTTGGAATATAGGATTCCTTTCAATGTTTTAGAAATTTAATAATTAATTTGTCTGAGACCAACTTGGAATATAGGATTCCTTTCTTTCCAATAGCTTAAACATCCAAAAATTCCAAACATATTCTTGTTTGTTTATTATGCTAATTAAGTCAAGAATTGGTTATATATAAAGTTCGCGAAAGACTCCTAAATCAATATAGTAGAAAGCAACAGTGCGTTATCAAAATCATTTTGAACTGGACAACACTGATCCCCTTCCATTAACTACAAAGTAGAGGTGGGTAACTCAATAGCATTCCACTCTGGATTTCCTTGCTGCCAATCAACTTTGTGGAACAGAAAGCCAACTTTGAAAATAAATTAAGAAACGCATTATGCCTTGGTTAGCAAAAAGAAAACAACCGAGGATGGCTTAACCCATAGATTTTCCTTTTAACAAAATATAAAAAAAAAAAAAAAAAACATAAAAAAAAAAAAAAAAAAAAAAAAAAACATGACTATTATAAATCTATAATTGTGCCGACTGAGTGGAAGAAGGGGATTGAATAATATAATTTATTATTGAATCATTTGTATTTCTTTAAAAATTTTAAAAATTTCTGCTAATTATATATCTGATTAATTTATAATATGATTTTTCTTAATCTGAAATTTATAGTATGGTTAGTTCATAAATCAATTAATTTATCACTATATTAAAATAATAGATAGAAATATCATAATTAGAGCTATTTCAACACCCACCAAGGGAGTGGTTCCTCTAAAATTTTTACTTTTTCAAACAAATGAAAAATAAATTTATTTTCTTTATTTCGTTATATCCAAACATAAGAGTGGAAAATAATTATTAAAAAAAAAATTAACAATTTCTCAATATTTTTCTCTATTATTTTCTTTCCTTATTAGTTATGACCAGCAGATAGCATCTAAAAGATGTTAATTTTTATTTTTTTCAATTCCTTAGTTTTTATTTGATTGATTTATTTTATGGACCTCTAAGTTTTAAATTATCTACTCATTAAATTACATTTTAGACAATAAAAAATAAAACTAAAATTATACATTTCGTGTAATGCGTAGACACATAATTAGTTATTATTTGAAATTGTAATGCGTAGACACATAATTAGTTATTATTTGAAATTGTAGAATATAAAATATAATTACAGAATATAATATGCATTATCCATGAAGTATTGAAGTTCAAGCCATAAAAATGATATCTATAACTATATTTGATAGGCCTCGATAAGACAATTGAAGCCCCCAATCTAACTTCAAAGGCTTAGCCAACGTAGCCCAAAACTTAACCATCCACAAACCCATACCAAGTTGCAAGAATTGGACTTCAGCCGGGTGGACCTCTCCTTGGTTTTTCCGTTCTCGGACTAAAATCCCATTATATTTAGAAAGTGAATTTTTTAAAAATTTTTAAAAACATTTGTTTACATATGTCATTCGAATTCAATAAATATTAAAAATTAAAAATGTTGATCCTAAAATATTAAAAATTTTATTTATAAAACAGTGAACTTTTTTTAATTTTTACTCCCTTAAATTTTGAAAATTTAGGTTTAGTGAAATCATCTTTATTTTGAAAATTTAGGTTTAGTGAAATCATCTTTTTTTTTTTTCTTTTTTGTAATGAGTTTAATTCTATGACTATAAGTGAATATTTCAATGTCCTTTTTTTATTTTATTTTAAATTTAAATTATCAATTAAACAGTTATTTTTATCGAAACACTTTTGCTTTCAATTGCTACTTAGCAAAAAGCTAACAACTAATATTTAACAGCTACTAAAACAGATAACTATTAAAATAACTAATAGCTGTTAAAATAACTAAATTTGCTGAACCGATCCTTAGTCTAATTTACACGTCATGCTATCTATGAATTTTTCAATTAGTAGACCATAATGATGATTGAAGGAAATTTGATTCGCGAATAATGAGGCAGGAAGACTTGTCTAGTCTTTAAGATTAAAATTGCTTGGCTGGAATGAAAACACAGCATAATGGTTAACTTGTTAAAGAAACTTGGAGCAAATAAAGACTTGCATAAGTCTTTAAAGAGCGACTGATTTTGACACGATGTTTCAATTTCGTCCTTCTAAATTCTAACAATTCACTTGTTGATTGTCTTTTTTTTTTTTTTAAAAGAAGAAGAGGAAACTTCGTTAATGAATAGAACCAGAAATAAAAAGAGATTCAATATGAGAAGAGCATCGATGTGAGAAGAAATCTCAAACTAAATAAATAAAAAAATTCAATAATGAAGTAAAGAGCATCGATGTGAGAAAGAAATCTAACTAAATATGAAAACCATATGAAACAAGATAAATTGCTAAGCATGAGAAGCTTTATTTACCGATCTCCTAACCTAATCAATAGTAACATGAATCACTTATTGTTCACACAACTCAAACACAATCAACCTCTTAGAACAAGATCTGGATGTCCTTTTAATCAGAGGATTATAGTGATTTGCAAAATAAACATTTGCATGTAATAAAGCATAATGAAATCCTTATCAACATAATTCTGCAATGAATACTAATACTAATAAATATAAATTAGTTGATAAACAAATTAACAAAACTTAATAATTTAATTATATAATAATAAAAATTAATCAGAACTTACTTTTGTCCATTGAATTAATTTTCCTGATATATCTAATATATGATAAAAATAATGTTGGGAGATTGAATACTATAAGAGATATGAATGATCCAAATATATTTTTTTTCTTTACTTATAATTTGTGTTTCCTTAATTTAATTTAATATTTGTTTTGTTCATGAAATTTAAGATTAAACTTAAACTCACATAATATATATTTAAGATATATAGATTGTTAAAAGAAATTTAAACACACCTTCAAAAATCATTCGTTTTACCTATTATATATACACGATGTTACACTTTACCAATAACTAAAAAGAAATTATTATTAGGCAGTTATAGTAATTAAATAATTCATCATTTTTCTTAATGTAATTGTCATTCGGTTGCTCGATCGTCCAACTATTGCAAAACAACATTTTCTCTCGCTTTTTGTTTTTTCTTTTTTCCATCCACTGTCACAAGTGACATCCAGACATAGTTTAGCTACGAACCTTCTTAGTTTGTAGATTTTTAAATTCAATATTCATTACAAAATTATGGTTTGGAGGAAATATGATCGAACTGAACTATTACATTTGCATGACCGTAACGAAAAGGTTTGGAGGAAATATGATCGATGAATATTACATTTGCATGACCGTAACGAAAACGTAGCATAATGGTTAATTTATCAAAGAATTTAGAGGCAAAGAAAGACTTGCATAAGTCTTCGGATAGTGACTGAATTTGACACAACACTTCAATCTAGTCGTTCTCAGGCTTAACCATTCACTTGTTGATTGACTTTTTTAATTAGAGGGTTATAAGTGATAGGCAAATAAATTTCATCCTTTGCCTGAAGATAAGGATCAATACTCTAATAATATCCCTACATGGTACATGGCGTAGGGAAAAACTTATTTATACTCTGTTTATATCTCCACCTATAAACTAAAATAATAAAATTTAATATTTTTTATTGAAATGAGAATATTTCTGTTCATACATTTGGAAAAAAAAAAATTCGAAACAATTTTTTAAAAAATCCCTAATTTCATTTGCTTGGTCTATAAATGAGGTCATGCACCGGATCTAGACAAAATTTTTCCATATGGTGCATGCATGCAAGACTTGAAAAGTTCTTGCCTTCTTAGATGTACTTTTATTTTATTTTGGTTTTAATATTTTGTTTAATTATGAGCTATTTCAAAACAATACAAAAATATCAGTCTTAGCTTATTTGCTAATTCGTTTTTTTTTTTTTTTTGAAAAACCCTTGAGGATTTTCTAAAAAAAAAAAAAAAAAAAAGAAAAACTTTGAGAAAAAAGTTCGATAATGCAGAAACCAGAATAAAACGTAATTTCTAAAAGATAAAAAAATTATGATCCAATTTTGTTAAAATGAATTTAGAGTAAATTTATTCTAGAGTAAATTATTCTAACTATTAAAAAAATTATGAAACAAAATATAGTGTAATTTATAATAACAACAAAAATAGAATAGAATTACAGTGGCTCTTGCACTAAGTGGTAGAAATTAAAGAGCGAATGTTTAAAATAATTAGAAAAAAGAAAAAGAAGAGAGAACATTATCATGATTCAAACAAGAAGGGAATCAAGTGGTCTATAAATAGGGAGTGATATATGCTGAAATTGATCATAATTAAATTTGGCAAACACAAAACATGGGTTTTGGTTGCTTACTGTGGCATTTTCAATTTCTCTGCCTCCTTCTATTTCACTTCTGTTTTCAATCTCATTCTTCAAATATTACAAATTCCCCTTTCTCAAATGTAGTTTGCCAGCTTGATCAAAGCAATGCCTTGCTCCAATTCAAAAACTCCTTCTCCATTACGAGTTATGATCCTTATCTTAATTCTTATTCCAAGACAGATTCATGGAAAGAGGGCACGGATTGTTGCTTCTTTTGGGATGGTGTCAGCTGTGACTTTAATACTGGCTATGTGATTGGGCTTAACCTTTCTAGGAGTATGCTTTATGGTAACTTCCATTCTAATAATTCTCTTTTCGCTCTTCATCATCTTCAAAAACTAGATCTCTCTTCCAATAATTTCAGAGGCTCCATAATTCCATCTCACCAATAATTTCAGAGGCTCCATAATTCCATTCTCAAATGGCCATTTGTTGAGCTTGACACAACCCTTAAATCTACGATTGAGCTTGACACACCTTAATCTACATTATTCAAGCTTTGCTAGCCAAATTCCATTAGAAATCGGTCAGCTATCCAATTTGGTTTCTCTTGATCTTTCCCAGAACTTTGGTTTGACATTAGAAACAACTGCTAGTTTTGATAGGCTTATTCGAAACTTAACCAAGTTGCAAGAATTAGACCTGAGCGATGCAGACCTGTCTTTGGTTTCTCCTAATTCCTTTATCAATTTATCTACTTCTTTGTCATCCCTCATACTCTCATCTTCTGGGTTGAGAGGGAGATTTCCAGACAGTATAATTCAGCTTCCACATCTGGAAGTCCTAGACTTAGCGTATAATGAAGGCCTCAATAGCACTTTTCCAACGTCAAATTGGAGTCTTTCACTCTACCACTTGTCTCTTTCTCAAACTGAAATTCCAATATATTTAGAAAATAAATTTTTCAAAAATCTAAATTTGTTAGAATCACTGCAACTCAGAAGTTGCAATTTCATAGGGTCTAATCTTGCATTGTTTGGTAATTTATCAAAACTCACTGAGTTGGATCTATCGTCTAATAATTTCGTTGGTCAAATTCCATTAGAAATCAGTCAACTATCTAATTTGATTTCTCTTGATCTTTCCGAGAATAGTCTTTTAATACAAACAACTACTAGCATTAACAAGCTTGTACTAGCATTAACAAGCTTGTTCGAAACTTTACCAAATTGCAACAGTTGGACTTGACGTTTACAAACCTCTCTTTGGTTTCACCTAATTCATTTATCAATTTATCTTCTTCTTTGTCATCTCTCACACTTTCATATTCTAGATTAAGAGGAAAATTTCCAAATAATATAATTCAGCTTCCAAACCTTAAAGTTCTTGATTTATCAAAGAATGAAGGTCTCACTGGCTCCACTTTCATATCAAATTGGAGTATCTCACTCAAATACTTGTCACTTTCTTCAACTAAAATTTCGATTTATTTAGAAAATGAATTCTTCAAGAATCTGAAGTTGTTGCAAGTACTGCAACTCAATAGTTGCAATTTTATAGGGTCTAATCTTGAATTGTTTGGTAATTTATCCAAACTCAGTGTATTGGAACTTGGATATAATAATTTCACTTCACTGGTCAATTCCATCCTCAATTGCGAAAACGTTTTGAACAAACTTTCTATCGCTTGGACCTTTTCACACAATAATTTTAGTGGCCCAAATTCCTGTTTAGCCCTCATTTGCAAACCCTTAGCCAGGGGCTCTCCCATTACTTTATGGCAAACGAACATATCAAGTGGTTCCAATTCATCTTTTCATTGGAAACTTTTTAACCAACTCCAATTATGTTGTTCCTTTCACACAAAATTTTTAGTGGCCCAATTCCTCCCTCATTTGCCTCATTTGCAAACCTTAGCCAGCTCTCCCATTTACTTATGGCAAACAACAATATCAATGGTCCAATTCCATCTTTCATTGGAAACTTTAACCAACTCCAATATTTGTTCCTTTCATACAATAATTTTAGTGGCCCAATTCCTCCCTCATTTGCAAACCTTAGCCAACTCTTCATTTTGTATATGAAAAACAACAATATCAATGGTCCAATTCCATCTTTCATTGGAAAATGTAACCAACTCCTACTTTTGTCACTTTCATACAATAATTTTAGTGGTCCAATTCCTTCAGATATTTGCAGGCTCTCTAGCCTATGGTACTTGAGTTTGTCTAATAACTTGCTCTCTGGTCAAGTATGTCAATTCAAATATAATAATACATTAGAATATGTTGATCTGAGCCATAACAAGTTGTCTGGCACAATTCCAAGCTCAGTTTTCAATGAGGTGGACTTGATGGTTCTCATTCTTTCATCAAATGAGAAATTGACAGGAGAAATTCCTTCTGCAGTTTGTGAGTCAAAATCACTCCAAATCCTTGACCTGTCGAGTAACAATTTTAGTGGTCCCATTCCACAATGTTTGGGAGACTTCAGCAGTAGCCTTTCAGTGTTACATCTGGGTATGAACAATTTCAATGGAGTTCTCCCTCAAGTATTTTCAGAAGGCAGTAACGTGAGATATTTGAATTTCAATGGCAACCAACTGCAAGGGAAAATCCCAACGTCCATTTCCAATTGTAAAGATTTGGAAATCCCAACGTCCATTTCCATTTGTAAAGATTTGGTAATTTTTAGATATGGGCCAACAATTGAGATAGAGGACACATTCCCTCTTTTCTACAAACTCTTTCTAAAAGTTGGCAGATTTCTTACAGCTACGATTCCAATAGGACTCCATGGTTTAAGTGGGAAAGCCCCACTTCCATTTTGCCAACTATTTCTGTTTTCCCAAGCTACGGATTTTGGCTGTTTCCCAAGCTACGGATTTTGGACCTCTCCAACAACAATTTCAGCGGACCTTTGCCTTCATATTATTTCAATAATTTCGATGCAATGATCAATGTTGATCAGCATATGACATACATGGGAGCACCAAACGACTCCTATGATTATTCTGTGAGGTTGACATGGAAAGGATTGGAAATTGAGTTGGTGAAAATCCAAACTCTTTTAACAACCATTAATTTGTCAGGTAATAACTTCACAGGAAAAATTCCAAAGTCAGTTGGACAGCTTAAAGGACTTAAGCAGCTCAACATGTCTCACAATCATCTCATAGGCAATATTGAACCATCAATACCATCAATAGGAAATTTGACCAATCTGGAATCTTTAGACCTCTCTTCAAATAATCTTACTGGAAGGATTCCGATCCAATTGGCAACTTTGACATCCCTCGCAGTATTTTCTGTTTCGCATAATCAACTTGAAGGACCCATACCTACAGGCTCTCAGTTTAACACATTTGATAATAGCTCGTATGAAGGAAACACAAGACTGTGTGGATTTCCACTGCAAAAGGCTTGTAATTCTGGTGAAAGGCAACAAGTCACGACACCATCAGGCGAAGAAGATTCAAACTCTGATGAAAATGGACTTGGATGGAAATCTTTTTTCACAGGATATGCATTTGGAGCAGTGTTTGGTCTCGCAATGGGATACCTTGTGTTCAGAACAAAAAAACCTACTTGGTTGGTGAAGCTGATTGAAGGTGAAGGACATCCAAGGCTGAAAAGAAGTATCAACAACACCTGCATATCTTATCAGAGAAGAAGAAGAAGAACAGAGAAGAAGAATAAGAAGACAATTAGTGAAATGGAATGCTTTCTGAAGGGTAAGTTTTATATCTGTCTTCATATCAAATTAACAAAGATTTTATTTCATTGATGAACCTTTGGACTTTTGTTAGGCTTAAATCAAATTGAATGGAATAAGCAGATGTGCATTTGCATGCCAAGTGGAAAGAAAGAGATCTCTTCTGTTGCTCCAGAATCAAATGCGCTACTTGGAACATCGTACAACCAAAGCTCTTTTTTTAAAATTTTTTTAAAGCTATAATTCCTCTCTTTTTTTTTGTTGTTTTTATTTCTTTTTTTCTGTATGTGCAATATGTAAAATAATTGTAAAGTCAGACTTTGGATTTGTCACTTTGAAATAAATTCAAAATCATGTGAAAAAGAAAAATTCCACAATAAAAGAAATAGTTATTTCTTGCCGGGAGGAGGACTAAAAAGGCCCACGTGCTCTAAGGTTCCCATGATTATGAAAGTTGTTGGGGTTTGCTTGTCTCTTTCTTGCTTGTCTCTTTCCAAAATTGCAGAAGGGACAGAGTTGGGTGTCCTAATTTAGTTCCCGAGAACCAAACAAATTTGCCAGCATAAACTTAGTATTTCCTTCTGTGTGATAAGAATCACTATAGAACAGTCATAAATTTTATATGCAACGACAAATGATATAGTACAAATCGGAAATTGATATTGCGTTTTTTCAAAAAATTTTCAGTCACTAGAAGATACTAAGTGAAAACTAAAAAATAGTTTAGTATTTTTTTCATTAATTTAATAAAATTCTCTAGTTATTTTGAACAAAGCGATTTTTTTTTTTTTTTTTTTTTTTGTGTTGAACGGAAATGAAAACAAATTAACTATTTAATATTTTTTTTTTAAAAAAAAAAGATTTTTAAAAAAAAAAGAGGAATGAACTCATGAATTAGAAAAAATCTCAGGAATTAAATAATAATTTATCCTATTTAATTAAATAATCGTATTAACTCATTTTCATGTCTCTGAGTATAAAATTCATGATGATGAACTACATATTGACTGTAACTTTCCTTTTTACACAGACTAATACGAAAGTGAGTCATAGCATATGATGTGTTTATGTTTATAATGCGATTGATTAATTAACTAACTAATACCTACGTATGTTTAGCTTCATATAATTGTAAATTTGTAACAAAAGTCAAAAACTCGCATTTTTCTCTTTTTTTTTTTTATTTCTTGAAATTCTATGATGCTACTAATTATGCTATTCAAATAAATTTAAAATGTTTTAAAATACTCTTAAAGATGACCAATAAAAAATTACAGTTTATTAATTGATTGATGGATTATAATTTATTTAATTAATAAATATATGATAAATAAGACATTTAAAACTTTTTTATTATTTTATTTTTTTCCAAATTTATTATTATTTATTTGAAATTTTTGCATATTCATGGCGTAATTAATATATTATTACGGTGAGTCTCCGGTTGGTCCCAAAAGGCAGAATCCTCTTCCCCTTGCGCGGATCGTGGAATTGTCGTTCAATTTTCTATCAGTTCGCTCTAAGACCCAGTTCATAATTTTTTGTAATAAATTCCAAATTTGACAATTTTGGTTAGATATGTTGATTTCGAATAAATAGTTAATTAAAAAGCAATCATAGGATCTTGGAATGTAAATATATAATTTCCTTAATTAATAGATATGATTGATCCATATATAAATTGAAATGGTATTGAGGAAGATGGGGATTGGCAGAATACTTCAAGAATAATTAAAAGATGGGGATTGGCAGAATACTTCAAGAATAATTAAAATTACTTGCAACGGTGCTTAAAGAATATTATTTCAAAGAAAAATTATTGATCGATAATATAGTTAAACTATAAATCAAATGAAGTGGCGAATTAAATTCTCTGTGTAGTAAACATAGTATATAAGTTTAAGCAAGGGAGAACCTAGTATTTGATGGACAGTAGCTATTGCACTATTGCAGATAATTGATACCATTTTATATAAACTAATGTAATAATGGACTTACATATATTTTCAATGTTTTTATATGATTAGTGTCGGTTATATCTAGAAAGGGAATTTTTATGTCAAGACGGAGAAGAGTACATGAAGCATTGATTGATACATAGTAGTTAAAGTTGTAAATTGGGTTACTTAGAAGATGCTTTTCTTAAATTATAATTTAATTGAACCATTGATTCTTAATAGCTAGTCTAGAATTTAATAAATATTAAAGAACGTCGTTGATATCATCCTAAGTAAAGAATGATTGAGAATATTATTGGAAGCAGTTGAAACTTACTTTAATTCGTAAATTTATAGTTTAGATAGTTGGGTGATAATGTTGATGTTTAAGGAGGATGGGTAGCCCGACAGATAGGCTGTGTGAATTGAGTAAATGTTTAGGTGAATAAAAAATGGTTATAGCAGTCGGGATAGTTGTTGTCAATTGCCCAATGGATGGGCTTTGAGAATTTATTACTGAATTATAGTTTTAAGCAGGTGGTTTAGTTCAATTTCTAAGGAAAGTGTTCAATTTCTAAGGAAAGTTTCGCCGAAATTTCGATAAAAATTTAGGCTAATCATATTTTAATAATTATGTTAATAGGTTTAGTTAGGATTAATTCTTTAACTTGATATAATTTAAAATAACCTCTTTTATTTATTTATTATTATTACTTAATTATATTATTATTATTTATTATTTATTTTTCAAGAATCAATATTTAATATTATTATTGGTAATTAATACTTCTTGTATTTATTTGAATCGATATATGAATGTGTTATTTACTTGCTCTGCCATAATATGAGTTTAATTACTTAATTTATGCTTGCATTTTTAATATGCTTGCATTTAATTGCATTGTTTGATTATTTGTGTTGTGATATTGCTATGCCTTATTTGTGTGGAATTGGGATGAAATGGGTCACTATGGATTTGTGAGAGTGGTCTTCGATATCGTCGGCCAGGTATGGAGAGATCAACGCCCCCATGTGCATATCTGATATGATATAGATGATATGAAAAACCACAAGGTGGCCTCCTGTTGGTATGGAAAAGAAAAGAGGGTATAAAAAAAAGGAGAGGTTTGGTCAAGTGAGGATTAGACTGGTCGGCTAGATATGGGAGATCAACTCCCTGGTACACACGTCATGAGAGAATGGGCCATATGGAAGGACGGCTCATCGGGGGTTTCGGTGAGGTCACTGACTAATTTTCTCGTTATGTGATTATGTGAAGGTAATAATATTTTTGATTGTTGTTGTTATGTCATTTGTGTGATCGCTTGCTTGATCATATAACTAGTCGGATGACTAGATGGATATATTTACACATTCGTACTAGATGGATTATATTTAACACATTCGTTACATTCGTGTGAATGCATGTGTTGTGCAATAATTATTATTTTTTATAAAACTTACATGTCCTTGTTTAACTTTTTCAGGAAGTAGATTCTTCTTGTCCTAGTAAAGCTCTATTTCCTTCATTGCAAAGCTAGAAAAGAATTTTCTAATTTCATTAATTAATTAAATAATTATATGTATGAGAACTTATTTATATTTATATTTATTTATTAGTGAATTCTACAATTGTAAGATTTATGCACCTCTAGTCATGTATTAAAATAGATATAATAATTTTATGAAACCATAAATGTTTTAATTATTTTTCTAAGTGTATGTATTAATCAGTAGCCCATATTATGAATGATAAGTATTATTATTAGGCTCAAACTATGTTTTATTCGAGATATTGATATTGAAATTGGGATGATAAGTATTATTATTAGGCTCAAACTATGTTTTATTCGAGATATTGAAATTGGGCTAGGAATGTGTGATTATATATATATATATATATATATACATGAATTTATATGGGTTTATTACTCCTAGGATTTTGCATGGCGTGTATGAGTTTGGTAGTTTAGGCTTACTACGGGCCTCAAGAGCCTTAAAGTTATTTGGGTCCTATTCCGTTCCGAGTCATGATATTGGGTTGTGACAGTAACATGGATGCATTTAGTTATGTTAGTATATTATTTACGTCTAACATAAACGTGTTTCATTAATCAGACACTTTTTGTATAAGTCTAATTAAATATATTTGGAATTATATATAAATAATCAACCTACTCATATAATTAATCATGTAAGATTTTCTCTTTACATTATTATAATATTCTAATAGAAATTTCCATGATGAATGATTTGGATTAGGGTTTCTCTTAACTAATCAAACTATTGTCTATGCAAAAATGGGACCTTATTCTAAATTATGGGAATTAGTGCACAATTGCTGGATGATTATGGTTCTTGGCGTCAAATTGTGAGATCACACTATTAGTATATACACGATGGAATTTCAGCAATCTATCAATATCATAAACATTTTTTAACATAATTTTTGTTGAAAATTTGTTTGAATTATGCTATTTAATGGATTGAATAAATCTATTTCATACTATAGCTAGAATCATCAATTGAGACTATTGGTATGAAATTAATTAATTTACACGAATTAATTGATATTGATTCATAAATTTACTTTTATTTCATGCACTTGCTTTCAATATAAAAGCCTTTCAGCAACAGTTTCTTCTTGTTTAGCATTTATATAACTAATATAAAAAATAGTTAATTTTGCCGAATCGAATAAATAAATTTAGCAACACAGTTGAGAATGGCATTGTCCACTTGCTGGAGTTAATTAGGACCCTTATATCTGGAGCATTAATAAAGGTAAGCCAATTATTGGTTTTCATTGAATGAGCAGATCGCCATCGACATCTGAGTAGTTAGTTGCTTTAAATTGATGGTGACAAACAGCCACAAAAATGATCAAACAGAACAATCTGAGACTCAGACAAGTTACAAAAATCTAGAACCATCCCCATTTAGGATTGTAAACAAATCGAGTCAAGCCGAGTTGGTTTAAGATGCTCATTTAAAAAAGCTTAGACTTGTCTGTTTAATGAAAAGATATGTTTCATTTCTACAAATCCTAACTGCTCGAAAATTTTCTATTTCAAATTTTTACTAATTTACAACTAAATTTTGTTAAATCTAAAGATAATTATGGATTTTTTTCAGTAAAATTAGCTATTTTGATATATGTTAGTTGTTTTGGTAGCGGTTAACTGTTAGCTGTTTCAGTAACTTTTTTATATACAAAACGCTAAATATTACACGGGTTAAATTTTTATAAAACGTTATTTTAAGCTTTAAAAGCTAGTTCAAATGCTATTGGCAAACACAACCTATATTTATAATTTTAATAAAGATTTAAAAAAAAAAGATTGTATATTCCATGGTAAAAATACAAGTAGGTTTGTCTTCACGTATTCATGGATTCTTGCTGCAATTAACTTGTGGAAGAAGCAATTTAAATAAATTAAACATTATGCCTTAATTGCAAACGAACAGAGAGATGGCTCAAATAGATTTCTTTTTGAACAAAAAATTTAAAAAAAAAACATGACTATTATAAATCTATTATTGAATTATTTGTATTTCTTTAAAATTTGTAATGATTTCTGCTAATTATATATCTTATTAATTTATAGTATGATTTTTCTTACTCTGAAATTTATAGTATGGTTAATTCATAAATCAATTAATTTATCAGTATATTAAAATAATAGAATTTATCAACACCCACCAAAGGAGTGGTTCCTCTAGAATTTTACTTTTTCAAACAAATTTATCTTCTTTATTTCATTATATCCAAACATAAGAGTGGAAAATAATTATGGTAAAAAATTAACAATGTCTCATTATTTTTCACTATTATTTTCTTTCCTTATTAGTTATGACTAGCAGGTTTTTTTTTTTTTTTAATTCCTTAGTATTTATTATTGATTTATCTATTCATTAAAAGCACATTTTAGACAATAAAAAATAACACTAAAATTATACATTTCGTGTAATGCGTCTATTCATTAAAAGCACATTTTAGACAATAAAAATAAACACTAAAATTATACATTTTCGTGTAATGCGTAGACACATAATTAGTTGTTATTATTTGAAATTGTAGAATATAAAATGTTATTGATTTATCCAATCTAACTTCAATCTAACTTCAAAGGCTTAGCCAATGTAGCCCAAAACTTAACCATTCACAAACCCATACCAAGTTCCAAGAATTGGACTTCAGCCAGATCTGTTTTTGGTTCTTCCTTTCTTGGACTAAAATTCCATTATATTTAGAAAATGAATTTTTTAACATTTTTTTAACTTTTTAAAAATATTTATTTATATATCCATTTGAATTCAAGAAATATTAAAAATTAAAAATATTGATCCATAAAATATAAAAAATTTTTCATTTTATTTATAAAACAGTGAACTTTTCAATTTTTACTCCCTTAAAATTAAATTTTTTTGAAATAATTATTAGGGTTTAGTGAAAATCAATCTTATTTAGGTTTAGTGAAATCATCTTTTTTTTTTTCTTTTTTGTAATGAGTTTAATTCTATAACTATAAGTAAATATTTCAATGTCCTTTTTTATTATTTTAAATTTAATTATCTATCAAACAGTTATTTTTATCGAAACACTTTTGTTTTTAATTGCTACTTAGCTAAAAGCTAACAACTAATATTTAACCGCTACTAAAACAGCTAACAACAATTAAAATAACTAATAGCTGCTAAAATAGCTAAATTTGCCGATCCTTAGTCTAATCTATGCGTCACGCTATCTATGAATTTTTCGATTAATAAACCTTAATGATGGTTGAAGGAAATTTGGTTCGTGAATAATGAGGCAGGAAGACTTGTATAAGTCATTGGCTGGACTTTAAGATAAAAATTGCTTGGCTGGAATGGTTAACTTATTAAAGAATTGTGGGGCAAATAAAGACTTGCATAAGTCTCCAAAGTTTTTTTTTTTTTTTTTTTTTTTTTTTTTTTTTTTTTTTTTTTTTTTTTTTTTTTTTTTTTTTTTTTTTTTTTTTAGAGAAAAAGAGGAATCTTCATTAATGAATACAACCAAAAATAAAAAGAGATTCATCATAAGAAATCTCAAATTACATATGAAAACCAGTATAGAAACGTGATAATATTGCTAAAGCATGAGAAGCTTTATTTATCGATCCCCTAACCTAATCAATAGTAACATGATCACTGTTGTTACACAACTCAAACACAATCTCTAGAACAAGATCTGATTGTATTTTAATCAGGAGATTATAGTGATTTGCAAAATAAACCTTTGCATGTAATAAGCATATGAAATCCTTATCAACGTAATTCTCAATAAAGTACTAATACTAATAAATATAAATAGCTTAAAAAATAACAAAAACTTAATAATTTAATAAATAATAAAAATTAATCAGAATACTTTTGTCCATTGAATTATTTTCCTGATTATAAATAATTATTGAGATAACTAATAAGAGAATGATTTGACCAAATATAATTTTTTCTTTACTTATATGTGTGCATTATTTTTTACATTTATATTTGTTTTGTTCATGAAATTTAAGGATTAAACTTAAACTCACATAATAAATTTAAGATATATAATGTAAAAAGAAATTTGAACCACTTCAAAATCATCGTTTTACCTTTATAATATATACACGATGTTAACAGTTTACCATTAAACTAAAAAAAGATTATTATTAGGCAATTACAGTAATAATTAAATCATCGTTTTTCTTAATGTAATTGTCAATTCGATCGTAACTATTGTCAAAACCAACATTTTTCTCTCCCTTTGTTTTTCTTTTTCCATCTAGTTCACATGTGACATCCAGACATAGTTTGGCTACGAATTTCTTAGTTTGTAGATTTTAAATATCATATTCATTAAAAAATTATGGTTTGGAGGGAAACGTAGCGTAATGGTTAACTTATGAAAGAATTTAGAGGCAAAGAAAGACTTGCATAAGTCTTCAGACAGTGACTGAAATTACATCATTCTTCAGGCTTAACTATTCACTTGTTGATTGACTTTTTTAATTAGAGGGTTATAAGTGAAAGGCAAATAAATTTCATCCTTTGCCCAAAGATACAGATCGATGCTCTAATAACATCCCTACGTGGTATATTGTGCAGGAAAAAACTTATTTAGACTCTGTTTATATCCCCATCTATAAATTAAACTCATAAAATTTAGTATTTTTATTGAAATAAGAGTATTTCTGATCATATATTTGGAAAAAAAAATGTTGAAATAATTTTTAAAAAATCTGTAATTTCATCTGATTGATCTATAAATAAGATCATGCACGGATGTAGACAAGTTTTTCCATATGGTGCATGCATGCAAGAGTTGAAAAGTTCTTGCCTTTATTTTGGTTTTAATAATGAGGTGTTCATAAATATGAAAAATATCAGTCTAGTTTATTATTCTAAATTCTTTTTTTTTTTTAAACCTTGAGTATTCTTTAAAAAGAAAAATGAAAAACCTTGAGAAAAAGATCGATAGTGCAGGAACAGAAACCAACGTAATTTCTAAAAGATAAAATTTAAATTTCTTAATTATTCTTCATTAATCATGAGATTTCAACTCCACCAATCTATATAAACCAATCTATATAATCCACTTTGTTAAAAAATAAGAGAGTAAATATCCTAATTATTAAAAGAAGTTAAAAAAAATTATGAAACAAAGTATAGTGTAACTTATAATAACAATAAAAATAGAATAGAATTACAGTGGCTCTTGCACTAAGTGGTAGAAATTAAAGAGCGAATGTTTAAAATAATTAGAAAAAAAAGAAAAAGGAGACAGAACATTATCATGATTCAAACAAATAGGGAATCATGTGGTCTATAAATATGGAGTGATATATACTGAAATTGATCATAATTAAATTTGGCAAACACAAAACATGGGTTTTGGTTGCTTACTGCGGCATTTTCAATTTCTCTGCCTCCTTCTATTTCACTTCCATTCTCAATCTCTTTCTTCAAATATTACAAATTCCCCTTTCTCAAATGTAGTTTCAAATGTAGTTTGCCAGCTTGATCAAAGCAATGCCTTGCTCCAATTCAAAAACTCCTTCTCCATTAGGAGTTATGATCCTTCTATTAATTCTTATTCCAAGTCAGATTCATGGAAAGAGGGCACGGATTGTTGCTTCTTTTGGGATGGTGTCAGCTGTGACTTTAATACTAGCTATGTGATTGGGCTTAACCTTTCTAGCAGTATGCTATATGGTAACTTCCATTCTAATAATTCTCTTTTCGCTCTTCATCATCTTCAAAAACTAGATCTCTCTTCCAATAATTTCAGAGGCTCCATAATTCCATCTCATTGGCCATTTGTGAGCTTGGACACCACCTAATATTGAGCTTGACACACCTTAATCTACATTATGCAAGCTTTGCTAGCCAAATTCCATTAGAAATCGGTCATCTATCCAATTTGGTTTCTCTTGATCTTTCCTTTAACCCTGGTTTGACATTAGAAACAACTGCTAGTTTTGACAAACTTATTCAAAACTTAACCAAGTTGCAAGAATTGGACCTGAGCGCTGCAGACCTGTTTTTCGTTTCTCCTAATTCTTTTATCAATTTATCTACTTCTTTGTCATCCCTCAGACTTTCATTTTCTGGATTGAGAGGGAAATTTCCAAGCAGTATAATTCAGCTTCCACATCTCGAAGTCTTAAACTTAGTGTACAATGAAGGCCTCGATGGCTCTTTTCCAACGTCAAATTGGAGTCTTTCACTCTACCATTTGTCTCTTTCTCACACTGAAATTCCAGTATATTTAGAAAATGAATTTTTCAAAAATCTAAATTTGTTGGAATCACTGCAACTCCGAAATTGCAATTTCATAGGGTCTAATCTTGTTGCATTGTTCTGGTAATTTATCAAAACTCCACTGAGTTGGACCCTATCGTCAAATAAGTTTCGTTGGTCAAATTCCATTAGGAAATCGTCAAACTGTCGAAATTTGATTTCTCTTGATTCTTTTCGGGAAATCTTTCCGGGAACAGTCTTTTAATACAAATAACTACTAGCTTTAACAAGCTTGTTCGAAACTTTACCAAGTTGCAAGAGTTGGACTTGGGGAGTACAAACCTCTCTTTGGTTTCACCTAATTCATTTATCAATTTATCTTCTTCTTTGTCATCTCTCACACTTTCATATTCTGGATTAAGAGGAAAATTTCCAAATAACATAATTCAGCTTCCAAACCTTGAAGGCCTTGTTTTGTCAGGGAATGAAGATCTCACTAGCTCCACTTGTATATCAAATTGGAGTATCTCACTCAACTACTTGTCACTTTCTTCAACTAAAATTCCGATTTATTTAGAAAATGAATTCTTCAAGAATCTGAAGTTGTTGCAAGTACTGCAACTCAATAGTTGCAATTTTATAGGCTCTAATCTCGAATTGTTTGGTAATCTAACCAAACTCAATGTATTGGAACTTAGTGGTAATAATTTCACTGGTCAAATTCCATCCTCAA
The DNA here is from genome assembly GCF_014843425.1 of Jatropha curcas. Next base: position 2,277,056 of record NW_023591078.1, on the reverse strand, counting down.
TTGGAAAACTTGAGAAACTCTATTTCTTGGACCTTTCATACAATAATTTTAGTGGCCCAATTCCTCCCTCATTTGCAAACCTTAGCCAGCTTTACAAATTATATATGGGAAGCAACAATATCAATGGTTCAATTCCATCTTTCATTGGAAAGTGTAACCAACTACAACAGTTGGACCTTTCATACAATAATTTTAGTGGTCCAATTCCTTCAGATATTTGCAGGCTCTCTAGCCTATGGTACTTGAGTTTGTCTAATAACTTGCTCACTGGTCAAGTATGTCAATACAAATATAATAATACCTTAAACTATGTTGATCTGAGCCATAACAAGTTGTCTGGCACAGTTCCAAGCTCAATTTTCAATGAGGTGGACTTGGCGGTTCTCATTCTTTCATCAAATGAGAAATTGACGGGAGAAATTCCTTCTGCAGTTTGTGAATCAAAATCACTCCAAATCCTTGACCTGTCGAGTAACAATTTCAGTAGTCCCATCACAATGTTAATGTTTGGGAAACTTCAGCAGTAGCCTTTTAGTATTACATCTGGGTATGAACAACTTTAGTGGAGTTCTCCCTCAAGTATTTTCAGAAGGCAGTAACGTGAGATATTTGAATTTCAATGGCAACCAACTGCAAGGGAAAATCCCAACGTCCATTTCCAATTGTAAAGATTTGGAAATTTTAGATATGGGCAACAATGAAATAGAGGACATATTCCCTTCTTTTCTACAAACTCTTCCAAAGTTGCAGATTCTACAGCTACGATCCAATAGACTCCATGGTTTGGTGAAAAGCCACTCCATTGCCAACTATCCGCTTCCCAAGCTACGGATTTTTGACCTCTCCTTTTACCCGGCCAACAACAATTTCAGCGGACCTTTTGCCTGCATATTATTCAATAAATGTTCGATGCGATGATCAATGTTGATTCGAATAGTGACATACATGGGATTACAAAACTACACCTTCTTATGATATCTGTGAGCTTGATTGAAAGGATTGGAAAATTGAGGTGGTGAAAATCCAAACTCTTTTAACAAACCATTAATTTGTCAGGTTAATAACTTCACAGGGAAAATTCGCCAAGTCAGTTGGAAAGCTTAAAAGCACTTAAGCGTCAACATGTTCACTAATCATCTCACAGCAATATTGAACCATCAATAAGGAAATTTGACCAATCTGGAAACTTTGACCTCTCTTCAAATTTAATCTTACTGGAGGATTCCGATCCAATTTGGAACTTTGACACCCTCGAAGTAGTATTCGAGTTTCGCATAATCAACGGTGAAGGACCCATACCTATCAGCCCTCAGTTCAACAATTTGATATAGCTCTTTGAGAAGGAACACCAAGACTGTTGATGGATTTCCCACTTGCAAAAAGGCTCTGTAATTGGGTGTGAAAGGCAACAAGTCACGACAACGCATCAGGCGAAGAAGATTCAAAAACTTGATGAAAAGGATTTTTGGATGGAAATCTGTTTTCACGGATATGCATTTGAGCAGTGTTTTGGTCTCGCAATGGGATACCTTGTGTTCAGAACAAGAAAAACCTAACTTGGTTGGTGAAGATGATCGAGGTGGAAGGACATCCAAGGCTGCTGAAAAAAGTTATCAACAACAACCTGCATATCTTAGTTAGAGAATCTTATCAGAGAAGAAGAAGAAGAAGAAATTAGTGAATGGAATTGCTTTCTGAAGGTAAGTTTTATTATCTGTCTTCATATCAAATTAACAAGATTTTTATTTCACGATGAACTTTGGACTTTGTTAGGTAAATCAAATGATGAACAAGCAGATGGTGCATTTGCATGCCAAGTGGAAAGAAGAGATCTCTTTTGTTGCTCCATAATCAAATGTGCTACTTGGAACATCTACAACAAAGCTCTTTTAAATTTTTTTTAAGCTATAATTTCCTCTCTTTTTTTTGTTGTTTTTCTCCTTTTTTTCTGTGTGTCTATATATGTAAAATAATTTTAAAGTCAGGCTTGATTTATAACTTGAAATAAAATTCAAATCATGTGAAAAAGAAAATCCATAATAAAGAAATAGTTATTTCTTGCCAGAGGAGACTAAAGCCACGTTGCTCTAAGGTTCCATGATTATGAAAGTTGTTGGGTTTGCTCGTCTCTTTCCAAAATTGCAGAAGGGACAGAGTTGGGTGTCGTAATTTAGTTCCCGAGAACCAAACAAATTTGCCAGCATAAACTTAGTATCTCTGTGTGATAAGAATCACTATAAATTTAATTAAATTATCCAATTTAATATTATAAAATTCAATCTTATTTAATTAGAAATGTGTCCTTTTAAATATCATTCTATTATCATTCTGTTAGGATTTCGTTATATCATAACAATATATATATATATATATACTATTATTATAGTTTTTAATTACTTTTGGACTATCAAGAAGTTTTTTGCTTTTGACTTATTAAGAATTATTACATAAACTTTTTGTGTAAATTTTTTGGGAAATTAATTGAGTTTGCCAATCAGTCTTCTTCTTGTGGTAAAGACTTCTTTACATATTTTTAATTTAATAATTGATTAAAATATTATTAAGAATATTTAGCTTTATTCTAATTAGAAATTTTAATTTATTGACTGATTAAAATTATATAATAATTTTTTTAATTGGATTACTTATATTAGTTTCCTTAATTAGATTATTTTAATTAATTAACAAATCTTGTTTGTTTCATTGATTTCTACAAACGGGTTAGAAACCGGATACTTTTCCGTTTGTAAAGTTATAACCTGAATTGATTTTTATTAATTAACAGAATTTCATTCTTCTTTCGTTGCTAAGAGTTGGGAAATGGTTACACAAATAGTTTAGCAATGGAATTTTCATAAGTTGCTAAAGTTATAATCCTAAATTGATAATCTATTTTGTATCTTTTTCTTATTTCTTCCTCCTTTTATTTTATATTTTATTAAGACTGTAAGATTAATATTTGTTAAGATAATATCTTTTATTTTTTATTTTTTAATTTCAAATATTTCAATAGAAGTAAAGTAATTATAGAAATTTCAATATTCAAATTATAATATAATAGTAAATCATAATTTTTTATATGTATAGAAATTTTAATTTTTATTTGTGTTTTATTGATTGATTAGCTTAGTCTCATCCTAATTAGAAAACTTTTAATTTCATTGATGGATTAAAATTATATAATAATTTTTAATTAGATTGGATAATTGTAATGACCCATTTTCGCGAGCTAGACAAGCACTCGGACCTAGATGGGCTTAAGGACCCGAAACCTGTAGTAAACCTATATCAATTAAACCCATATTCTAGTCTTAAATGTAGCTTCAAGCCCATCAACTTTAATCCACAAAAAGTACAGTTCATATATTAATATAATAATAAATAGTATTCCTTTACAATCCATCTGAAATACAATTGCGGAACTCCATCATCTACAGTCCTTTACATTTACATGGTTAACATAATTATTAACAATCTTCTATATTTAATTTCGACTCGACTGGGTCCATAGGATTTTTCTTTCTTCCTATTACCTAAAAAAAAATAGGAGGCAAGAGTGAACGCCAAATTCAATGAGTAGAGTTAGATAACTCTCTCACCCCACACAATCATACAAATGTTAAATTTAATCAAGTTAATTACTCAACTAGCTATATGATCATGCAGTTTACGCACGCATATGGACATTAACAACAGCAATACAAATATTATTCATCATTCAACATTAATCAATCACGTGTAATTAGTCAAGTGCGTCAGTCAGTGGCGTCACCGAAATCCCCGATGAGCCGTCCTCCCACAAGGCCCATTCACTCATAATGTGTGCACCAGGGAGCCGATCCCCATACATGGCCGACTAGTCTAATCCTCACTTGACTAGCCCTCTCATTGTTTTTTCATTCTCTCTTTTTTTTTCCATACCAACAGAAGGTCAACCTGTGGTTTTCCATATCATATAATCGGGGATCATCCTTATCATATCATCAAGTGCATACGGGGCGCCGATCTCCTATACTTGGTCGACAGTCAAATTCTATAATTTCATCATATCCAGGATCCATGCTTTATAGACCATCCTCACAAATCCATGGTGACCTACTTCATCCTAATTCCACACAAACAAGGCACAGCAATATCACAACATAGGTAATCAAGCAATTTTTAATCGCAACAATAGTGCAACACAATATAGCAATTCAACAAGATAATGCATGATAACATTTAGCCGTGAATGCATGAATGCAAAGATGCAGGCAAATGATGCGAGTTATCCAACACTACTCACAGTTCTTTACTGTCCCTTAAAGGACTATCTCTACTACTGCATGCTTCCGGCTTTTTGTCTTCACCTTTCGAGACTTTATATACATCTAAAATGATAAAAAAATTCTAAATAAGAGTTCTAATCTGAAAAACAAAAGTATCCCACATTTATTTATTAGATTTGACTACTCGTCGCTTTATTTACTTATCAAACTAAACTTTATATTTATATATATAACGTTTCCTTATTTATTTACTTATTCAAACTTATAACCTTTAAACAAAATTTTTAACGAATATTTTATAATAACAATAATAATAATAATAACAATATTAAAACAATAATAATATTACTAGTAATAATAATAATACTAATAACAATGACAATAATACTTCGAGTTTTAGTTGTTACTATCCATTAAGGATATAACTAATTTAATTCTATATTAAGTGTCTCGCCGAAAATTCGGTAGCATTCCCTCCATAAATTTGACTATCCACCAATCAACTTATTCAATTATTTTTCAAGTCCACACAACCCGTCCATCGGGCAATCAATCAACAAATTTCTCCGATCCTCCTTAAACTCAACATTAATAATACTTATAAATTTTTCCTAAATTCCATAAATTTTATTTATTATCATAATTTCCTAATAAATTAATTTGGTACTAGAATTATCTTTAATTAACCATATATTTTAATTAATCACTAAATCAACACTAAGATTAATTTAATTTAATTACTCGAAATCACTAAAATTAGATTAATTACCAAAATTACTAAAATTAAATTAATTAACCAAAATTAACAAAAATTAATTTATACCCCAAACAAAATATTGTCGGAAGTTCGTTAGACCGGAAATGGAGGCCATGCGTGCCGGAGAGACAACCGAATGTGGCTGGAGCACTAGCAACGGCAGAAAAGGGACCAGATTGACTGGTCATCAACCAACCTCGCCGGATCGAAGAGAAAGAGGGAGGAGACCGTCGTTGGGTCTACCGAAGCAGGAGCCGCTGCCATGCTCACCGGAGTCGCGAGCAGCAGGAGGCGCGATGTCGGGCTGTGGCTGGAGTCGAGTGACGATCGAGGCTATGACTGCAGGCGGGTCGCGATTGAACTGAGAGGGAAGGAAGCGACCGGCGGCGCGATGGAGGCTCGTCGACTGACTCTGGTGGAGGCGCGATCTGCTGCCGCTGCAAGTTTTCGCCAGAAATGGAGTCGCAGGCGCAGGGAAGAAGAAAGAAGAAGGAAAGAAAAAGAAAGAAAGAAAGAAGAAGGAGAAGAAGAAGGTGGAGATGGTGGTGCTGCGTGGGTTGAGGCGCAGGTTTGGGGAGGAGAGGAGTGAGGCCAACGCTGGAAAAAGGGGAGAGAGGAGCTTCTGGAAGTGATTCGAATTTATTCGGTTGGATTGGGGCTCAGTTCGATTTATTTGGATTATTTTAGTTAGATTCCGTAACATTTTCTCTATTTACTCAATAATAATAAAAACACTAGTAGTAATAATATTTGATTTTATAATAATTAATTTATATTGTAGCCATACATATTTACATTTATAATCGATTGGTAGCTGGAGTTCCATTTTATTTCATCGAAAATTTTAAGTGTTGCCAAATCGAAAATTTCGAATAATCAATTTTGGGCTTGAACCCAATTCGAAAAGTTGGGTTCGAATTGAGACTATATTACATTTGCAGCCCACACGGCTAAAATTTTCGATTTTTGATTTAATAAAAATTCGAAAGCTTCGAAAATAAAAATTCGGAGTATTTCAATAATATTATTCAATTAAGCATATAAAACTAGGAAATATAAAAATAGAAAACCGAAAATTTTTTTTATAACCTGACCTTAAAATAAAATTCAATTATCAAATAAAGTTGAAGATTCAGTTAAGAAGCACAAAGTATATGTCAAAATATTTTAACTCAATTGATAGAAAATTAGAAAATTATATAAATTTATTTTATATTAATAAATTACTAAAAAATTTAAAATAGTTCAAATTAAACTATTAATAAAATAATTAATTCAAAAAAAATAAAAAAATTCAATTAAAAGAATTAAAAATCAGTACTTATTATTTAAATTTATTATTGTACTTCCAATAGTTGAAGATAAGACGTATGAGTAATATCTTAATTATGAATAATTTATGAATGATAATATAACTCGGTTAGGAATCTTATTAAAATACCAATTTACTATAGACTACCAATATAAATATTTAATACTTATAGAAAAAATCACCATATTATTTTTCTTTGGACGGAGTTTATTATTATATGTCAAATAACTTTTCTTCGATCATTTTAATATTTTTTACTTGAGTTATGATTATTTTACTTGTCCATATCATTTCAATCATAAATTTTATTTTTTTCATTTCAATTTTTGATTTTTTTTTCAATATTCATTTCATTTTGTCTACATATATATTATATATTTATAATAAAATATTGACTAAAAACACCTAATTATATTGACTAAAAACACCTAATTAATATACTTATTTTTTATTCAATAATTTATTACTATTTTTATTATATTATAGAAAAATCAATAAATTATATTTATAAAAAATAAAAAAATGAGTAGTAACAATGACTTCTAACGTGCAAAGCACGGTCTTAATACTAGTATTACTAAAGTTACAAAATTGATAATTGTTTGACTCCCAATAATTTAACTTATGATCCACGTGGAAACTAAAATGTGGCTAAGGGTGTGAAAATAGGTTGGCGCGTCAGGTTGGACGCGAACCCTCCTAATACGTGAAACGATTAGGGTCAATATAAATACAACCTACTTAATAATCATGTCAAATATTTAAACATAAGTACGACATAAAAGTTAAACGAGTAACATGAACACGGCACGTGTAACCTGTTTAATTAAATAGCTCATATATGAGTCAAAAAAGTCAATCATATTTAATTAAATGGATCATATACGGGTCAAAACACGACAATTATAATACATATAGCCCACATAACCCTCTTTTTGTGTGTGTGTGTGTGTGTGTGTGTATAAATTACATTTTTATCTTAAAATAAATAGTTAGACGGATTAAATGAGTCAATTTATAGCATGATCCGCATAAAACTTGTGTCATATCTAGATCACTCGTTTATGACACAAACTTATTTAAACTCAACTTTAATCCATTTAATTTTAGTATTAAACAAATTATATTTCCGTGTCATACCCATGTCACACGGGAGCATTTCACGTTTCAGAAATGGAAAATTTTGTAGGCTTGAAATATCAACATTCATTAATATTTATGATCGAAGAAAATATGAGCCGTCGACAAAGCCTGCCATAGACTTGTGCAAGTCTTTTTGGTGGGACTCTAATGGCTAACTTACCAAGGAGTTTAGGATTGGGGGCAAACAAAGACTTGAACAAGTCATTCTCACCTGCAGGGTCTAAATACTTTTCACGCTGCAAGGGATCTAAATACTTTTGAAAAGATCTCTTAAGGGTACTATGCAAATTGCCACGTAATTATTACAAAATGCTATCACAAAATTTTATTGGAAGACAAAAGTTGAAAATTAATTTGTATAACTTCACTTTTTATGAGCATGGTTTTGCAATAGATTACAAAACAAAAGATATCAAATGTTGATATTCAACTGAAATCAATCAATTATAGAGAGTCGAAGGTGAGTGGTTGGACACGCACACAAAAAGAACTAGATCATCAAAACTGTAAACAAACAAAAAAGCAGAAATGGAAATATAGACGTGGCAGAGCAGGATTGAAGACACAAGGAGGACAAAAAATTATTAATATTTTTTATTTTTTAAGTTAGGAAGACAGCTAAATAAAAAAGCTATTATATTTTAAGAGGAATAAAATTAAAAAAAATTTTTAGAAATTTAGAAGATTGAATTTATTAAAAAAATTAATTGAGGGACACTCCTGACATGCATTGTCATACCTTCAATAATAATACATACTATTATACCAAAATCATATGAAAAGTCATAAACCATGAGCAAACGGAGCGAAAAATGAGGATTAACCAAAAGATTGTTAGATTTTATCTTTTCTTTTTTATTATTTTTTTTTTATTTTTACAGACTTTCTTCCTATCATTTCTCTTCTCACCATCTTTCTTCTCTTTGCTTCAAAGACTTTCTTCTTTCTTTCTTCTCTCTTTCTTCTCTTTGCTTCAATTAAGGATTGTTCTTCTTCCTCAACAAGTACTTTCATGGAACTAGGCCTTTGCTAAAGCTAAGTGAAATCCAAAACAAATGAGGGCAACTGAATTGGAATTTTTTAACAACTGAATTGCAATTGTTCTTCCTTCTGATTTGCTATAGATATAGTCAGTGGCGGAGCCAGAATTGAAGATAAAGGGGGACAAAAATCTTTTTTTTTTTCAAAAATTAGGAGGCGCTAAATTAAAAAGTATTATATTTTAAGGAATAAAATTGAAAATGTTTAGAAATTTAGAGATGAATTATTAAAAAAAAAATTACCGAGGCAGCCACCTTTGATATCCCGTCCTTTCGTCAGTGAATATAGTTATACTTTAATCCGAATCGAGTCTAAACCCCAGCAACTGATGAAAATGAGGATTAAACACAAAAGATTGTTAGATATATATATATTTTTTTTCAATGACTTTCTTCTTTCTTTCTTCTCTTTGCTTCAATTAAGAATTGTTCTTCCTCCCCAACAAGTACTTTCATGGAACTAGGTCTTTGCTAAAGCAAGTGAAATCCAGAACAAATGAGGGCAACTGAATTGCAATTTTTTAACAATTGAATTGCAATTGTTCTTCCTCCTGATTTGCTAAATTCATTTTGGGTCATGCCCACCCTATAAAGCCTCATATTTTTTTTATTTGGTTTCACAATTCCTCTGCATTTTATCATCCCTTAAACTGCAAATAAAAGCATGTTTAATCTAAATAATGTGATTTTCTGTGATTGTAATGTCATCTTGAATAACTTTTTGAATGTTTTATCTCGTATGTTAGCTGAAGTGTGTTAGAGGATCTACGAGAGTGGGGTCATGTCCCTCTTGATTTTATTTCCAATATTGTAAGAGTTGATTTAGTCTAATTTAAATTTCAGTTTTATATTTCAAAACAAAAAAAAAAAATTAAACAATGTGAAATATTATTATATTAAATCGGCAACTAATTTATTAACTTCAAAAACTTTGGAACAATTTGATTTTATAAGTTAAAAGACATGGCCAATATATACGAGCTCAAAAATAAGTGAGTTTAATTAGAATTTAGAAGTCCTTTGATTTCTATTATTATTTTTCAATATGAGATTCACTTCTTAACCATTGATTTGGTTTGTTTACCTTTTTTTTTCAATTTTCAGTATGATAAAAAAATAACCTTATACAAATATTACTTTATAATATTTAAAATGTAAATTGAAGTAAAATTCAAATATTTTACAAATTCTTATAATATGTGGAAAGAAAACACAGTAAGTAAATAACTGCTGGCCTTTCACTAAACTGGTCTCTGTCTCCCATCCCTATGAATTGTGAATAAAAAAAATGTAAATTGAAGTAAAATTCAAATATTTTTAACACAATTCTTAATCAAATATGTGGAAAAGAAAACACAGTAATAAATAACTGCATATGGCCTTCCACTAAACTGGTCTCTGTCTCCCATCCACTAATGAATTAGTGAATTTCTTCCTCTAAGGAGTCCATGAAGATGTTAAGTTGTTGTGAGGATTTCTTGTCGTCATGATCTCAAAATTACAAAAAGGGACAGAGTTAGGTCTTCACTTAATTATACTTTCCCGACAAGAACCACACAGATTTGCCGGGCAATGGGACCTAGTTTTAACCTTTGTGCGGAGTCAAATCAGTGATCAATTCACCATAAAACCTTTCAAGAATTTTATACTTCAACAACAAAAGAATAGTACAAAATTTTGGGGAAATAATGATATTGCATTTTCTATAATTTATACTAGTCAACTAGACTAGAATACGGAAATAGGACGTGTGTTTGTAGTGCTTCATATTGTTGGTGTGTAATGTGGTGTGCATGGTGATGGGCCAAAATGATAGCATTATTATATGTCCATTACTAAGATGGGGCCAAAATGATAGCATTATTTTGTCCATTACTAAAAAATTTTAGTTAAAAAAATTGGATAAAGATTATATTCATACAAAAATATATAAAAGTCTGGTTTGCCAAATCCAATCCTATAAGCTGGTCTGAAAAATTAAAATTAAAATCCAATCTGATTCAATCCAATCCAAAAATTAAAATTTGGAGTTTTTTGTCCCTTTTTTGTAAGTTTTATTACTAAATAAAAGTGTGATATTTGATTTTATTTAGTCAGAGACTTTATATCTTGATTTGTATATTTGGATTTTCAATCAATGGAGTTTGGTAGTGTTGTCTCCATTGATGTTATGACATATAGTGGTGAAAATTCATCTATGTATGTCATATATTATAGGTTTTTGAAAAAGTAATCCAAGTAGAGAAGATTCAAGAAGTTGTTATTTTATTATCTAAATCAATTAATGGACTAGTTATTACTACGGAGATTTATATAAAACTCTTTGCTAATAAGTAAAACATAAAGTAGTCTCTGCTAGAAACTTTTAATTTTAATTAAGATAAGAATAGCTTTCTTGTTCGTAGACAAAGTTGATTCTTTCAAAAGAATATAAATTCTTTTATTTATTAAAAGATTAAATAAATGTATTTGTTGAAAGTAAAATTTTATATCTGATCTATGAGAATTTATAATACTTAATATTATTATTAATGAATTATATATATATTTTTTAAAAAATACAATAATAGTAGCAAATGGTTCTTTTTTATTCTCTATAGTTATTCTCTAGAAATATAATTTAAAAAATTAATTAAAAAAATAATAGGTAATTTAATCACTTCCATTTCAATTTTATAATTCACTTTAATGCAATAAGATTTCAATTTTAATAACACCTTAAATTTAATCTGAGTATATTTCCATTAGTTAGCAATCTAAAGAACAAAATGTTTCATCAGAAATACTTTCCTAACATATGTTAATTTAAGTTAAATTAATTAAGTGTGTTTGCAAATCTTGTAGGAGGTAACAAAGTTGAAGCAGTGCTAAATAACGTCTGAGAACGCACAAAAGATCAAAAAAGAGTTAAATGACTTTTAACAAGTATATCTGTTAAATTAATTAATTGAATTACATGTTTGAATCATAACCACACCAAAGCTATGGTATAATTAGTGGAATTTTTAATTTTTTATATAAGAGAAGATTATTAGTAAATTGGATAAATATTTCTTTAAAACTTAGGTTTTTCCTCTTTTTTTTTTTTTTTTTTCGTCCATATAAATCTTGAAGCTTATTTGGTATTGAGTTAGTTAAGAATCATTCTATAAACTGCTTTTTTTATATATTTCTCTCATGAAAAAAATTGACTTTTTCTTGTTAGACTTCTGCTCGCATGGGTGAGAGGTTCCCGTTCATGCGCTAAACATATCATAGAAGAGTAGATGTGGTGTCAGGGAGGGAATATATATAAATTGTATTTGAATATATAATTGTATTTTGAACAAACCCTAAAGTATGTTTGAACGAGGGATAAACAATTTGAGTTTAGGGTTTTAACCCTAATCTCTGTTTACAAACGAGATGAAAGAAACTATTGAAAGAAGGAAAATAACGATGGATTATCAATTTTGTTTCAATGGTTATTTTCATTTGGTGTTTTCTTTGGAAATGAGAGAGTTTTAGAGAAAAAAAACAATTTATATTAACAATTACCAATTACCAATTTTATTCTCATTTAAATAATAGGGTATTTAAGAAGGGTTAAAGTTAGTTAATTGATTTGAGGTATTTGGATAATTTAATAAAAATAAGTGAGATTTTCATTTTTTTTTCATTATTTTCTCTTCAAATTGGAGAAATTTAAATCACGTGGATCTGAGTGAAAAATAAGTGAAAATAATATTTTCCTCCTCTTTTCTAAATGAGGGAAAATACCTTTAACTAGATGATTTACATAGTCATTTTCCTCCTTCAAAAAAGAACACACACATCCAAACAAAGGGTAAGTTAACAAGGTTGTATAATTCAAAAATTAGAGTTAACATTAAGGAGTATTTAACTTAAAAACATTAAAAATTGAAATTTATAATTATAATTATTGCATGAGCCTTTTGACAGATAGCCACTACTTAGTAGCTACCAAATGTTGACTATAATCATGAACAGATAGAACCACTCTTAGTAAGCTACCAAATGTTGACTATAGATCAAAGGCCACTATAATCAAAGGCGGAGTTCCATAAGGACGGACCTAAGGTGCGTGGTATTTAAACAAAATTATATTTTGATCCTTAAAAATATAAAAAACTATACTTAACCCCTCTAAAATTTTGAAACATTTTATTTGACTCCTTCAAAAAAAATTGTCGTAACTATAATCATGGAACCAAATAGACACTAAAAAACCTTATTATCATTTTAGTTGATTTATCACGTGATCAACTAATTTTAAAATTTTAGTTTTATGAATGGTAAAGAAAAATATAAACATGTGTGATGCTTATTCTAAATGTATGATTGTTCATTATATACATATTTTCAGTTAGTATTTGAAATTAATGTATGTCCCTGAAAATGGGAGATAAGAAAAAGGCAAAAGCTGGAACATTTATTAGGGAAAATGAAAGCTGGAACATATTATTAGGTGATGGAGGCAGATGAACCACGAGTGGTACCAAGCCCCATTTCATCCCCCACAATTCCAAGATTTATATGGAAGTTTCCAGGCCGCAGATCCGACGAATTGGGTGGGTAAGACCGTCGCAGCGGTATAGAAGTTTCTTGAGTTTCTCTTCGATTGGGTGAAGGCGTCATCGCCGAATCATGTAAGGGCGGGAAAAATATTAGAGTTGGAGAACTCTTTATCATTCTTTTACAAATTGTTTTTTAAGCTCACAAAAATTCTTCTCTAGTCTCTATCCGTCCTCTCTCCTGTTTCAACCGAAAAGCTGAGAAACAACCCACAGAGTTTAGAACCAGCTCACAGAGTTAGAACAGCTTTCTTTCTTAATATACAGGAAACAGAATTTATCGCCGAGAGAGAAAATTACTATTTGGGTTTCAATTTGAATATTTCCTGGCAAGCTTCACCAATTCAAATTCTACAAATTTTTTATGGGTTGATCATCGTCGCCACCTTAGGCCTTCCTCTGAGTTTGGGCTCCGATGAGAAGATTTCCTGCAATAATGGGTATACTTTAAAAAAATTGTAGCTTTTCAGGTGTTCTCTATTTTTTGAGCTCCTGAACGGCTGAACTTAAATGAATGCTCTTTTTCCGGTGACCGCTCATAGTTTCAGAATTTTACATTTCTACCAGTCTGGCTGTAATTGAATTCGTAAATAAGAATTTTGCAGAGGTACTGAAATTTATTTGTACAGTTGGCTTTGTTTGGAGTTTTCTTTTTTACACGTGGCAGATAGGTTAGTCAACAGAGTTTGCCTCTCACCTGACCGTGTTTGACGGTTATGTTGGTCGTGGCGTGTAACGTTGTTTTCTTTTTTACACGTGGCAGATAGGTTAGTCAACAGAGTTTGCCTCTCACCTGACCGTGTTTGACGGTTATGTTGGTCGTGGCGTGTAACGTTACACTATTTGGTAAAGACAAAAAATTTAGAAAATTAATAAATTTCCTTATTTAGGAAATTATAAAATATAATATCATTGGATTCCTGAATAATTAAGAAAGATAAAAATTTAATATTATTGGATTCTTAAAAAATCATTTCTTTAAGTTAGTTTAAGACTTAATTAATTTTTGCAGGACCGCTCTTAATAAAGAAGTTCACTTAAAAAAATCTGCAGCACTTAAAAGCTGTGCACTATGTATTTCAATGTGCAATAAAATTAATCAATGTGGTGAATTTTTTTTGTTGAAACTGTTTATGCAATTGTTTATTTTCCATCAAAAATAATCTTTATTTTAAATTTTGATGTTCATATGACAAACGCACTTCTATCTATGTATTGATAAACTTATTATAATTTGAAAGTAATGTTATTATAATTTGAAAATAATGTCTTGTTCTATGATAAATATGAAACTATGATAAATATGAAAGTAATGTTACTACACACATACATACATTTAACTTTTGTAACCATGTGTCTTGTCTTTTGCACCACAGGAAATATATAAGTTGGCCTCTCTGTGGGTCCGGAAAATTTCTATTTCATATATTTACTAATTCATAACTAAATTTTGATAAATCTAAAGACAATTATGGGCTCCCTCGGCAAAATTAGTTGTTTTGATAGCTGTTAGTTATTTTGGTAACGTTTAACTGTTAGCTGTTTAAGTAGCTTTTTCATATACAAAACCCTAAAGCCTAAACATTATACGGGTTAACTTTTTATAAAATGATATCTTAATCTCTAAAAGTTAGTTCAAATGCTATTGGCAAACGCAATCTATATTTATAATTTTAACCACGATTTAAAAAAAAAAAGATTCTATATTCCACGGTATAATTTTTATAATTTTAACCACGATTTAAAAAAAAAAAAAGATTCTATATTTCCACGGTAATACTGGTTTGCAATTTATTATTTTTATTTTTTTCATTTTATTGTGAGTACAAGGAGAAACGCGAGCGTGAAAATACAAACAATATTGCATAAATAAACAAACTATATAAACACATATAATTTTTTAATCTAATTAGAAGTATAATATGATTTTTGAATTTAAGTTAATTTAGTCTTGAGAAAACTTGGAAAATAGGAATTCACCTTTCTTACCAATAAGCTAGAAATTCCAAAATCCAAAACATATATTTGGTATTGTTTATTATAAGCTTAAATTAAAGTCAAGATTGGTTGTTGTATTAATAATTGGAAGACCTTAAAATTCAAATAGTTAAAAAAAAGAGCAAACAGTAGGCAATTTAATCAAAATCAAATTGACCAGACAGACTATTTCTATATATATACAAGGTACAGGTTTAGTCTTCATCATTCATGGATTCTGCTGCAATGTAACTTGATGGAAGAAGCAATTTAAAGATAAATTAAACTATTATGGCATTGATTGCAAAACAAACAAAAAAGATGGGCTTAAATTAGAACTTTTTATTTTAAAACAAGAAATTAAAAAAAAAAAGAAGACATGACATATATGATAAATTCTAGTAGATGTGCCGACTGAGAAGAAGTAAGGGGATTGAATAATTAATTTATTATTGTGATATTATTGTGTAATTCTTTGGAGAAAATCTTGTAAAAATTTTCCTCGCTAACAATTTATAATACCTCATGAGTTAATGTTATAGTATGAATTTTTCTTAATCTCAAAATTTAATCACAGCATGGTTAATTACAATAAATCAATTTAGTTTTATGTAGTAAGAAGTGGCGTAGACACATAATTAGATTTATTAATTGAAAAAATTGCTAGGATATAAAATATATTACAGAAATATGCATTATGCCATAGAAGTAGGATGTGAAGTTCAAGACAATGAAAAGAAAAATATCAAATTAAATATTTGATAAGGCCGTCGAATAATGAGAACAATGATATAAAAGCCAAGCCTAAACATTCAAAGGCGTTAGCCATCTAGACCCACAAACTTAACATGCTCACGAGAAGACCACGATTCATGGGCCAGGAACCAGGCACTAGGCACAGGTAAAGCTTAAGGCCACCCAGAGACCACGTAAGTAAGACTAGAAACACAAAAATTTAATATTATCTCAATATAATTTAAACATTCACTCAATAGAATTTTAACATTCAGCCCATATGATTATGAAAAATAAACCTCAAGATTTTATTATTTCTCGGCCCAAGTTTATCTTCTACAACATTCCATAGTTCGGACCCAATTCACAATACATCACATTTCTAATATAGGCTTACAGAATTGTGTTGGCTATATTAATACATGCCTACATATACGTAAGTCCTACAACTGCGGAGTCACTAATTCTTTAGTATACATAGTTTTTATACACATAATTACATAGCAAAATAATTATGGAACTAAAAAAATTTCTCTATTGCCCTGCGCCGAACTAAACCGGATTAAAGAAAAACTTACTTCCTGAAAAATCAAACAAGACGTGTGAGTTTTCTAAGGAGTAATAATTATTGCACAACACACACAGTCACACAAATGTGTACACATATTAATCTAGTCACCCGACTAGTTATATGCTCACGCAGCCAGTCACACAAATGGCATATCACCAGCACTCACAATCATAAACATCTTCATATAATCACATCACGTGGAACAAGGTAATGTCAACCTTCAATTAAAACAAAGCAAGGGAAATTAGTCAGTGGCGCCCCACCTGAAAAACCCCAACGAGCCGTCGCTCACACATGGCTCGGCCCCCTGTCATAACATATGCAGCCAGGGAAGCCGATCCCCCATACGCACAACAATGGTCTTAATCCTCAGCTCGACCAGTCCTTCTCATTATTTTGTCCATGTCTCTCTTCTCTTTCCATATTAACAGGCAGGGGCAACCCGGTGGTCTCCATCCATCTAGATCATCAAGTGCTCACAACAGCGAGGGCCCCCTGCGGCTACAAATCAAATCTAAATTATCAGGTGCGCAACTTACAAGAAAGCCATCCTGTGAATTTCCATATAAATGTTATATCATCAGGTGCACAAGGGGGCGCCGAGTCTCCCATTTTCCCGTGCCGACGGTCAAGTATGTTTTCATATCATAACCGGATCATATCACAGGACCGTCCTCACAAACCCATGGGGGTCACTTCATCCCAATTCCACACAAGAACAAAGAGCACCAGACGATATCACAACGCAATTTTAATCAGAGTATTGCAATTAATGCAAAACGATATGTTAATCAATGGAAAACATCGGTAACGCAAATGCACAATTAGGCATCCAAAAATCAAATGCGAAATAAATAGAGTTAATAGTGGTTAACAACAAACAATAATAAATCAACAAATTAATAATAATGATAAAACGAAACCGGCTGAAATGGTTGCGTTGCTGGATCGGGCATAGGTGGATGCATCTGTTGCTGTTGCTGCTGAGTCTGAAATAACTGCTGTTGTTGTATCAACATATTATTCATAGCCGTTATAGCTTGCTGAAGTCCGGTCAATAATGCATTTACTTCAGGGGGATTTTCAGCTACAAATTCCTCATTTAGATTCCCTTGCTCCTCTTCATCTTGATTGACTTCGTGTCTTGCAGGTCTACCCCTTCTTCGTCTAGCAGGAACAAAACGTCTGGAAGAGGCCTCATCGGGAGCTTCTCGCTCCGCATTTTCGGATGCTCTTCTCCTAGTATTCACCACACAATCCGATTTATACATTACAATAACATTATATCTTAATTAAATTAACAATAAAATTATAAAGCTATTAACTACTCACATCTACCAAATTAAATTAATAATTAACCACAAATAATAGGGTTAATTTAATTAACTAACATTTCTACCATTAACTTAGCTAGATTAATTAATTACAAATAATAAAATTGATTTCATTACCTAATATTAGTTAATTTAATTTAGTTTAATCAACTAATATTAACCTAATTAATTTAATTAACTATTATTTCATATCTAAATAACATTAACATTAACACAATTAATGTTAATTAATTAACTACTAACAACATTAACTAACACAACTAACTAAATTAACTAAATAACATTAACACTATTAACGTTAATTAATTATGCTAGATCGAAATTTCTTACGCGAGTCGGGTAAAGAAGCATAGAATTGGTCTTGTTATGTTCTGATAAATTTTGTTTTATACTTTAAATTTCGACTGGCAGTGGCTGAGAAGGCCGGAGAGAAGAGGCGAAAGAGAGGCGGGCTGGCAGCGAGACTCGCAGCTGGAGCTGCTGCTGGTGGGCGCCCAGAAACCTGACAGGAGGGCCTACTGCGCGATCTGTGGCGCTGGCGTGAGCTAGGACCAAGCGCGGAAAACGGAGCAACAAGGTGCTCCCGTGACGAAGCGGCAGTGAGAATCGGCAGTGGCGCTGCAAGCTGAGCCGCTGGTGTGACTGCTGGACAAGCGTGGTGCGAGATGGCTGCAGGTGCAGGGAAGAAGGAAAGGGAAAAGAAAGGAAGAAAAGAAAGAAAAGGAAAAAGAAGGAGGAAGAAGAAGAAGAAAGAAAAGGACGAAGAAGGTGGCGGGAGATGGTGTTGCCGGAGATCGGGAAGCGCAGAAAGAAAATGGTGGGGAAGGGAGTGAGAGGTTGCGCAGAAATAGAAAAGAAAAGGAAAATTCTAGAGTGCGTTTGGGTCGAAGCCGCGTTCCGATCGGTTCGGTTCGGCCCAAATCTTTTCGATTTGTGATTGGTGTTCACGGCTTTACAATATTTTGTGATTGGTTCACGGCTTTACAATCAGTTTTCGGTTCGGTTTCTCACAGTATTCATACTAAAATATTTATATTAATTTCCAGGCTGTCGGTACATAAAATTCAATTGGAAAATATTTTGAAATTAGAAATTCGGGTTGTTTCATTAACCATCCACAAACCCATACCAAGTTCCAAGATTTGGACTTCAGCCGGGTACACCTGTCCTTGGCTTTCCTTTTTCGGACTAAAATCCCATTATATTTAGAAAATGAATTTTTAAAAAATATTTAATTTTTAAAAAATATTTGTTTATATATCCATTTGAATTCAATAAATATTAAAAATTAAAAATATTGATCCCTAAAATATTAAAAATTTTTAATTTCATTTATAAAACAGTGAACTTTCAATTTTTACTCTCTTAAATTTTGAAAATTTTAGCTTTAGTGAAATCATCTTTTTTTTTTTTTTCTTTTTGGTAATGAGTTTAATTCTATGTCTATAAGTGAAAATTTTAAGTGAATATTTCAATATCTTTTTCTGTTATTTTAAATTTAATTGTCAATCAAACAGTTATTTTTATCAAAACATTTTTGCTTTTAATTGTTACTTACCTAAAAGCTAACAATTAACATCTGACAGCTACTAAAACAACTAACAACTATTAAAATAGTCAATAGCTACTAAAATATCTAAATTTGCCGAAAAAATCTTTAGTCTAATCTACATGTCACATGCCAGACAGAGATTCTATCTATGAATATCTCAATTAGTAGACCATAATGATGGTTGAAGGAAATTTGGTTCGTGAATAATGAGGCAGGAAGACTTGTCTAGGTCATTGGCTGGACTTTAAGATTAAAATTGCTTAACTGGAATGAAAACATAGCATAATGGTTAACTTATCAAAGAATTGTGGAGCAAATAAAGACTTGCATAAGTCTTCAAAGAGTGACTGATTTTGACACAATGTTTCAATTTCATCCTTCTCAATTCTAACAATTGGCTTGTTGAATTTTTTTTTTAAAGAAGAAGAGGAAACTTCATTAATGAAAAGAATGAGAAATAAAAAGAGATTCATCATGAGAAGAGCGTCGACGTGAGAAAAAATTTCAAACTAAATATGAAAATCAGCATAGAAACAAGATACTATCGCTAAAGAATGAGCAGCTTTATTCAACTATCTCTTAACCTAATCAATAGTAACATGATCACTGTTGTTACATAACTCAAACACAATCTCTTGAACAAGATTTGATTGTCTTTTAATCAGAAAGTCACAAGCATATGAAATCCTTATCAATATAATTCTCAATAAAGTACTAATACTAATAAATATAAATAGTTTAACAAATAACAAAAAAGCATATGAAATCCTTATCAATATAATTCTCAATAAAGTACTAATACTAATAAATATAAATAGTTTAACAAATAACAAAAACTTAATAATTTAATAAATAATCAGAATACTTTTGTCCATTGAATTATTTTCCTGATATATGCTTATATAATAATTATTGAGATAACTATGAGAGAATGACGACCAAATATATATATATATATATATATATTTACTTATAATGTGTGCATTTAGTTTTTAATTTATATTAGTTTTGTTCATGAAATTTAAGATTAAACTCACATAATATTTAAGATATATAATGTTAAAACAAATTGAGGAAATATGATCGATGAATATTTAGGTAGGAAGACTTATATTACATTTGCGTAACTATAACGAAAATGTAGCATAATGGTTAACTTATCAAAGAATTTAGAGGCAAAGAAAGACTTGCTCAAGTCTTCGGATAGTGACTGAATTTGACACAACACTTCAGACACAGACACTTCGAGTCTGAGGTCGTTCTCAGGCTTAACTATGTCACTTTTGTTGATTTGACTTTTTTAATTACAGGGGTTACAAGCTGAGAAGGCAAAAAATAAATTCATCCGTTTGCCCAAAAGATAAGGCATGGATACGTCTAATGATTAATTATTCATTTCATTATTCATGATTTCGAAAAGATTAAAATTTAAAGTTTCTTAAATTATTCATTCATTGAATCATGAGGATTCAACTCCACCGATTCTAATATAATCGCCACTGTTTATTTAAAAATTAATTTAGAGTAAATTAGTCTAATTATTAAAAGAAATTATGAGATACAAGTATGAGTGTTAATTTATGAAGTAACAGATAAAAAATAGAATAGAATGTACAGGTGGGCCTCTTGCACTAAGTGGGTAGAGAATTAAAGAGGCGAATGTTAAATTAAAGAGCGAATGTTTAAAATAATTAAAAAAAAAATTGATCATATGGTCTATAAATAGGGCGTGATATATGCTGAAATTGATCATAATTAAATTTGGCAAACACAAAACATGGGTTTTGGTTGCTTACTGTGGCATTTTCAATTTCTCTGCCTCCTTCAATTTCACTTCCATTTTCAATCACTTTCTTCAAAAATTACAAATTCCCCTTTCTCAAATGCAGTTTGCCAGCTTGATCAAAGCAATGCCTTGCTCCAATTCAAAAACTCCTTCTCCATTAGGAGGAGTTATGATCCTTTATTTAAATCTTATCCCAAGACAGATTCATGGATTCATGGAAAGAGGCGGCACGGATTGTTGCTTCTTTGGATGGTGTCAGCTGTGACTTTAATAGCTGGCTGATTGTGATTGGGCTTAACCTTTCTAGCCAGTGAGTGCTTTACGGTAACTTCCATTCTAATAATGTCTCGTTTCGCTCTTTCTTTTCGCTCTTCATCATCTTCAAAAACTGGATCTCTCTTCCAATAATTTCAAAAGCTCCACAATTCCATCTCAAATTGGCCATTTGTTGAGCTTGACACACCTTAATCTAAAACATTCAAACTTTGCTAGCCAAATTCCATTAGAAATCGGTCAGCTATCCAATTTGGTTTCTCTTGATCTTTCCTCTAACCCTGGTTTGACATTAGAACCAACTGCTAGTTTTGACAGCTTGTTCGAAACTTTACCAAGTTGCAAGAGTTGGACTTGGGGAGTACAAACCTCTCTTTGGTTTCACCTAATTCATTTATCAATTTATCTTTTTCTTTGTCATCTCTCAGACTTTCATCTTCTGGATTAAGAGGAAAATTTCCAAATAATATAATTCAGCTTCCAAACCTTAAAGTCCTTGATTTATCAGAGAATGAAGGTCTCACTAGCTCCACTTTTATATCAAATTGGAGTATCTCACTCAGCTACTTGTCACTTTCTTGGACTAAAATTCCGATTTATTTAGAAAATGAATTCTTCAAGAATCTGAAGTTGTTGCAAGTACTGGAACTCAATAGTTGCAATTTTACTTTCAAGAATCTGAAGTTGTGTGCAGAGTACTGGAACTCAATAGTTGCAATTGTTATGAAAGTACTGGAACTCAATAGTTGCAATTTTATAGGGTGGTCTAATCTTGAATTGTTTGGTAATTTATCAAACTCGCTGTATTGGAGCTTAGAGGTAATGATTTCGCTAGTCAAATTCCATCCTCAATTGGAAAACTTGACAAACTCTATCACTTGGACCTTTCAGAGAATAATTTTAGTGGCCCAATTCCTCCCTCATTTGCAAACCTTAGCTAGCTCTCCTGTTTACTTATGGAAAGCAACAATATCAATGGTCCAATCCCATCTTTCATTGGAAACTATAACCAACTCGGATATTTGTCTATTTCACACAATAATTTTAGTGGCCCAATTCCTCCTTCATTTGCAAACCTTAGCCAGCTCTCCAGTTTACTTATGGAAAGCAACAATATCAATGTACAATTCCATCTTTCATTGGAAGCTGTAACCAACTCGGATATTTGTCTATTTCATACAATAATTTTAGTGGTCCAATTCCTCCCTCATTTGCAAAGCTTAGCCAGCTCTCATATTTAAGTATGGAAAGCAACAATATCAATGGTCCAATTCCTCCAGATATTTGTAGGCTCTCTAGCCTATGGTTGTTGAGTTTGTCTAATAACTTGCTCACTGGTCAAGTATGTCAATTCAAATATAATAATACATTAAGCTATGTTGATCTGAGCCATAACAAGTTGTCAAGTTGTTCTGGCACGGCGTTCCAAGCTCAATTTTAATCAAGGTGGACTTTGACGTTCTCGTTCTTTCATCAAATGAGAAATTGACAGGGAGGAAATTCCTTTCTGCAGGTTGTGAGTCAAAAGCACTCCAAATCCTTGACCGGGTCGGAGTAACAATTTCAGTTGGTCCCCATTACAACAATGTGGGAAACTCAGCAGTAGACTTTCAGGTATTTATACATCTGGGTATGAACAACTTTAATTGGAGTCATTCCCTCAAGTATTTTCAGGAAGGCAGTAACGTGCAGATATTTGAATTTCAATGGCAACCAACTGCAAGGGAAAATCCCAATGGTCTATTTCCAATTGTAAGAGGATTTGGAAATTTTAAGATATGGGCAACAATGAGATAGAGGACACATCCTCTTTTCTACCAAACTCTTTCCGAAAAGCTTGCAGATTCTACAGCTACATCCATAGGACTCCATGGTTTTGGTTCAAAAGCCCACGTCATTGGCCAAACTATCTGTGTCCCAAGCTACGGATTTTGGACCTCTCCAACAACAATTTCAGCGGGACCTTTGGCCTTCAATTATTCAATAAATTTTCGATGCAATCGATCAATGTTGATCAGCATATGACAATACATGGAGCCACCAAACGACCCTATATTATTCTGTGAGGTGACATTGGAAAGGATTGGAAATTGAGTTGGTTAAAATTCCAAAACTCTTTTAAACAACCATTTAACTTTGTCAGTTATAACTTCACAGGAAAAAATTCCCAAGTCATTGGAAAGCTTAAAGGACTTAAGCAGCTCAACACTGTCTCACAATCATCCTCACCAGGCAATATTGGAACCATCCATCAATAGGAAATTTGACCAATCTGGAATCTTTAGACCTCTCTTCAAATAATCTTACTGGAAGGATTCCGATCCAATTGGCAACTTTGACATCCCTCGCAGTATTTTCTGTTTCGCATAATCAACTTGAAGGACCCATACCTACAGGCTCTCAGTTTAACACATTTGATAATAGCTCGTATGAAGGAAACACAAGACTGTGTGGATTTCCACTGCAAAAGGCTTGTAATTCTGGTGAAAGGCAACAAGTCACGACACCATCAGGCGAAGAAGATTCAAACTCTGATGAAAATGGACTTGGATGGAAATCTTTTTTCACAGGATATGCATTTGGAGCAGTGTTTGGTCTCGCAATGGGATACCTTGTGTTCAGAACAAAAAAACCTACTTGGTTGGTGAAGCTGATTGAAGGTGAAGGACATCCAAGGCTGAAAAGAAGTATCAACAACACCTGCATATCTTATCAGAGAAGAAGAAGAAGAACAGAGAAGAAGAAGAGAAGAAAGAAATAAGTGAATGGGAATTGCTTCTGAAGGTAAGTTTGAATTGCTTTCTGAAGGTAAGTTTTATTATCTGTCTTCATATCAAATTAACAAGATTTTTATTTCATGATGAACTTTGGACTTTGTTAGGTAAGTCAAATGATGAATAAGCAGATGGTGCATTTGCATGCCAAGTGGAAAGAAGAGATCTCTTCTGTTGCTCCAGAATCAAATGCGTTACTTGGAACATCTACAACAAAGCTCTTTTAAATTTTTTTAAGCTATAATTTCCTCTCATTTTTTTTTTTTGTTGTTTTTCTCTTCTTTTTTTTTCTGTGTGTCTATATATGTAAAATAATTTTAAAGTCAGACTTGATTTGTCACTTGAAATAAAATTCAAATCATGTTAAAAAGAAAATCCACAATTAAGAAATAGTTATTTCTTGCCGGAGGAGACTAAAGCCACCTTGCTCTAAGGTTCCATGATTATGAAAGTTGTTGGGTTTGCTTGTCTCTTTCCAAAATTGCAGAAGGGAGAGAGTTGGGTGTCCTAATTTAGTTCCCGAGATACAAATAAATTTGCCAGCATAAACTTAGTATTTCCCTCTGTGTGATAAGAATCACTATATAAACCTGTCATAAATTTTATATGCAACGACAAATGATATAGTACAAATTGGAAATTGATATTGCGTTTTTTCAAAAAATTTTCCGTCACTAGAAGATACTAAGTGAAAACTAAAAAATAGTTTAGTATGTTTTTCATTAATTTAATAAAATTCTCTAGTTATTTTGAACAAAGCGATTTTAACAAAGCGATGTTTTTTTGTTTTTTTTTTTTTGTTGACGGATACCGATGAACATAAATTAAACTAATTTAATATTTTTTTTAAAAAAAAAAGTAGGACCATGAAGAGGAATGAACTCATTAATTAGAAAAAATCTCAGGAATTAAATAATAATTTATCCTATTTAATTAAATAATCGTATTAACTCATTTTCATGTCTCTGAGTATAAAATTCATGATGATGAACTCCATATTGACTGTAACTTTCCTTTTTATATAGACTAATACGAAAATGAGTCATAGCATATGATGTGTTTATGTTTATAATGGGATTGAATAATTAACTAACTAATACCTACGTATGTTTAGCTTGATATAATTGTAAATTTGTAACAAAAGTCAAAAACTCACATTTTTCTCTATTTTTTTTATTTTTTGAAATTTTAACAAAACAAATGTTGACTCATTAACTTAACTAGTTGCTTCTATGATGCTACTAATTATGCTATTCAAATAAATTTAAATTGTTTTAAAATACTCTTAAAGATGACCAATTAAAGATGACAATAAAAAAATTACACGTTATTAATTGATCGGATATAAAATTTATTGGTTATAAATTATATATGATAAATAAGACATTTAAATGTTTTATATTTTTTTTATATTTTATTTTTCAAAGTTATTATTTATTTGAAATTTTTGCATATTCATGGCGTAATTAATATATTATTACGGTGAGTCTCCGGTTGGTCCCAAAAGGCAGAATCCTCTTCGCCTCGCGTGGATGGTGGAATTGTCGTTCAATTTTCTATCAGTTCGCTTTAAGACCCAGTTCATAATTTTTGGTAATAAATTCCAAATTTGAAAATTTTAGTTAAATTAGTTGATTTCGAATAAATAGTTAATTAAAAAGCAATCATAGGATCTTGGAATGCAAATATATAATTTCCTTAATTAATAGATATGATTGATCCATATATAAATTGAAATGGTATTGAGGAAGATGGGGATTGGCAGAATACTTCAAGAATACAAAGAAGAATTAAATTACTTGGCAACGGTGCTTAAAGAATAGTATTTCAAAGAAAAATATTGAAGGATAAATAGTGGAAACTATAAATCAAATGAAAGTGGTGAATTAAATTTCTCGGTTGTAGTAAACATAGTATATAAGTTTAAGCAAGGAGAACCTAGTAATTTGATGGCACAGTTAGCTATCTGCCAGATAATTGATACCATTTTATATATAAACTAAAGTAATAATGGAATACATATATTTTCAATTGTTTTTAATGATTAGTGTCGGTTTATATCTATGAAAAAGGGAATTTTATGTCAAGACGGAGAGACGAGTACACGAAGCTTTGTATTGAGACATAGTTAAAAGTTGTAAATTGGGTTAGTTAAAGTTGTAAATTGGGTTACTTAGAAGATGCTTTTCTTAAATTATAATTTAATTGAACCATCGATTCTTAATAGCTAGTCTAGAATTTAATAAATATTATAGTTGAGATATTTGGGTGTATATTATTGGAAGCAGTTGATATCCTAAGTAAAGAATGATTGAGAGCAGTTGAAACTTACTTTAATTCGTAAATTTATAGTTGAGATATTTGGGTGATAATGTTGATGTTTAAGGAGGATGGGTAGCCCAACAGATAGGCTGTGTGAATTGAGTAAATGTTTAGATGAATAAAAAATGGTTATGGCAATCGGGATAGTTGTTGTCAATCCATAATTCTATTTTCTAATTCAAAGTCAAGGGAGAATGCCGCTGCTGAATACCACATCAAGGTGACAGGATTCGAACCTATGGCCCTCTGTACCCCTCCCCAATGGATGGACTTTCAGAATTTATTACTGAATTATAGTTTTAAGCAGGTGGTTTACTTCAATTTCTAAGGAAAGTTCCACCGAAATTTCGAAAATTATGAAAGGATATGTTTCATTTCTACAAATCCCAACTGCTCGAAAATTCTCTATTTCAAATTTTTACCAATTTACAATTAAATTTTGATAAATCTAAAGATAATTATGAATTTGTTTGGCAAAATTAGCTATTTTATTATTTGTTAATTGTTTTGATAGCGCTTAACTTTTAGCAATTTAAGTGACCTTTTATATACAAAAAGCTAAAAGCTAATAAATATTACACGGGATTAAGTTTTTAAATAAACGCTATACTCTAAAAGCAGTTCAAATGCTATTGCGCAAACGCAACCTCTACAATTTATAATTTAATAACAATTAAAAAAAATAATTTTAATAACGATTTAAAAAAAAAAAAGATTCTACATTCCACGATAAAGGTTTGCAACTGTATTTTTTTTTTTTTGAATAACAAAAAAGGCGCGTGAAATACACACAGCATAAAATACAAACTATATAAACATATAATTTTTAATCTAAACATATATTTTTAACATCATAATGCAATGCACAATTAGACATCTTTATTCAAATGCAAATAAACAAATAAATAGTATTAACAATAAACAACAATAATAAAATAAATGATAACAATAATAAATATAATGATGAAAATAGATAGATAATTAAATACATAAATGAATACTAATGATAATAATAATATAAGTAGAGATAAAGAATTAATCTAATTAAAACTATTAATTATATTATTAATTAAGACTAGCCTATATTCTATCAAAATTTCGGCAGGACCTCCCCTAAAATTTGACTTTCCACCGGTTTAGACAATATCAAATAACACTAAATACTTTTCAATCAATACACATACAGCCCATCTATCGCGCAATCAAACAAATTTATCAATCAAACAAATTTATTTCCCTTCCTCCATCCAAAGCAATCACATTAATATTTAATCGTCAATGCCAAACTTTAACTTACTATATAATGCTAGCAAAATAAATAAAAAAGCAAATTAGTGAAAATAGCTATTTGCTTAACATAAATTCTACTAGTTAAAACTATCCAACTGTATACTATTAACAATCATATACATCTATAACTTATATATTCCTTGTCATAATTAACTGGGTCTCATGATTCAGTTTATTGACCTGTAAAAATTTTTACACATCAAAATAGTAAGAAAATCTTAAAAGTACACTCGTTATATAAATTTGTCCTTCTAAAACAACACAAGATCTCAAGGTAGTTGCTGCCGATATACAAAAATTCAGAGTTCTCCTATGCTGAAATCATAGATTACCCACCAATTAACCAATCCCTTGCAAAAATTAAACTTACTAAACTTACAACCCCATATTGTACTATATCCAGCATACTTTATACGATAATAAAAAATAGTGCTGCCGTTTCAAGAAAATTCTCATTTTTGTTCTATCTCGATCATTAAACCATTTACATTAACAACAAGTTATGAAAGGACATAGTATCTACCACCAAATATGGGGACTTAAATATGGACTTAACTCAACAAAAACTATAATCTTCTTTAGCTAGAGGCTGCCACTTTAAATTCAATACTCAATTCTAATACTCAATTCTAATCTAAAGCTACATTAATCCCTTCAAAACACTCACTAGAATGTGTTTTAATTATAGTTAGTAAATAAAATCAAACCTTTTCCTAAAATTTGCATATATAGAATATATAGGGATTTAATCCTTACTCTAGCTTGACTAATACATGAAATTCCACATCCTAGCACAAAGAATCACAAAATATGCAAAAAGAAAGTTAGAGATGAGCTTACCTAGCTGTAAAACGAGCTGGAAATTGGAAATTTTCGGTTAAAATGACCGAAATTTGCTCTACTACCCAAGATCTGATTCTGCCGTCATTAGCTTGGCCAGAGCTGGAGAGGATCGTGGCCGGTGAGGTCGCTAGAGGGAATGGAAGAGCTCAACCGGCCGATCCTTGGCTGGTTTCGCTGGAGGAGCAGAGAAACGACGAGTCGACTGTCCAAAAGCAGGAAATAGCGATCGTAGCTCCTCGTTTTGCTGCGCCAACCGGAAACAGAGGAGAGAATGCGAGAAAGGAAGAGACCGGAGCTTCATCGCTGATCGCTAGAAAATCGAGTGAGCTGCGACGCGATTTTTTGATCGGACGAAATCGCAGGTTCCCTGCGATAGTGTGATTTTCCGATCGGACGAAATCGCAGGTCCCTGCGATAGCTGCGCTCGCCAAAGACGAAAGGAGAGAGAGAGGAAGAGAGACTGGAGCTGCGGTGAGGCGGCGGCGTGGCAAGGAGGTCCGGCGAGGAGGCGCTGGTTCTGGCGGTCGGAAAAATGAGACCAAGGGGAGGGGGAGCTACTGAGGTCGGCGTTCCAGAGAGGGAAGGAAGAAGAAGAAAGAAAACAAATGAGAAAGAAAATATGAGTTTCTAGACTATTCCGGTTCAATTCGAACCGATTTGGTCCAAATCAGTAATTTGACTCGATTTTTATTTGGTTTACTATTTGGTTTACGGATTTTCCACCTGGCTTTTAGAAAAAATTCAAATTGGTTTTTGGGTATCGGTTAGATTTATTTTTTAATTTTTACTTTAAGTTCAGCAACAATTTCCTTAATTTTACTCAATATAATAAAAACAATAATAATATGTATTTGATTTTAGATTGATTTTAGAATAATTAATTTATATGGTAATTACACTCACATATATTTATAATAGATCAGTTGTTGGAGTTCGATATTATTTTTCGAAAATTTTAAGTGTTCTCAAATCGAAATTTCTAATAATATATTTTTGGGTTTGGACCCAATTGGTAAATTTAGGCTCGAATCAAGACTGTATTATATTCATAGCCCACACAGTCAAGATTTTTGATTTTTAATTTAATAAAAATTTAAAAGTTTCAAAAATAAAAATTCGGTGATTTCAACTTGAGAAGACTATTCCTTCATTAAAAATACAAATAGAGTTGTCTTCATGCATTCATGGATTCTTGCTGCAATCAACTTGTGGAAGAAGCAATTTAAATAAATTAAACATTATGCATTGATTGCAAACGAACAAAGAGATGGCTTCATTGTGAAGAAGCAATTTAAATAAAATTAAACATTTATGCATTGATTGCAACGAACAAAGAGATGGCTTAAATAATTTCTTTTTTAACAAAAAATTTTTAAAAAAAAAAAAAACATGACTATTATAAATCTATAATTGAATTATTTGTATTTCTTTAAAATTTGTAATAATTTCTGCTAATTATATATCTGATTAATTTACAGTATGATTTTTCTTACTCTGAAATTTATAGTATGTTTAATTCATAAATCAATTAATTTATCAGTATATTAAAATAATAGATGGACATATCATATATAGAGCTATTGCAACACTCACCAAGGGACTGGTTCCTCTAGAATTTTACTTTTTCAAATAAATTTATTTTCTTTATTTCATTACATCCAAATATAAGAGTGGAAAATAATTATGGAAAAAAATTAACAATTTCTCAATATTTTTCACTATTATTTTCGTTCCTTATTAGTTATGACTAGCAGGTTTATTTTTTTTAATTCCTTAGCATTTATTATTGATTTATCTATTCATATTTATCTATTCATTAAAAGCACATTTTACACAATAAAAAATAAAACTAAAATTATACATTTCGTGTAATGCGTAGACACATAATTAGTTATTATTTGAAATTGTAGAATATAAAATATTATTGATTTATCCAATCTAACTTCAACCTAACTTCGAAGGCTTAGCATCTAGCCCAAAACTTAACCATCCACAAACCCGTACCAAGTGCCAAGAATTGGATTTCAGCCAGGTAGACCTGTCTTTGGTTTTTCCTTTCTCCGACTAAAATTCCATTATATTTAGAAAATGAATTTTTAAATATTTTTTAATTTTTTAAAAATATTTATTTATATATCCATTTGAATTCAAGAAATATTAAAAATTAAAAATATTGATCCGTAAAATATGAAAAATTTTTAATTTTATTTATGAAACAATGAACTTTTTTTAATTTTTACTCCCTTAAATTTTGAAAATTTAGGTTTAGTGAAATCATCTTTTTTTTTTTCTCCCTTAAATTTTGAAAATTTAGGTTTAGTGAAATCATCTTTTTTTTTTTCTTTTTTGTAATGAGTTTAATTCTATGACTATAAGTGAATATTTTAATGTCCTTTTTTGTTATTTTAAATTTAAATTATCAATTAAACAGTTATTTTTATCGAAACACTTTTTTTTTCAATTGCTACTTAGCTAAAAGCTAACAACTAACATTTAACAACTGCTAAAACAGCTAACTATTAAAATAATTAATAACTGTAAAAATAGCTAAATTTGCTGAACCGATCCTTTGTCTATTTTCGATTAATAGACCTTAATGATGGTTGAAGGAAATTTGGTTTGAATAATGAGGCAGGAAGACTTGTATAAGTCATTGGCTGGACTTTAAGATTAAAATTGCTTGGCTGGAATGAAAACATAGCATAATGTTTAACTTATTAAAGAATTGTGGGGCAAATAAAGACTTGCACAAGTCTTCAAAGAACGACTGATTTTGACACAATGATTCAATTTCGTCCTTCTCAATTCTAACAATTTGCTTGTTGATTGTCTTTTTTTTTTTTTTTAAAGAAGAAGAGGAAACTTCATTAATGAATAGAACCAGAAATAAAAAGAGATTCAACATAAAAAGAGCATCTCGTGAGAAGAAATCTCAAATTACATATGAAAACCAGTATAGAAACATGATAATATTGCTAAAGCATGAGAAGCTTTATTTACCTATCTCCAAACCTAATCAATAGTAACATGTTCACTGGTGTCACACAACTCAAACACAATCTCTAGAACAAGATCTGATTGTCTTTTATTCAGAGGATTATAGTGATTTGCAAAATAAACCTTTGCATGTAATAAGCATATGAAATCCTTATCAACATAATTCTCAATAGAGTACTAATACTAATAAATATAAATAGCTTAACAAATAACAAAAACTTAATAATTTAATAAAAATTAATCAGAATTCTTTTGTCCATTGAATTATTTTCCTGATATATCCTTATATAATAATTATAATAATTATTGAGACAACTATAAGAGAACGATGACTAAATATAATTTTTTTCCTTTACTTATAATATGTGCACTTATTTTTTAATTTATATTTGTTTTGTTCATGAAATTTAGATTAAACTTAAACTAACATAACATTTAAGATATATAATGTTAAAAGAAATTTGAACTCACCTTCAAAATCATCGTTTTACCTTATTATATATACACGATGTAACACTTTACCATTAAACTAAAAAAAGAATTATTATTAGGCAGTTATAGTAATTAAATCATCGTTTTTCTTAATGTAATTATCAATTCGATCGTAACTATTGTCAAAACCTTTTTCTCCCCTTCTTCGTTTTTCTCTTTCCAATCCACTTCACAAGGACCACCAGAACAATAAGGTTTAGCTACGAATTTCCTTAGTTTGTAGATTTTAAAATCATTATCAAAAAATTATGGTTTGGAGGAAATATGATCGATGAAAACGCCATACCTAACGAAAACGAGCATAAGGGAAATCAAAGAATTTAGGAGAAGGCCAAAGGAAAGACTTGCATAAGTTCTTCGGGATAGTGACTGAATTTTGAGTGACTGAATTTGACACAACACTTCAATCTTGTCATTCTCAGGCTTAACTATTCACTTGTTGATTGACTTTTTTAATTAGAGGGTTATAAGTGATAGGCAAATAAATTTCATCCTTTGCCCGAAGATAAGGATCGATGATACTCTAATAATATCCCTACGTGGTACATGGCGTAGGGAAAAACTTATTTATACTCTGTTTATATCTCCACCTATAAACTAAACTAATAAAATTTAATATTTTTTATTGAAATGAGAGTATTTCTGTTCATACATTTAGAAAAAAAAAAGTCGAAATAATTTTTAAAAAAATCCCTAATTTCATTTGCTTGGTCTATAAATGAGGTCATGCACCGGATCTAGACAAAATTTTTCCATATAGTGCATGCATGCAAGACTTGAAAAGTTCTTACCTTCTTAGATGTACTTTCATTTTATTTTGGCTTTAATTATGAGCTGTTCAAAAATACAAAAAAATATCAGTCTAGCTTATTATTCTGAATTCTTTTTTTTTTTTTTTTTTGAAAACCCTTGAGGATTTTTCAAAAAAAAAAAAAAAGAAAAACCTTGAGAAAAAGATTGATAATGCAGAAACAGAAACCAACGTAATTTCTAAAAGATAAAATTTACAATCCACTTTTGTTAAAAATAATTAGAGAAAATTATTCTAACTATTAAAAAAAATTATGAAACAAAGTATAGTGTAATTTATAATAACAATAAAAATAGAATAGAATTACAGTGGCTCTTGCACTAAGTGGTAGAAATTAAAGAACGAATGTTTAAAATAACTAGAAAAAAGAAAAAGGAGAGAGAACATTATCATGATTCAAACAAATAGGGAATCATGTGGTCTATAAATAGGGAGTGATATATGCTGAAATTGATCATAATTAATATACTTGAAATTGATCATAATTAAATTTGGCAAACACAAAACATGGGTTTGTTGCTTACTTGCGGCATTTTCAATTTCTCTGCCTCCTTCTATTTTCACTTCCCCATTTTCAAGCTCTTTCTTCAAATATTACAAATTCCCCTTTCTCAAATGTAGTTTGCCAGCTTGATCCAAAGCAATGCCTTGCTCCAATCAAAAACTCCTTCTCATTGACCGGGGAGTTATCATCCTTTTATTAATTCTTTAAATTCCCAAGGACAGATCATGGAAAGAAAGCGGCACAGTGTTGCCTCTTTGGATGGTGTCAAGTTGTGACTTTAATACTTGGCTATGTGATTGCGGCTAACCTTTCTTAGCAGTGATGCTTTACAGGTAACTTCCATTCTAATAATTCTCTTTTCCACTCCTTTCCATCATCTTCAAAAACTAGATCTAATCTTTGCAATTAAATTTCAGAGGCTTCCATAATTCCAATTCTCAAATGGCCATTTTGTTGAGCTTGACACACCTTAATCTAAATTATTCCAAACTTTCGCTAGCCAAATTCCATTAGAAATCCGGTCAGCTATCCGATTGCGTTTCTCTTTGATCATTTGGTTTCTCTTGATCTTTCCCTTAACTCTGGTTTGACATTAGAAACAACTGCTAGTTTTGACAAGCTTATTCGAAACTTAACCAAGTTGCAAGAATTGGACCTGAGGTTTGCAAACCTGTCTTTGGTTTCTCCTAATTCCTTTATCAATTTATCTACTTCTTTGTCATCCCTCAGACTCTCATCTTGTAGTTTGAGAGGAAAATTTCGAGACAGTATAATTCAGCTTCCACATCTCGAAGTCTTAGACTTAGCGTATAATGAAGGCCTCAATGGCTCTTTTCCAACATCAAATTGGAGTCTTTCACTCTACCATTTGTCTCTTTCTTGGACTGAAATTCCAGTATATTTAGAAAATATATTTAGGAAAATGGAATTTTCAAATCTAAATGTTTAGAATAATGCAACTTGTAAGAGTTTGCCAATTTCATAGGGTCTAATCTTTGCATTGTGGTAATTTTATCAAAAACTCACTGAGTTGCTCACTGAGTTGGATCTATCGTCTAATAATCGTTGGTCAAATTCCATTAGAAATCGGTCAACTATCTAATTTGATTTCTCTTGATCTTTCCTGGAACAGTCTTTTAATACAAACAACTACTAGTTTTAACAAGCTTGTTCGAAACTTTACCAAGTTGCAACAGTTGGACTTGGGGTTTACAAACCTCTCTTTAGTTTCACCTAATTCATTTATCAATTTATCTTCTTCTTTGTCATCTCTCAGACTTTCATCTTCTGGATTAAGAGGAAATTTTCCAAATAATATAATTCAGCTTCCAAACCTTGAAGTCCTTGATTTATCAAAGAATGAAGGTCTCACTAGCCTTGATTTATCAAAGAATGAAGGTCTCACTAGCTCCACTTTTATATCAAATTGGAGTATCTCACTCAGCTACTTGTCACTTTCTTGGACTAAAATTCCGATTTATTTAGAAAATGAATTCTTCAAGAATCTGAAGTTGTTGCAAGTACAGGAACTCAATAGTTGCAATTTTATAGGGTGGTCTAATCTTGAATTGTTTGGTAATTTATCCAAACTCGCTGTATTGGGGCTTAGTGGTAATAATTTCACTGGTCAAATTCCATCCTCAATTGGAAAACTCCTCAATTGGAAAACTTGACAAACTCTTTTGGTTGGACCTTACATACAATAATTTTAGTGGCCCAATTCCTCTCTCATTTGCAAACCTTAGCCAGCTCTCCTATTTATATATGGAAAGCAACAATATCAATGGTCCAATTCCATCTTTCATTGGAAAATATAACCAACTCCAATTTTTGTACCTTTTATACAATAATTTTAGTGGTCCAATTCCTTCAGATATTCCTTCAGATATTTGCAGGCTCTCCAGCCTTATGTACTTGAGTTTGTCTAATAACTTGCTCACTGGTCAAGTATGTCAATTCAAATATAATAATACATTAAGCTATGTTGATCTGAGCCATAACAAGTTGTCTGGCACAGTTCCAAGCTCAATTTTCAATGAGGTGGACTTGAGGGTTCTCATTCTTTCATCAAATAAGAAATTGACAGGAGAGATTCCTTCTGCAGTTTGTGAGTTAAAATCACTCCAAATCCTCGACCTGTCGAGTAACAATTTCAGTGGTCCCATTCCACAATGTTTGGGAAACTTCAACTGTAGCCTTTCAGTATTACATCTGGGTATGAATAACTTTAATGGAGTTCCCCCTCAAGTATTTTCAGAATGCAGTAACGTGAGATATTTGAATTTCAATGGCAACCAACTGCAAGGGAAAATCCCAACGTCTATTTCCAATTGTAAAGATTTGGAAATTTTTGATATGGGCAACAATGAGATAGAGGACACATTCCCTTCTTTTCTACAAACTCTTCAAAAGTTGCAGATTCTACAGCTACGATCCAATAGACTCTGTGGTTTGGTGAAAAGCCACTCCATTGCCAACTATCTGTTTCCCAAGCTACGGATTTTGGACCTCCAACAACAATTTCAGCGGACCTTTGCCTTCATATTATTTCAATAATCTCGATGCAATGATCAATGTTGATCAAAATATGACATACATGGGATCACCAAACTACCCCTATTATGATTATTCTGTGAGCTTGACATTGAAAGGATTTGAAATTGAGTTGGTGAAAATCCAAACTCTTTTTATTCTGTGAGCTTGATTATTCTGTGAGCTTGACATTGAAAGGATTT
The DNA here is from genome assembly GCF_014843425.1 of Jatropha curcas. The sequence goes on along the minus strand of NW_023591078.1, from coordinate 2,240,965 downwards.
GAAATTGAGTTGGTGAAAATCCAAACTCTTTTAACAACCATTAATTTGTCAGGTAATAACTTCACAGGAAAAATTCCCAAGTCAATTGGAAAGCTTAAAGCACTTAAGCAGCTCAATGTGTCTCATAATCATCTCACAGGCAACATTGAACCATCAATGAACCATCAATAGGAAATTTGACCAATCTAGAAACTTTAGACCTCTCTTCAAATAATCTTACTGGAAGGATTCCGATCCAATTGGCAACTTTGACATCCCTCGAAGTATTTCGTGTTTCGCATAATCAACTTGAAGGACCCATACCTACGGGCCCTCAGTTCAACACATTTGATAATAGCTCGTACGAAGGAAACACAAGACTGTGTGGATTTCCACTGGAAAAGGCTTGTAATTCTGGTGAAAGGCAACAAGTAACGACCCCATCAGGCGAAGGAGATTCAAACTCTGATGAAAATGGATTTGGATGGAAATCTGTTTTCACGGGATATGCATTTGGAGCAGTGTTTGGTCTTGGTCTCGAATGGAACCTTGTGCATTCCAGAGAAAACAAGAAGAAAACCTGCTGCGTTTGGTGAAGCTTGATTGAAGTGAAGGGACATCTAAAGGCTGAAAAGTATCCCAACAACACCATGCCATATTCTTATCAAAGAAGAAGAAGCAAGAAGAAATTTAGTAATGGAATTGCTTTCTGAAGGTAAGTTTTAATATCTGTCTTCATATCTAATTAACAAGATTTTTATTTCATGATGAACTTTGGACTTTGTTAGGTAAATGAAATGATGAATAAGCAGATGGTACATTTGCATGCCATGTGGAAAGAAGAGATCTCTTCTATTGCACCAGAATCAAATGCGCTACTTGGAACATCTACAACAAAGCTCTTTTCAATTTTTTAAGCTATAATTTCCTTTTTTTTTTTATGTTGTTTTTCTCTTCTTTTTTCTGTGTGTGTCTATATATGTAAAATAATTTTAAAGTCAGACTTGATTTGTCACTTGAAATAAAATTCAAATTAACTAATTGTCACTTGAAATTAAAATTCAAATTAACTAACTGATACCTAACGATATGTTTAGCTTGATATAATTGTAAAATTTTGTTAACAAAAAAAAAAATTTCAAAAACTCACATTTTTCTCTTTTTTTTTTTATTTTTTGAAATTCTAACAAATCAAATGTTTGACTCATTAAACTTAACTAAGTTCAAATGTTGACTCATTAACTTAACTAGTTGCTTCTATGATGCTACTAATTATGCTATTCAAAGAAATTGCAATGCACGAAATTAAATTGTTCCATTTATAACAAACACACAATTTAAGAATTAGATTTAACTATATATATAATTTATATTCTATATAAAAGTGGGAATGAGGGAGAGTAATGCGATTACCTATATCACTCTTAATGAAATTTAAAATGTTCTAAAATACCCTTAATGATGGCCAATTAAAAAATTACAGTTTATTAGTTGATTGGGTATAATTGATTTTTTAATTTATGTTTTAATAAATATATATGATAAATAAGACATTGGAAATTTTTGTATTTTATTTTTTGAATTTATTATTTATTTGATTTCATTTTGAATATAATTTAAAGTATTTTATTTAGGAAAGAGATAAACATAGAAAAAATGTATTTTTTATTAATACTTTTTCTTCTTTATGTTTGTATGATTTGATTTGATATATTTTTTAAAAATAAATTTTCAAATAGAATAAGTTTCTAAATATAAATTTTTGAAATTATTAACAATATTCTGTTACTTTATTTTTTTGTAGTTGCTGTTCTTATGAAAAAATTAATAAATGATAAAGTGGTGTATGATGCAAGAATGATTTAATTAATTTTTTCTTTCCACTTTCTTTTTCTTATGACGATATCTGAAGAATTAAAAAATAGTTTACCTAATATTTTTTATTATAAAAAAGATATGTGAGTGATTTTTCTTTTATAATTTCTTTTATAATACTCTTAGAAATAATTGGATTATGGCAATAAAGGTAAAAAAATCTTATACAATAATAAGAATAATAAATATTTAATCTATTTAATAATTTATGTGACATCTGATATTTCTTTTAATCTTCCCTTGAATATATTTGCGTGAAATATATACACACATTTAAACCATTTATCCTATATCGAATAACTAAGAATAGAGAGAGAAAGCAAATGGTAAGTAGAAAAGAATTCTACAAAATACTTTGTCAATTCTACAGTTAGTTGGAGTTATTCAATATGTTCAAAATATTATTATTAGATTAATTAATTAAATATTATATTAATTAATGGTTTAAGATTTCTTCAACAAAAGAGAACTTATATCCCTTTGTATATCCCTTTGTAATTTTAGGGATGTTTTCTAATTTTAAGGATATTAAAATATCGGGTAAAATTGATTTAGGTTGATTTTTAGTTTGCACAGATAAAATGAATTTTTTATTCGGTTTTTATTTTTAGTGAAAGGCTTAAATTGACCAACCTAAAAGTGCATGTAAAATCAATTGAACTAATTAAATTTTGAACTATATTTAATTTGACGCTGTTTTCACTTTGAAAATTCACTTTAATTTTTATTTATTTCGGTATAGTTTTAAATTAAAGTGATTATGTATTCTCATCTACCTAAAATTAGTTTCAAAAGTTACAACTGATTTTATTAAGTAAAGCCACTTGATTAAAGATTATGAAGCAAAACTTCTTTATAATATCATATATAATGATTTTCTTATTTGGCCAAACATGTAAAAAATTAAAATTTTTGTGATTATTCATGGATCCTATGAAATATTAACAATTTTATTTGAATCTTATTTGATCTAAATGAATTATATATAATTTAAATATAAATTTATATTTTTCTATATTTAGTATAAGCGAAAATTCATTGGAGTTTAGATTTTTTTTATTTATTAAATCGATTATATTTGAATTATTTTTTTTAAATTGATAAATTATTGGTTAAAAAATAAAGCTAATTTTAATTATTAAGGATATATATTTTCTATTTAAGGAATATATTTTTCTATTTAAAATATAAATTCTATTGAATAAATTTATATATTATATAAGGATATATATGGTAAGAACATAAAACTTTAAGAATTTTAATTTTGTTTGTTTGAAAAAATAAAGATAAACTTACGTATTGAAATAAATAAATTCATTAATGTTTTGAAAAAAATAGAATAAACATCCATTGACTTTTGTGAATAGAATAAACATCATTGACTTTTGTGAATATAGTTTGTATTAGGTAATTGAAATCTGTATTCTCTTGACAATTAATACATACAAAATGTTATTTAATTTACTTTAGCAACGGATAAAAATTCTGTTGCTAATCTATATAAAAATACGAATGAGGGGTAATGAGTTCCCAAAACACCCCTATGAACTTTTGATTTAATTGGTTAATTAAAAATATCATCAAGGATAATTTAGTCATATTCAAATTATGAAAATTTAATTTTATTAGTTGAAAAATAATAGTAGTTTAACTTTGATTAGTTATGTTAATTTCCTATTTGAATCTAAATTCTATTATGAAGTTTAATCTAATTCTTAACAGAAAATTTTCCAATTAATACTTTAATAATTTTATTGCTTGATTTGGAATTTAATATCATTAATGTTAAATTATCCAATTTAATATTATAAATTCAATCTTATTCTAATTAGGAATTTGTCCTTTAATATCATTGTAATTAGAATTTTGTTATATCATAACACTATATATATATATATATATATAGTTTTAATTACTTTTAACTATCAAGAATTTATTGCTTTTAACTATTAAGAATTATTATATAAATGTCAATTTAATTATTGGAGTTTGTAATTCAATTTTCTCTTGTTAAGTACTCTTACATATTTTTAATTTTAATAATTGAATTAAAACAAATATTATTAAGGGATAATTTTAGTCTTTGTTCTAATTAGAAAATTGTATATTTATATTGATTATTTTATTGGTTGATTAAAAATATCATTAAAAATAATTTAATCCTATTCTAATTAAAAAATTTTATTTTATTGATTTGAATTAAAATTTATATTAATAATTTTTAAATTTGGATACTTTGGATTACTTATATTAGTTTCCTTAATCAGATTATTTTAATTAATTAACAAATCTTGTTTGTTTCGTTGGTTTCTACAAACAAGTTAGAAACGGAATACAGAAACGGAATACATTTCCGTTTGTAAAGTGATAACCTGAATTGATTTTTATTAATTAACAGAATTTTCTTCTTCTTCCGTTGCTAAGAGTTGGGAAATGGATACACAAATAGTTTAGCAATGGAATTTTTATCCGTTGCTAAAGTTGTAACCATAAATTGATTATCTGTATTGTGTCTTTTTCTCTTTTCTTCCTTCTTTTATTTTATATTTTATTAGGACTATAAAACTAATATTTATTAAAATAACATCTTTTATTTTTTATTTTTTAATTTCAAGTATTTCGATAGAAGTAAGGTAACCATAGAAATTTCAATATTCAAATTATAATATAATAGTAAATATATAATAGTAAATCCATTATTTTTAATATGTAGGATCATAAATTTTAATTTGCGTTTAATTGATTGATTAACAATATCACATTAATGTAATTTAGTCTAATCCTAATTAGAAAAACTTTTAATTTCATTGATTGCTAAAAATTAATATAAATATTTTTAACATTAGATTGGTTACTACTGTTCAATTAAACTATATAACTAAGTGAAATATAAATAGAAAACCGAAAATTTTTTTAACCTGCAGAAAAAATATATCTGATTTAAATAAAAATCAATTATAAATGAAGTTGAAGATTCAATTAAGAAGCAATGAAGAATATGTCAAAATATTTCAACATCAATTGAATAGGAAAATTATATAAATTTATTTTATATTAATAAATTACTAAAAAATTTAAAATAGTTCAAATTAAACTATTAATAAAATAATTAATTCAAAAAAAATAAAAAAATTCAATTAAAAGAATTAAAAATCAGTACTTATTATTTAAATTTATTATTGTACTTCCAATAGTTGAAGATAAGACGTATGAGTAATATCTTAATTATGAATAATTTATGAATGATAATATAACTCGGTTAGGAATCTTATTAAAATACCAATTTACTATAGACTACCAATATAAATATTTAATACTTATAGAAAAAATCACCATAATCCACCATAATAATTTGTATTATTTCTTTTGTCCTATAGAGTTTATTATTATATGTCAAAAACTTTTCTTCTATCATTTTTAACTTTTTAAATTTTAAAGATATTTTTACTTTGAGATTATGATTATTTACTTTCTATATCAAATTCAATCATAAGTTTTATTTTTGTCATTCAATTTTGTCATTCAATTTTGATTTTTTTTTTCAATATTCATTCATTTTGTCTACACATATATTATAATATTTACAATAAAATATTGACTAAAAACACCTCATTAATATACTTATTTTTTTATTCAGTAATTTATTATCATTTTTATTATATTATAGAAAAATCAATAAATTATATTTAGAAAAAATAAAAAAACGAGTAGGAACAATAAGTTCAACGTGCAAAGCACGTTCTTAATACTTGTGTTACTAAAGTTACAAAATTGATAATTGTTTGACTCCCAATAATTTAACTTATGATCCACATGGAAACTAAAATGTGGCTCGGGGTGTGAAAATAGGTTGGCATGTCGGGTTAGACACAAACCCTCTTAATACGTGATACGATTAGGTCAATATAAATACGACCTGCTTAATAATTGTGTCAAATATTTAAACATAAGTACAACACAAAAATAAAACGAGTAACATAAACACGATACGTGTAATCCGTTTAATTAAATAGCTCATATATGAGTCAAAAAAGTCAATCAAATTTAATTAAATGGATCATATACGGATCAAAACACGACAATTATAATATGTATAGCCCACATAACTCTCTCTCTATATATATAAATTACATTTTTATCTTAAAATAAATAGTTAGACGGATTAGATGAGTCAATTCGTAGCACGATCCGCTTAAAACTTGTGTCATATGTGGATCACTCGTTTATGACACGAATTTACATAAATTCAACTTTAATCCGTTTAATTTTGATATTAAACAAATTGTATTCTGGTGTCATAGACCATGTCACACCCTGACGAGAGCACTTCACACTTCAGAAATGGAAAATTTTGAAGGCTTGAAATATCAACATTCATTAATATTTATGATTGGAGAAAATATAAGCCGTCAAAAAAGCCTGTCATAGACTTGTGCAAGTCTTTTTGGTGGGACTCTAATGGGTGCAAAGTCCTTTTTGGTGGGACTCTGAATGGCTAACTTATCAAGGAGGGTTTTAGGACTGGGGGCAAAACAGAAGAACTTGAACAAGTCTTCAGGTCAGCCATTCGTCACCTGCAAGGGTCGTTCTAAATACTTTTTAAAAGTTGCTCGAGGGTCGTATTGCCATTGCACGGTAATTTACGAACTCTTTAGCAAAATTTTTGAAAGAAAAAAATGAAAAATTGATGGTTAAAAACTTCACTCCTTTGCTGGTTTTGCAATAGATTATACAACAAAAAGATATCCGAATGTTGATTTCACTTCAATTAAATCATGCCTTGAAGAAAAAAAGTGAGCCTCAAAAACTGTAACAAACAAAAGCGATGGATAGGCATGTTGCCACCGGTTCGGGTTTTCTAACCGGAACCGGAACCGGAACCGAAACCGTACTATAGACGAACCGAAAACCGGACGCGAAACTGACGGTTTCAGAAATTTTGAACGCGGAACCGACAGTTCAAGGGCGGCCGGTTAAGGTTCATGTGAATGTTAAAAAATGAACCTGAACCGGCCCGAAACCGGCGGTTAACCAGCGGTTTCGGTCCGGTTTGAACCGAATTTACAAACAAAATTATTTGTTGCAAAGTGAAAAAACATCATCATTTTGGTTTAAAAAAATGAAGCATCATCATTTCATTTTTTTTAAAAGCTAATCATTTCACTTTTTTTTACAAATAACGTTCTTTTTACAAATTAACTAATAACTATACAATTAACAATTTACTGTTACACAACACTTAAAACTTCAAACGGATATAATTATTTTATTATAATTTAATTATTTATTTATTATAATTTACTAAATTATCCAAAAATATAATTGTTTTTTTTCTGTTATAAGGGACAATTTGGGAAACTACATAAATGAAGGAAACTAAATAAATGAAAAATATGTATAAATATGAATGAGTTTGATTATTTTTTTCAAAACCAATTTATATTCTAATCTTCTCCTTCTTCTTAATTTGCTTTATTTTCATAAGCATCCAATTCTAAATTTCCATTAATTTCAATATTCCATTTATTTCCTTTTTTTGTTTCCATAATTCCATTTAAAATTATGGACACATTCAAAAGCCTTCCAAGGGGAAAGACGCGAGTTGCCTCAAAAAGCGTGGAGAAATTGATTCAAATGATCCATTGATTGATTTTTCACCACAGATAGCAATATCTCCTTAATGGTTTCAATAGGTAACACACCAAAATCAGATATTTTTCAAGAAGCACTTGTGCAAAAATTTGTTCAAGATAAATGAGAAAATCAATGCGGTTCGAGTGTAATTATTTGCAAAAGAATATGCATTCAAGCCTTGGGAGGGATAGGTACGTCTCAATAGGGCATTTAAAAGTCACATCGATTCGCAGTGAGGTAGGAATGGATGTAACTCAAACGCTCAATTATCGTCATCAGGTATGGTGAATGCCTAACACTGCCTCTATTTTAAATATAGTGATGAACTAATAAAATTGAAATGGCTTAAAAATGGTTTGATGGGAACGAGTTATCTTTTCATTTGGTGAAAATGTGGATTTAATAACTATTGTAAAAAAAGCATTAAATCCTTTAGCAATAAGAAAATACCTAGGAAATACACTTAAAAAGGACTATATATTTATCTATTTATTTAAAAGAAAAGAAAGTTTTAAGGTATGTATTTGCAAATTTTAATGGTAAGATTGCTTTGTTGTGATAGTTTGGTGTGAGTGCTTGGCAAACTCATTCTTATAGATGGGTGTTACATCCCATTGGATTAATAATGAATGGAAACTTGAAAAGAATTATTGCAGGCTTAGAGTTTTTTTGAATGACTCTCGACACCGGCACATAATATTTTTACTATGTTAAATATTATTTTAGAAAGAATATGAGTTGACTAAAAAATTTTTTACAATTGGTTTGATAATGCCGACAGTGCAAAGTACGCAATCAATAAATGAAATGTAAAAACTCTTTGTCAACGTTAAATTTGGTGACAGTTTTGTCACACTAGATGTGCATGTCATATTTTAAATTTAGTGTGTTCAAGATGCATTAACAACAGTTAAATGTATTTTACGTCCAATAAAAAAATGCTTTAAATCATTTATGGAAAAGCATGGATATGTTAGAAAAGAAGTTTAAAAGATTTTTGGTCATTCTATGGGAAAAGAATATAAAGATTTTCAAAGAGATTTCTACGAAAGGTGAATTCACTTATAAATGGTGTAAATGGAGTCTTAATGAATTAAGGAATTCTTTCTGTCATTTTATGCAATTGCATGCCATCAATCACATTTTAACTTTAAAAATCCAACCAATTGGACTAATTGTGCAAAAAAAATAATTAGAATATTTTGCAAGTGTTTTTGAAAATTGTACGGAGAATTTTTTTAGTGGGTGTTTTATTATCCTACCTCCCATTTATTCCATGTTCATTGTTTGGTGGCCATAAGTAAGTGCTCATTGTTTGGCCATAAGTAGTGCCATAATTGAAAATGAAAATAATGATGATTTACAAGAATGTATATTCATGATGAAAACTAAATGGTTAAAAAATATTATATTGAAATTCCTAATTTAAATTTAGTTGCATTGTTTCTTTGTCCTAGATTTAAGTTAGTTGCATTACAATAATTTTTTTGTCTTTATTATGATATTTTAATATTGAAGTATATTATTTTTCTCTTACTAATAATGTTTTAAGGTATGTCTGGCACTTGTACGATGAGTATTTTAAATTAGTATCTCCCCTTCCTCAAGTATTACATCCACAAATTACACAATCCACTAAATTTTATTCTACACAATTTAATTTCATGCAAAATGTTTCAAAAAAACCAAAAGAGGATCCACATTTATACACGGAAATTGAGACATATATTAGCACAGATTTGGAGTTTTTGGGTGATGATACTGATGAAGACGCAACAAAATTTGACATTTTGAGTTGGTGGAAAAAGCATACAAATCGCTTTCCAGTCTTAGCTTCAATTGTAAACGATATTCTTTCTTGTCCAATTTCTATTGTTGCAGTGAAACAAGCTTTTAGTGCTGGTGGACAAATTTTAGATCCAACACGGTCAAGATTATGCCAAATAATGTGAAAATGCAAGAATGCGTTGACGATTGCACTAGAGCAGCGTTGAAAATTTAAGACCAGCAAAATTCAAGCGATGATGATGATTCTGGCTCAATAACGGGGACTAATGGCACCGATGACTAAAATTAATTGTAATAATTTGGAGGTTATTTTCCATTGTAATAAAAAAAAAAAAAACTACGTGGGCTTTGATTTCCTCTAATTCCCAAGAATATACATAGGTAATTAAATTAAAATTTTTCAATTTTAATTTAATTCAAGCCCAAAATTAAAAAAAAAAATTATAATTTTCTATATTAGTGAATTAGCAAAATTTATAAATTTAATGTAATAATAGTTCTAAGTTAATAGAAGTTATTTAATGAAGATTTTTGTTTTCAAAATTTTTATAATAATTTAATTTAGTTACAAATAAACATTTTAAAAATTAATTATTATATTATAGAATCGAAATCAAAATTTTAATTATTTTTATTAAAAATTTGCGTAATGCCGACCGGATCGGAACCGTACTTTGAACCGTCGGTTCGCCGAACCAAGTGACTGAACCGTAGCCGGAACCAGGGAACCGACCGGAACCGGAGGTTCCAAGGGTATAAATTAAAAAAGTATTATAATTTAAGGTAATAAATTGAAAATTTTTAGAAATTTAGAGTTTAGGTCACCCCTGGAATTCTGTCCTTCATCCACTAGAATATATATCATACTTCAAATCCAAATCAATTAAGTCTAAACGTGAGCACCAGGCGAAAAATGAGGATTAAACACAAAAGATTGTTAGATATCTTTTCTTTGTTAGATATCTTTTCTTTTTTTTTTTTTCAAACACTTTCTTCTTTCTTTCTTCTCTTTGCTTCAATTAAGGATTGTTCTTCTTCCTCAACAAGTATTTTCATGGAACTAGGTCTTTGCTAAAGCAAGTGAAATCCAAAACAAATGAGGGCAACTGAATTGCAATTATTCTTCCTTCTGATTTGCTAAATTCATTTTGGGTAATGCCCACCCTACAAAGCCTCATATTTTTTTATTTGGTTTCACCAATTCCTCTGCATTCAAAAAAAAGCATGTTTAATTTAAACAATGTGATTTTCTGTGATTGTAATGTCATCTTGAATAACTCTCTGAATGTTATATCTCGTGTTTTAGCTGAAATGTGTTAGACGGTCAACGAATAGTGTTACACATTTGCTTGCAACTCAGGCCTATATCTGATATACGAGAGTGGGGTCATATCCCTTAACATATTAAATTGAAAACTAATTTATTAACTTCAAAAACTTTGGAAGAATTTGATTTTATAATTAAAAGACATGGCCAATATATACGAGCTCAAAAATAAGTGAGTTTAATTATAAGTCAAATAAGTGAGTTTAATTATAGTCCTTTGATTTCTATTATTTATTTTTCAATATGAAGAATTCACTTCCTTAAACCATTGATTGTTTACCCCTTTTTTTTTTTTTCCAATTTTCAACTATGGGGATAAAAATAACTTTATACAAATATTTACTTTAATAATATTTAAAATGTAAATTTGAAGTAAATTCAATATTTTACCAAATTCTTATAATATGTGGAAAGAAAACACAACATTATAATATGTGGAAAGAAAACACACAGTACATAAATAATTGTTGGCCTTTCACTAGACTGGTTTCAGTCTCCCATCCCTATGAATTGTGAATTTCTTTTCTAAGGGTCCATGAGATGTAAGTTGTTGGGATTTCTTGTCTCATACCAAAATTACAAAGGGACAGAGTTAGGTGCCCTAATTTATTTCCCGATAACCAAACAAATTTACTGGCATGGACTTAGTTTTGACCTTTGTTGATCAATTAGTGATCAGAAATCACCATAACCTTTCAAGATTTCAGAAATCACCATAACCTTTCAAGATTTTTATATTCAACAACAAAGAACAGTAAAAATTTTGGAAATTGATATTGCATTTTCTATAATTTTGCTGTCACTAGAAGGAATCGAAAATACTTTTTATCTTCATATTGTCTGTAATTTGCATGGTGATGGGGCCAAAATGATAGCATTATTTTGTCCATTACTAAGAAATTTTAGTTAAAAAAGTTGGATAAAGATTATATTCATGCAAAAATAAAAGTCTGGTTTGCCAAATCCAATCCTATAAGCTGGCTTGATTTTACATTTGATTTTGGGTTTTATTTTATATTTTTAATTGATTATCTTTTAATTTGTTGTTGAGTTTGATTTTAATATTAATTATTTATTATTTAAATATTCATAGAATTGGAATTAAATTAAAATAAAATTAATGATATCATAAATATGATTATTTTTATTATCATAAATATGATTTTATTTTTATTCATATGGAATTCCAATATGAGAATTTATAATCTTAATATTATTATTAATGAATTAATATTTTTAAAAAAATTAACAAATAATAGTAGCAAATGGTTTTTATTATTCTCTAGAGTAATAAAATTTAAATTATTAAACGACAAAATAATAGGTAAATTTAATCACTTCTAATTTCAAATTTTTATCAATTCTTTAAAAATGCAATAAAATTTCATTTTAATACCTTAATTATCTTGAGTAATTTCCAATTCACTTTATAATTTTAATCATAAATCTTTTCTAACATGTGTTAATTAATTAATCAATTATTATTCAATCTTGTAAATACAAATTAAAGCAACTTGTTCAATAAAAATCTAAAACCAAAGATTGAAAAATAATTATGAACCTTTTTAACATCATATCCTGTTAAATTAATTGAATTAATAATCGAATTTCATCCAACAAAACAAGCTATGGTACTATTAGTGGAATTTTATTTTTTATATATTATTTTTTATATAGAAAGATAATTAATATCGATAAATATTTCTTTAATCTTAGGTTTTCCTTTTTTTTTTTTTTTCCAAATAATCTTGAAGCTTAGTTTGGTATTGAGTTGTTAATCATTCTTAAACTGTGTTTTATATATATTTTCTCTGAAAAAATTGACTTTTCTTTTAACTTATCGCATGGTAAGTTCCCTTCATCCTAAACATTATAAAACAATTTGTCAACAATATACATAATTGTATTTTGAACAAACCCTAAAAGTATGTTTGAATAAGGGATAAACAATTAGAGTTTAGGGTTTTAACTCTAATCTTTGTTTACAGACGAGATGAAAGAAAATATTGAAAGAAGGAAAATAATGATGGATTATGAATTTTGAATCAATGGTCACTTTTTATTCCGTGTTTGGATAGAATAAAGGAAAGAAAATAAATTTCATTTGGAAATGACAAAGTTTTAGAGAAAAAAATATTTATATTAAAAATCGCCAATTTGATTCTCATTTAAATAGTAAGTTATTTAAGAAGGGTTAAAGTTAGTTAATTGATTTGAGGTATTTGGATAATTTAATAAAAATAAATGAGATTTTCATTTTTCTCCATTATTTTCTCTTCAAATTGGAAAAATTTAAAACATGTAGATCTGAGTGAAAAATAATTGAAATCAATATTTTCGTCCTCTTTTCTAAATAAAGGACAATACATTTAACTAGATAATTTACGTAGTTATTTTTCTCCTTAAAAAAACAATCTCATCCAAACAAAGGGTAAGTTAATAAGGTTGTATAATTCAAAAATTAGAATAGTGTTTTAATATTAAGGAGTATTTAACTTAAAAACATTAAAAATTGAAATTTATAATTACAATTATTGCATGAGCCTTTTAACAGATAGCCACTAATTAGTAGCTACCAAATGTTGACTATAATAAGGCGGAGTTCCATAAGGACGGACCTAAGGTGCGTGGTATTTAAACAAAATTATATTTTGATCCTTAAAAATATAAAAAACTATATTTAACCCCTCTAAAATTTAAAAAGTTTTATTTGACTCCAAAAAAAAAAAAATGTCGCAACTATAATCACGGAACCAAATAGACACTAAATAACCTCAGTATCATAATTGATTTATCACATGATTAACTAATTTTAAAATTTTAGTTTTACGAATGGCAAAGAAAAATATAAACACGTGGATACTTATTCTAAATGTAAGATATATTTTGTATGATTGTTCATTATATACATATTTTCAGTTAGTATTTGAAATTAATGTATGTCCCTGAAAATGGGAGATAAGAAAAAGGAAGATAAGAAAAGGCAAAAGCTGAACATTTATTTAGGGAAAATGAGCATGACTGACCCAACAATGGTACCAAGCCCCATTTCATCCCCCACATCTCCAATTATATGGAAGTTCAGGCCACAATCCACATGGTTAAACCTCCACCTATAAATTCTTATTGACTATATTTCAATATCTTTTTTTGTTATTTTAAATTTAATTGTCAATCAAACAGTTATTTGTATCAAAACACTTTTGCTTTTAATTGTTACTTAGCTAAAAGTAACAACTAACATCTGACAGCTATTAAAACAACTAATAACTATTAAATAACTAATAGCTACTAAAATAGCTAAATTTGCCGAACAAATCTTTAGTTTAATCTACACGTCACGTACCAGACAGATTCTATCTATGAATTTTTCAATTAGTAGACCATAATGATGGTTGAAGGAAATTTGATTCGTGAAGACTTGTCATTGGCTGGACTTTAAGATTAAAATTGCTTGGCTGGAATGAAAACATAGCATAATGGTTAACTTGTTAAAGAATTGTGGAGCAAATAAAGACTTGCATAAGTCTTCAAAGAGCGACTGATTTTGACCAGATGTTTCAATTTCTTTTTTTTTTTTTTTTTTTTTTTTTTTTTTTTTTTTTTTTTTTTTTTTTTTTTAGAGAAAAAGAGGAATCTTCATTAATGAATACAACCAAAAATAAAAAGAGATTCATCATAAGAAATCTCAAATTACATATGAAAACCAGTATAGAAACGTGATAATATTGCTAAAGCATGAGAAGCTTTATTTATCGATCCCCTAACCTAATCAATAGTAACATGATCACTGTTGTTACACAACTCAAACACAATCTCTAGAACAAGATCTGATTGTATTTTAATCAGGAGATTATAGTGATTTGCAAAATAAACCTTTGCATGTAATAAGCATATGAAATCCTTATCAACGTAATTCTCAATAAAGTACTAATACTAATAAATATAAATAGCTTAAAAAATAACAAAAACTTAATAATTTAATAAATAATAAAAATTAATCAGAATACTTTTGTCCATTGAATTATTTTCCTGAATATATCCTTATTATAATAATTATTGAGATAACTATAAAGAGAAATGATCGACCAAATATATTTTTTTTTTCTTTACTTAATAATGTTGCACTTATTTTTTATTATATTTTGTTTGTTTCATGAAAATTTAGAATTAAACTTAAAACTAATATAATATTTAAGATATATATGTTAAAGAAATTTGAACTCACCTTCAAAATCATCAATTTTAACCTTTATTAACCTATATACATCGATGTACACTTTTAACCCATTAAACTAAAAAAAGAATTATTATTAGCCAGTTATAGTAATTAAATCATCATTTTTCTTAATGTAATTGTCAATTCGATCGTAACTATTGTCAAAACCAACATTTTTCTCTACTTTTGTTTTTCTTTTTCCATCTACTTCACAAGTGACATCCAGACAAAGTTTAGCTACGAATTTCTTAGTTTGTAGATTTTAAATATCATATTCATTAAAAAATTATGGTTTGGATGAATATTGAGGTAGGAAGGCTTATATTATATTTGCATGACGGTAAAGAAAACGTAGCATAATGGTTAACTTATCAAAGAATTTAGAGGCAAAGAAAGACTTGCATAAGTCTCCAGACAGTGACTGAAATTGACACAACACTTCAATCTAGTCGTTTTCAAGCTTAACTATTCACTTGTTGATCGACTTTTTTAATTAGAGGGTTATAAGTGAAAGGCAAATAAATTTCATCCTTTGCCCAAAGATACAGATCGATACTCTAATAACATCCCTACGTGGCATATGGTGCAGGAAAAAACTTATTTAGACTCTGTTTATATCCTCATCTATAAATTAAACTAATAAAATTTAGTATTTTTATTGGAATGAGAGTATTTCTGATCATATATTTGGAAAAAAAAAGTCGAAAAAAAAGTCGAAATAATTTTTAAAAAATTTATAATTTCATTTGTTTGGTTTATAAATAAGTTCATGCACGGATGTAGACAAGTTTTTTCCATATGGTGCATGCATGCAAGACTTGAAAAGTTCTTGCCTTCTTGGATGTACTTTTATTTTATTTTGATTTTAATAATGAGGTGTTCAAAAATATGAAAAATATCAGTCTAGCTTATTATTCTAATTTTTTTTTTTGAAAACCTTGAGGATTCTTTAAAAAGAAAATGAAAAACCTTGAGAAAAAGATCGATAGTGTAGAAACAGAAACCAACGTAATTTCTAAAAGATAAAATTTAAATTTCTTAATTATTCTTCATTAATCTTGAGATTTCAACTCCACCAATCTATATAATCCACATTTGTTAAAAATAATTACAGTAAATTATTCTAATTATTAAAAGAAATTCAAGATTATTAAAAGAAATTATGAAACAAAAGGTATAGTGTAATTTTTATAATATAATAAAATAGAATAGAATTACAAGTGGCTGCTTGCACTTAAAGTGGTAGAAAATCTAAAAGCGAATGTTTAAAATAATTATAAAAAAAAAATTAAAGAGCGAATGTTTAAAATAATTAAAAAAAAAATTGATCATATGGTCTATAAATAGGGCGTGATATATGCTGAAATTGATCATAATTAAATTTGGCAAACACAAAACATGGGATTTGGTTGCTTACTGTGGCATTTTCAATTTCTCTGCCTCCTTCTATTTCACTTCTGTTTTCAATCTCATTCTTCAAATATTACAAATTCCCCTTTCTCAAATGCAGTTTGCCAGCTTGATCAAAGCAATGCCTTGCTCCAATTCAAAAACTCCTTCTCCATTAGGAGGAGTTATGATCCTTTATTTAAATCTTATCCCAAGACAGATTCATGGCAAGACACCATTCATGGAAAGAGATTCATGGAAAGAGGGCACGGATTGTTGCTTCTTTTGGGATGGTGTCAGCTGTGACTTTAATACTGGCTATGTGATTGGGCTTAACCTTTCTAGCAGTATGCTTTACGATAACTTCCATTCTAATAATTCTCTTTTCGCTCTTCATCATCTTCAAAAACTAGATGTCTCTTGCAATAATTTCAGAGGCTCCATAATTCCATCTCAAATCGGCCATTTGTTGAGCTTGACACACCTCAATCTAAATCATTCAAACTTTGATAGCCAAATTCCATTAGAAATCGGTCAGCTATCCAATTCGGTTTCTCTTGATCTTTCCCAGAACTTTCGTTTGACATTAGAAACAATTGCTAGTTTTGAAAAACTTATTCGAAACTTAACCAAGTTGCAAGAATTGGACCTGAGCGGTGCAGACCTGTCTTTCGTTTCTCCTAATTCCTTTATCAATTTATCTATTTCTTTGTCCTCCCTCAGACTCTCATCTTCTGGGTTAAGAGGGAAATTTCCAGACAGTATAATTCAGCTTCCACATCTCGAAGTCTTAGACTTAGCGTACTCTTTTCCATCGTCAAATTGGAGTCTTTCACTGTACCATTTGTCTCTTTCTCGGACTGAAATTCTAGTATATTTAGAAAATGAATTTTTCAAAAATCTAAATTTGCTGGAATCACTGCAACTTGAAAGTTGCAATTTCATTAGGTCTAATTTTGCATTGTTTGGTAATTTATCAAAACTCATTGAGTTGGACCCATCGAATAATAATTTCGTTGGTCAAATTCCATTAGAAATCGGTCAACTATCTAATTTGATTTCTCTTGATCTTTCTTGGAACAGTCTTTTAATACAAACAACTACTAGCTTTAACAAGCTTGTTCGAATCTTTACCAAGTTGCAAGAGTTGGACTTGGGGAGTACAAATCTCTCTTTGGTTTCACCTAATTCATTTATCAATTTATCTTCTTCTTTGTCATCTCTCACACTTTCATCTTCTGGATTAAGAGGAATATTTCCAAACAATACAATTCAACTTCCAAACCTTGAAATCCTTGATTTATCAAGGAATGAAGGTCTCACTAGCTCACTTTTTATATCAAATTGGAGTATCTCACTCACGTACTTGTCACTTTCTTCGACTAAAATTCCAATTTATTTAGAAAATGAATTCTTCAAGAATTTGAAGTTGTTGCAAGTATTGGAACTCAATAGTTGCAATTTTATAGGGTCTAATCTTGAATTGTTTGGTAATCTATCCAAACTAATTGCATTGGATCTTGCACACAATAATTTCAGTGGCCCATTTCCATCCTCAATTGGAAAACTTGACAAACTCAAGTACCTGAACCTTTCATGCAATAATTTTATTGGCCTAATTCCTCCCTCATTTGCAAACCTCAGCCAGCTCTTCTATTTACATATGGGAAGCAACAATATCAATGGTCCAATTCCATCTTTCATTGGAAACTGTAACCAACTCCGATATTTGGTCCTTTCATACAATAATTTTAGTGGCCCAATTCCTCCCTCATTTGCAAGCCTTAGTCAGCTCTCCATTTTAAGTATGGAAAGCAACAATATCAATGGTCCAATTCCATCTTTCATTGGAAACTGTAACCAACTCCGATATTTGTCCCTTTCATACAATAATTTTAGTGGTCCAATTCCTTCAGATATTTGTAGGCTCTCTAGCCTATGGTACTTGCGGTTGTCTAATAACTTGCTCACTGGTCAAGTATGTCAATTCAAATATAATAGTACATTAAAATATGCTTATCTGAGCCATAACAAGTTGTCTGGCACAGTTCCAAGCTCAATTTTCAATCAGCTGGACTTGACGCTTCTCATTCTTTCATCAAATGAGAAATTGACAGTTTTCAATCAGCTGGAAACTTGACGCTTCTCATTCTTTATCAAATGAGAAATTGACAGGAGAAATTCCTTCTGCAGTTTGTTAGTTAAAATCACTCCAAATCCCTTGACCTGTCGAGTAACAATTTCAGTGGTCACAATTTCAGTGGTCCCATTCCACAATGTTTGGGAAACTTCAGCAGTAGCCTTTCAGTATTACATCTGGGTATGAACAACTTTAATGGAGTTCTCCCCTAAGTATTTTCAGAATGCAGTAACGTGAGATATTTGAATTTCAATGGCAACCAACTGCAAGGGAAAATTCCAATGTCTATTTCCAATTGTAAAGATTTGGAAATTTTAGATATGGGCAACAATGAGATAGAGGACGCATTCCCTTCTTTTCTATAAACTCTTCCAAAGTTGCAGATTCTACAGCTACGATCCAATAGACTCCATGGTTTGGTGAAAAGCCACTCCATTGCCAACTATCTGTTTCCCAAGCTACGGATTTTGGACCTCTCCAACAACAATTTTAGCGGACCTTTGCCTTCATATTATTTCAATAATTTCGATGCAATGATCAATGTTGATCAGAATATGACATACATGGGATCACCAAACTACTCCTCTTATGATTATTCTTATTCTGTGAGCTTGACTTGAAAGGATTGTACATTGAGTTGGTGAAAAAATCCAAACTCTTTTAACAACCATTGATTTGTCAGGCAATAACTTCACAGGAAACTTCCCAAGTCAGTTGAAAGCTTAAAGCACTTAAGCAGCTTCAAACATGTCTCTATAATCATCTCACAGGCAAATATTGAACCATCATAGGAAATTTGAACAATCTGGAAACTTTAGACCTCTCTTCAAATAATCTTACTGGCAAGGATTCTATCCAATTGGCAACTTTGACATCCCTCGAAGTATTTCGGAAGTTTCGCATAATCAACTTGAAGGAGCCCATACCTACAGGCCCTCAGTTCAACACATTTGCTAATAGCTCGTATAAGGAAAACTCAAGACTGTTGGTGGATTTCCACTGCAAAAGGCTTGTAATTCTGGGTGAAGCAACAAGTCACGACCCATCAGGCGAAGAAGATTCAAACTCTGATCAAAAATGGATTTTGGATGGAAATCTGTTTTCACGGGATATGGCATTTTGGAGCAGTGTTTGGTCTCGCACTGGATAACTTGTGTTCAGAACAAGAAAACCTGCTTGGTTGGTGAAGCTGATTGAAGGTGAAGGACATCCAAGGCTGAAAAGAAGTATCAACAACACCTGTATATCTTATCAAAGTAGAAGAAGAAGAAGAAGAAATTAGTGAATGGAATTGCTTTCTAAAGGTAAGTTTTAATATCTGTCTTCTTATCAAATTAACAAGATTTTTATTTCATGATGAACTTTGGACTTTGTTCGGTAAATAAAATGATGAATAAGAAATGATGAATAAGCAGATGGTGCATTTGCATGCCAAGTGGAAAGAAGAGATCTCTTCTGTTGCACCAGAATCAAATGCGCTACTTGGAACATCTACAAAAAAGCTCTTTTCAATTTTTTAAGCTATAATTTCCTCTCTGTTTTTTGTTGTTTTTCTCTTCTTTTTTTCTTTTTTCTGTGTGTCTATATATGTAAAATAATTTTAAAGTCAGACTTGATTTGTCACTTGAAATAAAATTCAAATTAACTAACTGATACCTATTTATGTTTAGCTTGATATAATTGTAAATTTGTAACAAAAGTCAAAAACTAACATTTTTCTCTTTTTTTTTTCTTTTTTATTTTTTGACTCATTAACAAATGTTGACTCATTAACAAAAACAAATGTTGAAATTCTAGCATAATTAGTTGCTTCTATGATGCTACTAATTATGCTATCCAAAGAAATTGCAATGCACAAAATTAAATTGTTCCATTTATAGCAAAGACACAATTTAAGAATTAGATTTAATTATAATTATAATCTATACTATATATAGAAGTGGGAATGAGGGGGGAATAATGAGATTACCTATATCACCCTTAATGAAATTTTGAAATGTTCTAAAATATAGTCTTAATGATGACCAATTAAAAAACATTATAGTTTAAGTTTGATTGGATATAATTTTATTTTTTTTAAATTTATTTTTAATAAATATAGTAATGATAAATAAGACATTTGAAATTTTTTATAATTTTATTTTTGAAATTTATTATTTATTTAAATTTCAATTTTGAATATAATTAAAGTATTTTATTTAGGAAGGGAGATACACAAAGAAAAAAAATGTATTTTTTAATTAATTTACTCTTTTTTCTTTCTATTTGTTATGAATTTGATTGGATATATTTTTTAACAAATAAATTTTCAAATAGAATAAAATTTTTAATATAATTTTTGAACAATTATATTACAATATAATATTCTGTTATTTTTTTTTATATAGTTCTTTCTATGGAAAAATAATAAATGATAAAGTGGTGTATATGAGAATATTTAATTAATTTTTTCCTTCACTTTCTTTTTGTTATAGATGATTATCTAAGATAAAAAATAGTTACCTAATATTTTTTTTATTGTCAAAAAGAATATGTGATATTTTTCTTTTATAATACTCTTAGAAATGATTGGATTATGGCAATAAAGGTAAAAAAATCTCATACAATAATAAAAATAATAAATATTTAATTGATCTAATAGTTTATGTGAAATTTGATATTTCTTTTAATCTTCCTTTGAATATATTTGTGTAAAATATATTGTGTAAAATATATGTAACACACATTTAACCATTTATCCCATTGTCAGATACTAAAGAATAGAGAGAGAAAGAGAATGATAAGTTACGAAAACGAATTCTACAATATACTTTGTCAATTTTGCACTCAGTTGGAGTTTTTCAATATGTTCAAAAATATTAAATATGTTCAAAAATATTATTATTAGATTAATTAATTAAATATTATATTAATTAATGGTCTAAGATTTCTTCAACAAAAGAGAACTTATATCTCTTTGTAATTTTAGGGATGTTTTCTAATTTTAAGGATAATAAAATATCGGGTAAAACTGATTTAAGTTGATTTTTAGTTTGCACAGATAAATTGAATTTTTTTATTCGGTTTTTGTTTTTAGTGAAAGGTTTAAATTGACCATCCTAAAAGTGCATGCAAAACCGATTGAACTAATTAGATTTTGAACTATATTTAATTTGAGGCTGTTTTCATTTTGAAAATTCACTTTAATTTTGATTTACTTCGGTGTATTTTTAAATTAAAGTGACCGTGTATTCTCACCTACCTAAAATTAGTTTCAAAAGTTATGACTTATTTTATTAAGTAAAACCACTTGATTAAAGATTGTGAAGCAAAATTTCTTTATAATATCATATATAATAATTTTCTTATTTGGCCAAACTTGTAAAAAATTGAAATTTTTGTTATTATTCATAAGTTCTATGAAATATTAACGATTTTATTTGAATCTTATTTGGTCTAAATGAATACTATATAATTTAATATAAATTTATATTTTTTATATTTAGTATTATTTGAATCCTTATTTGGTCTAAATGAATACTATATAATTTAATATAAATTTATATTTTTTTATATTTTAGTATAAGCGCAAAATTCACTATAACAATTTAAATTTTTTATTTATTAAATTGATTAATTTGAATTAATTTTTTTAATTGATAATTTATTGTTAAAAAATAAAGTA